>JAQMYG010000001.1:19100282-19113053 GCA_030014215.1 Clariallabes teugelsi | reverse complement strand
TCTGAGCTGCTGATAACTTGCGATTTCTGAGGCTGGTGACTCGGATGAACTTGTCTTCAGAAGCAGAGGTTACTCTTTGTCTTCCTTTCCTGGGTCGGTCCTCATGTGTGCCAGTTTCATTGTAGCGCTTGATGGTTTTTGCGACTCCACTTGGGGACTCAATTAAAGTTTTTGCAATTTTCCAGACTGACTGACCTTCATTTCTTAAAGTAATGATGGCCACTCGTTTTTTCCTTAGTTAGCTGGTTGGTTTTTGCCATAATATGAATTTTAACAGTTGTCCAATAGGGCTGTCGGCTGTGTTGTAACCTGACTTCTGCACTACACAACTGATGGTCCCAACCCCATTGATAAAGCAAGAAATTCCACTAATTAACTCTTGAAGCTCATCGAGAGAATGCCAAGAGTGTGCAAAGCAGTAATCAGAGAAAAGGGTGGCTATTTTGACAAAACTAGAATATAAAACATGTTTTCCGTTATTTCACCTTTTTTTGTTAAGTACATAACTCCACATGTGTTCATTCATAGTTTTGATGCCTTCAGTGAGAATCTACCAATGTAAATAAATGGTCATGAAAATAAAGAAAACACATTGACAAATAGATAAGAAGGTGTGTCCAAACTTTTGGCCTGTACTGTATATCATACAAATGCCGAAAAACAATACTCATTCTGAATATATATATATACTTTTGCTATTTATATTTTTGCTATTCTAATATTTTTTTACATGAACAAATATTACTTATGAAAACATAATAGGAGACAACCTTTATATATACACACAAGTATAATACAGTGAAATTCTTTTCACCACATATTCAAGCTTGTCGGAAGCTGGATCAGAGCGCAGGTCAGCTATACCGAGACCCTGGAAAAGTGTGAAAGCATACCATGTTCGGATGTGGCTGTAACACTAGTCGAGCTTGTTTCCTCCTCTGTTTCCTGTAGTAGTTCTCAAATGTATCCCGGTCACCCTGGGCCAAAAAAAAGAGAGAATTTAAAAAAAAATAATATATACACATAATAGAAATGGTTCAGCAATAAATAAATATGATTAAATAACTAAGATTTGATTCTATAAAAAGCATCAATTAAATCTATGAGCAGCACTCTAAAGAGCAACAACCATTAATAAAATAATAATAATAATAATAATAATAAAAATAATAAAGTGAGCAGATTAAGGGAAAAGGAGCAGAATGGGTGGAGTGATCTGGTTTTCTTCTGGTTAAATCATACAGTGATAAGGCACAATGATTCCCATTCAAGAATCAACAATCAAACTTTAAACAAGGGGAAATCTGTTGTACTTTCCAAATACCAAAGTACAATTTAGACCGTGATTACGCTACACGGTCCTCATGGACCAAAAACAAAAAACCTCATTCAGTAAAGGCTTGATGAGTTTGGCCTTTGTCAACTGACGGTCGCCACGGCTCTCCGTTCCAGCACGGAGCTTTATCTGAGCAAACGTCCAGCGCGGAGCACTGAGGGCCCAACTGTGAAAAACAGCAGATACCAACAGGGAAGGGATGAAAGAGAAAAGGAAAGAAAACAGTGCCTTATGTGACAGGTTTATCACGTGGGTCCTGGTCAGTCTATCTAGTAACACGGTTCTGGTTCTGCTTCTCTGAGTGATAGAGAACACAGCCAAAGTTATACTATACTTTATTATCTACCTGGGCCCCTACAGATTTAGCATGAATGAGAGGAAGGGAAAGTTGTCTTTAGGCTTGAGGGTTTGATGGTTCAGTCTTTTGGAATTTTGTCATGCATGAATAGCCTCGCTTACATGTCGATACTACTGTACTTCTATGGAAATGTTTAATAAATCAGTTTTGCTTTCGTCTGCTGGTGTGTGGCAAAATTAGTGAACGATCCTTGAATGACCTTCAGAATATTGGCGGATCCGAGCCGTCTCCTGTTGTGTGAATTTAGGGTTTAAAAGGTCATTTATTCCTGATGCTATCAGTTTGGGTAATGACGAGTTGTAATTGTAAGATCGTGTTGATATTTATTTGTCCGTGTTGGTTTGATGTTGTATGTTGCAGCGCACTGTGAACCAAATTGTCCCTCTGGGGGTAATAAAGTTCTCTTGAACCCTTACATGGACAAAATGTCTTCAATCCGTTTGAAATCATTCCAGTTTGTGATTCCAGCTTAACTGTTTACATGGACACTGATTTTCACTCTTTACATTCTCAAAGCATTTCATCAGAATCCAACTTTATTAGTGGTTAAAGCCAACCGTGAAGAGTTGGATCTGTCGAAAATATATATAAAACAAAAGAAGACAACTTTTTCTCCAACTCTGTTGAGTCAGGTTAGGCTTCCTGTCTTTTCCAATGAATGTCACCTTCTACATTATGACTGGTTACGGGAATTCAGCCTCATCTATGATTTGTTAGATGCTTTACTACTGTATGTATGATCTTGTGAGCCAATCGGTAGGAGAGCGATGTTTGTCCTCACAGAGTTTAAGTGAGAAATTTTTACATGGCTAATATTTACGCACTGAATGGATTATCAAAAGTCTAACACCACACCTCTTATTCAGGTCAAACTGTTCCGACTGAGGTGTTTACATGATGCATTTTTCTTCCAATTGAACTATTAGTGGAATATTGGGATCCATGTATGTGCCCCTAGTAATGAGAAAAAGTGAAAACTGCCATACATGACAAACAATCTCTGCTGGCAAACCCGAAATGCTTTACCAGATACAAAGAAATACAATATAAAATACACCACCAGATCACGGGGAGAGATGGTAGAGGTTGAAAGATGCAGCATGTTACTGTGTATGACCCTGAACATAAGGAACATGAAGATATTTTCTTAACTCTGACCTTCTCGCCAACTCTACTCCTTCGTTTCCTGGCAAGAGGGAAGTCTGTTTCCTCTCTGATATAAACATGCACATACTCACGCGCTCTCACACACATACACACACATACACACACTGTGCAGCGAGTGACAGGTCATTGCTAGGTGAAAGGAGCCTGACCTGGGCAAACCTAACATGACCTTGAATAGCACCCTTTGTTGTGGAAAAATATACGCCAGACGATAAATGGCACTTGAAAGATGTTTTGGTCTGTGCAAATTAGTTAAGCACAAATCTGGGAATGAACAGACATGTCGTAACATGTGTGTGTGCGCGCGCGCATGTTTTTTTAAAGAACTTTTTTTTTTGGTAAGCTCATTAAACAAAAGGAAGCTCATGCCAACGTGAAAGTACTTGGTGCATTTAGAGCAACTTGAGTTACCGCTTGGTTTAGGTCATTATTAGTTTGATTACATCATGTTACAATTCATTACAATATACTACCATCGGGTACAAACAATCAGTAGCTGGTTATCAGTAAGTGTAGCAGATTAACCTGCTCTTCAGGAACCCTGCTGTTTACCCGCAGCACGTAGAAGACACCAAAAGACACCCAGCAGAAAACACCAAAAAGCTTTAACTGAAACTCCTAAACCATCGGTCATCTAAGGTAGTGTAGCTGGACGGACGCGTAACACCAATCCTCTATTACACGTGCACTCACACACACACACACACGCATGTGCGTGCGCATGGACACGACACATTGATCGACCCTCGAGCACTTGAACGATCTGCATTATTTTGGACCCAAATTGTTGATTAAAAACTCCCATGACTCAAGTCTGGAAAGCGTGATTTATAAATTCCATTATTCGTTTCAGGATTTTCATGACCGTGCTATTCCTGATATAATTATCTTTTTTCGGAATCTAAAACGGACCCGGCCCCGCTCCAGAAATCCAGCACGACAGAGGAGGAAAACTTGAGGCCGTGCTATAAGACCCAAAGTATGTAGACACCTGCCCGTCACGGCCATGTGTGCGTGTTCCCAAAACTGTTGAAAAGCGCACAAGGACATGCTATACAACTGTATTTAAGATGGACTGGAATGCTGAGATCATGTCTCTCACTAATGCTCTCATGGCAGAATGAGCAAATCCCCACAGCCACGCGCCAGAATCGAGCGCAAAGCTATCCAGGAGAGTGGAGCTCATTAGAACAGCAAATGGACCTTAATCTCAAACTGAATGATCACCAAGCACCTCGAGTGTGATGATCAGACGTCTGTAACCTTTTCACTATTTGAATGCATGTTAAATGTTCGTGGCTGTGTTAGAGTGTGTGCCTGCTTCCATGTCAGGATGTGTATCACTAATTATGGCATTACACCAGCTGTGCTCATGAACTGTGTCTCCTAAAGTCTCTTTAAATGGATTGCTTGAAAATAATGCCTCCACCTGCGCCAGGTGTCCAGCCTGCTCCTAAATCAGGGTGTAGTAAGTCTTGTACTGTACGTAATCTACAGGATTGATGAGTCCATGGCATGTGCGCTGGCTCTGCTCCAATTCATCCATCCCGAGATCAGATAGACAAACAGAGAGACAGTCTGGTCCTCGACACTGGAGGTATCTGGTAGTCTGTGAAGTCTGCCATACATCAAAATCAATGCATGACCTTGATCTGCAATGTTGGCTGCAAGAGGCAGCCCTGATAGTTCTTGGCTGGGTCAGAGTCGGTGTTTTAAAGAAAGGCCAAAAGGATATGCGAGTTTATTGTTTTTGGACAAGTTTGAAAGAAACTGGCTCAGTTTAGTCATTCAGTCCAAAAAAAAAAAAAAAAAAGACAAAGGCAGAGAAAAGAACAGAGAAATAACAAAAGGATAAATCAGCTGAAATCACATGAAAACACGACTACGATAGCTGAAAGACCCGACAGTACGGAGGTCGTGTTTTATAACACCTCGCCCTGCTACTCCTTCTCTACAAATTCTTACCGTGTCCCTGTCTCCACTTACTCCACTCACTGTCCCCGCTTTCCCTCTCCGTTTTCTGATGAATGAGTCTCGCAGTGAACATATCGAAAGCCTAAACTATAAACCATACTTTCTCCAAACACCATCTTTCCAGTTAATGACATTACCTTGGGGCTATATTAATGCTCGCTCATTTTCACCTTCTTTCCCTCCACTGTTTGTACAACCCCGTCTTTTTCTAACTGCACTCACTCTTGTGCGCCTTGGC
Organism: Clariallabes teugelsi; assembly: GCA_030014215.1. Lineage (NCBI taxonomy): Eukaryota > Metazoa > Chordata > Actinopteri > Siluriformes > Clariidae > Clariallabes > Clariallabes teugelsi. The sequence continues at coordinate 19,107,980 of JAQMYG010000001.1, read as the reverse complement.
CTCCCTGTGAGAATTCAGATTCTTCCTGTCTCTCCTCGGCAGGTCTAAACTGTGGCCTCTGCGCACTCCTCCTGCTCACGCATACGCGCTTGCATGCACGCGAGAGCACCGTGGCCGAGTCGCAACCCTCTCCGTCTCGCTCCGTCCCGAGCCATTTGGCGTGCGGCCAATCCAGGAGTCAAAACAGCCTAAGGAGGAAAAGCTCTCTCCTGCTTTTATGTCCCCTGGGTCATCAACCATCATGAAATTTGTGTTCTAGCTTCCCCCACTCCCTAAATCTGCACCGTGCTCAGATTCTGTCTCTCGCACACAGATTCATGGGACACACTTGAGAGCAAAGTGTAATTTTTTTTGGTCCCATTACAGCAAAGATGAGTTACATTGCGTAACAGGGTACAATGTCAGCTGCCACTTCAACATCCTACAATTTCCTTCCTGGACACAGACTCTTACTGTACTATATGTTACTGATTAGCGTGCGTGTGCGTGTGTGTGTGTGTGTGTTTTTAAAGGAGGGAGAGAGAGAGAGAGAGAGAGAGAGAGAGAGAGAGAAGGAAGAAAACACTGCACTGCAAAATATTTTGGTTTAAAATTAATTCCCATAAGGCCAGACCTCTGGGAAGCTTCAGGAAAAAGAAATACATCAGTTTAGAGATGAACATTATGAAAATATGGAGGGAAAAAATAAAAAATACACTGGGGTCCAAAAATCTGAGACCACAAGTGAGAATACTTCTATTTTTCATTCTTCTCCAATTTAATCTTTTTTTTTTTTTTAAGTACAAATTACATTATCAGCAATAACTTGGGTGAAAAGTATTATCTTTGAAACATCTACATAAAGTTCACAACGTCTCAGTATTTGGCTTCGCTTTAATGACGACGCGCACTCGAGATGGAAGCGCCTTTTGGACACGAGCATTGAGAGAAGCAGTGAAACCGAAGGACAAAATTGTTCTTGGACATTTTTTTCATTAACAATTTCAACATTTTAAAAGCTTATAAAACCAGCTTCTTTCCAGTTTTAAATGAGAAAAAGGCGAAATCCCGGATTCCTCATGTAGTCTTGACCATGCGGTCAGAGCATTTCACAGAAGCTTTTATGTGACAATAAATCGGATGTCCGGTTCATTCTATAATTTCACTTTATTAAACGTGGATTAAACAGCATGGGTTAGCGAGCTGTAAACCTTACTGATTTCGGTAAAGTACCCCAAAAGAATTCTCTCTATTGTCCCTGCTGTTTACTTCCTGGCGTATTTTCTCACCCTGCCTTCGCATCTCTGCTCTCCCAGAGCACATGTACACATGCGATGTCTGGACAGATCATCATGTTTCTCTTTTAGCGTTACCCTGACCTTAAACTCTTTCTTTTTATCCTCTGTGCCCATTTAACCTTCCTGAATAATATTTCCTTTTCTGTTCACATGCCATTTTACACCAGCTCCCAATACAAACAAAGGGCATTGTACAAATACCCACAGCTTACCCGTGTGAAATACTGTACTAATGGTGCAAGACAGAATATGATGGTTATACCAGTAAAAGACTTGAAAAGGCCCAAGAGGACATGGTATATTCTGTAGGTACTGTACTGTACTGTAGTGTAGGTACACACACACATACCACCCACACACACACACACACACACACTAGACTAGAGCTGTACTAGTTCATTGATTATGCAATTTAAAATCTTTTTTTTTTTTTTTTTTTGGTTGATTCAATTAATAGAATCATTGGGTCAGTTTTGATCCAGAATCAATTGAGTCTTCTAAAATTAAAAAGGACATTCAAGTCAAACCAAGACTTTTAAACTCCATTTATTTTTCTATATAATCCCCTGCAATATCATGATAGAAAGTTCTCTCAGTACACCGGAACCATGATTGAACTGCCTGCTGTAAGTCTGACCTCCCAGGCACTCCTTTAATGGCCTTCTCCTTTAATGCAAAAAAATAAATAAATAAATGTTTAATCAGCAAAGATGCAGGAGAATTCACATCGTCATACTGCACATTACAGGAACACGGCTGGGAGTCATCGCCACATCTGACATCAGTTACAAACCATTTCAATGTTTAATGTTTAGTAGTTTGAAGACCTTAAAAACTGTCAGAAAACAAAAATCAGGCAATTATTAGTACGACTGATTCAAATTAAATTGAAAACCGGACCTCGCTCCAAGCCATTTCCACATGTTTGGGTCATTAAAGGAGTTCCTGAGATGCCAGCGTTTCAGGCATATAGCATCAAGAAAACTTTCTACCTTGATGATATGCAAGCACTACTGAAACGTTCAGATAAGTGCATTAATGTAGCAGAGGATTATACAGAGAAATAAAGGAAGTTTTTAAGCTCATCACTGTGTCCTGTTATTCTGCACAGTCCTGGTTTGACCTGAACACCCCATCGTATTTAGGGAAACTTTGAAAAGTTAAATGGGTTGAAATTGACAGACGTTTTTTCGCAGAAAGTACAAACCACTTGTGTCTTCCACAAATACCCGAAGTTTTCAAGGTTATCACTTCTTCACGTTTTGAGTTTATGGGCGGTCTTTGTAATACCAGCATCTTACTGGACTGGAGTACAGAGCAGAAAAAGATGATCATCACAGTGTACGAGCCATGACATCAGTTACAAAGCATTTCAATGTTTAATAAGTACTTTTAGTAACTTTAATACCTTAAAAACTGTCAGAAAACAAATATCAGGCAATTAATAGTACGACTGACTCAAATTAAATAGAAAACCACAGTAGACAAAAATCGAATCAAATCGACAGTTTACCCATGATTCACAGCTCTAAATGTAACAGTCTATTTATTCTTCGAACCCGTGAAATGGCACCTCGGCATACGAATTTCCTCCGTTCCCGGAGGCGAGTTCTTAAGGTGAAATTTTGTACTGCGAAACTCATTTTCCTATAAGAAATAATGTAAATGCAGATAATCCATTCCAGCCACCCATAAATATTACCAATATAACCAATTTGCAACACTATAATTATATTTTCGCATATAAAAACAAATCAAAACATTTAGAAAAGTGATGTAAATGAGGTAAAATATGAAAACTTCACTCAACCTTAATTTATGATTGGCACCAGCTGCTTTAAAAACTGAAACAGACAGTGTCTATGTTATTCTTGCTGCCATGCTTCATAACATTCTTGGTACCCACTAAATTTTGAACAAAATGCAGAAAAAAAAGGGGGAAAAAATGTAAACTCGCTACACGCGGCTTTCCAGGGACACAAACACGTATGCCGAAAATGCAGAGGCAAATTTCTTGCAAAATTTTAGTTCTTAAGGCGAAAAATTTGTTTGTATGCCGAGGTGCCCCTGTACTGGAAATCCAAATCTCAACAGAAAAAACAAATAGAGCTGATCCAACCAATACTGCTTTACTGCCAAAAAAAAATAAATAAAGCATTTAACTAAACTTTAAACAAGAGAGCATCTCCTGAGTATCTGAGGCTCACTGGAAATTAAACAACGGCAAGTACATAAAAGTACTGAATATAATATACATGCAGATAATTAGAAAAACTAACTGTTTCTCCAAGAAATCCAAATCAGCTTAGGGTGAAAATGATGCTGTAGATGTAAAATCGGTACTGTAAAATGGACACTCATTTAATAAAGAAAAGACTTATGACTTACCAGGACTGTGTAGATGTGCAAGCAGCGATAGACAGGCGAGAAGTCCACCAAGTCCTGAGCACCAGGACCCTACAGAAAGACACATCATATCAGTGGTGATATACAGTTTTTTTTAAGGCTAAACATCTAAAAAGAAGATGGTTATATTTTTACACTTTAATTCTCTATCTACTGATTCGTCATTGGGGTCACTCCTCTGACTGCCTAAGACAAGCTTATAAGCTGCTTTAGGATTAGAAACTAAGACTGCTGTCAAAAGATATAGGTCATGTCATGGCAATGTGTTGGGGTTTACTGATGTTTAATATGATGGTGAAAAGTCCTTCAGTGCAACAAACTGAACTGTTGAGCGAAGAAGTTGTGGCTGATCCAGTCATGTGCATTTAGGTCCATTATTTAGGCAAAAACAGCTCCCTGAACCAGCGACCCATAATAATAATAATAATAATAATAATAATAAAAACAATAATAATAATAATAATTTAGTAGATTGTTTATTTCTTTTTCCCACTTCGATTAGTGAAATGGCAGCATGACACATTAAAAATAAATTATTATTATTATTTATAATCAGTAATAATTTATTGTAACTGACTGAATATATTTTTAGCCTCAAGTTTAAAATGGATCCACCCCATCTGTTCAGATTAATAGAGGATCAGTGAAAGAAATAGCTGCTTTTCTTGGATTTAGTCAGTAAGTAATTTAGTACAACGTAACTGGACTTACACCTGAGACATTACTGTTGGTATAAACTGTGTTTCACATTCACACATCTCCTTAAACTACTGCTAAAGTGCTCATTTCTAAACGACCTTAAAACATTTAAATACAATAAGGAAATTCTGTATATGAAGAGTCTTCGATTCAGTCTATTGTCATGATCACCCTCTCTGCCCCAGTCTTTCCAGAAATGCCTGCAGCTCCAAAGTTTACTAAACCTATAGCAGCTAAACAATGCTAGCTTTCATCTGGTGCCCGCAGAAAGCCAAGAAGGAACTCGGAGAGTCGGCCGGGTCACAGCTCCAGAGAGGAAGAACAACACTAAACAATAACCCTGAGCAAACAAGAAGAAAACAATTAAAACACAGGCACCGGTGCCAACTCGGTGGCAGGAGAGGGTTTGGACAGTGTGTACGAAATGTTGTGTGGTTTTCCCCAAGAGCTCGTTGAGAACAGGGGTGAGGAGGTGACATGCACTTGAAGGACTCGGTAATAACCTTGGGCATGACTGTCGGGAAACCCCACCACGGCTGACAGGCGGGTAGATTAAAGCCTGGCACACACACACTGCCCCTTGTGCAGCTTCAGGAAAGAGTGATGTGCACGCATAGCGGGGCAGAGAAAGAAGGGAAGAGCTGAAAAGTTCAACAGGAGGCCACTGGAGTCAACATACACACTGTTTCAGGTCAGCAACAGTTCTGGATATCCCATGGGCCTTTGTGGAATGAGTAAGCTCCACTCCATGACACCATGGTAGCGTGCTCACTGAGGTTTCTACACTGAGACCTTACAGGAATAAACATAAAAACAATGTGGCATACCGGGCACAACGCGTTCACAGACATGACTTTAGTCATGTGCTGAAAGCCGACGTGTTTGTGGAACATCTGATAAACACCGCTTCTCCACCCGTGTGTTTGCGTCAGCTTTTGTTCGGCCTGCTACTCCAGAAACCTAAAGCCTTTCCTGGATTTTATTAGCATGTGCAGCTGAAAAGCACATCCCACATGCTCCACACATCTTTCTCAGGCAAGTGATGCAGTCCTAATGACAACAGATGAGGAGAGACGGAATGGACGATTAAGTCAGGGGACACGACTGGGCCATCGAGCCAATACGGAGCATACAGTATCTACAGAAACTTATTTACAGGAGGATAAAGGCTAAGCTGAATTCGAATAATTGCACCAATTGTACAAAAGTGCCAGCTGTAATTCGAGCCAAAGGTTTATTTTAATATTCATGTTCTAATAAATTAGTGTTTCTATAACAACAGCTCGTACACATGGACTTGTACGGTGGATGCGTCATATAACCGGAGGTGAAAAACGGATTGAGGAAACTTCATTTAATAAAAATAAATGTACAGTCATTGATAAAGTGAAGCGTTGTTTTGTTTCCTTGATGTTTAAAATTTATTCTCGTCAGCGACGGTCTCCAGAAACGGAACCATTTTCTCTCTCTAACAACAAACAGCCTGTTTTTTTTCCTATTAATTGCTAGAATAAAAGAGATGTCAGGAAAGTCGAACCATAATTCATAATTTGAGTCCAAGAAATCTTGGCATCGTTATTCTGGAATATGCCCGTGCCATCCAAAACAAACAAACAAACAAATAAATAAATAAATAAATCCATTCATGTCATAACCTGGTCATTCAGTACATTCAGGTTATCAGCTAACTTCATTGTATTGCCCTGTACTGTTGCTATGTGTACGATGCATGACATCATGACTATTCATCGCTTCATATGCGTCCTTTCTTACACTGACGCCCCCATAACTCTGGGGGAGGGTCAATCTGAACTCATTAGACCATATGACTTTCCCCCACCCGAGTAGTCAAACTAACAAGTGGCCCCATGTGGTCAGCTTAGGATGCATGTGGTGACTGGGGACCCCACAGATGGTCTTGGACTCAGCTGATGGAGACAGCTCTATAGTCCAGGACTAAAATTCCTACAGACAGTTTTAAACCAGAGCCTCCAACTTAAACACATCTCCTGTTATACTGGTTTACAGCCTCTTAACACATAGTTTGACTGCAGATCGAGCCCTATAACGGTCATCACCCAAATAAGGATGGGTTCCCTGTTGAGTTTTAGGAAGTTTTTCTTGCCACCATCGCCCCAGGCTTGCTCATCGGGGACAAACTGATCATTATGATTTATATGACTTTTCAAACTCGTTTCCACATTTTGTTTTTGATTCTGTAAAGCTGCTTTGCGACAAAGACCATTGTTAAAAGCGCCATATAAATAAAACTGAATGGAATTGAATTCTTATGGCCACACATCGGTTTAGATCATTTTGAAATGCTCCTACTTTCAATATTAATCACAGCTGTCCTTTTTTTTTTTTTTTTTTTTTTACTGTCCTTGTTTTATAATGCAGCTTCAAGTGTTTAAGTCATCTCCTCCCCTGCATCTTATTTAACCTGTCTTTTTCCGTATTATTCTTAACAGCAAAATGTGTACAATAAACTTTATAAGTCCTGGTAGTTAAAAAAACAAAAACAAAATCAGATCCATCAGTCCATACTAATACTCAGGGTCTCAAAAATAATTAACAATGTCAAGACATCATCATGCTCACTCACTTCATCATCATCCTCATCTTCAACATCTAGTATCCCAGAATCCTCTTCTGAGAGGGGGCTTCCACCTGACCGGTCCACCTCCGTACCTGACCCAGTCTCCTTGCGTAATCTCCATCCGTTGCCTGCCCGCTGCTGACGTGTGACCGCACTGTCACGAGAGCTTCTCACCTGTGCCTGGAAACGGAACACAAACACACATGCGTGCCTAACTGTTTTTTTTTTTTTTTTTGGAATGGAGACATTACAGAAAATTTCTTCAACAACAAGCCAAAGTTCCATTATCATCATACTTAGAATATGCAAATCCTCAGACCATTTGTTCATTCATTGGCAGCTGCATGGGAAAAAATCTGCTCTACAGAGAGTAGTAATTATTGAGCTCTGAATGAATTCAAAAGAACACAGACAAAGTCGGCCACAAGGTTTGTTTAATTGTCAACGTTTCCCAGGATGGTTCCAAACCAGTAGAGACATTGTGCTGAAACCATTTAAATGTTAACAAAAATGCCTGACCGCATAGCTATATAACACACAACAGACAGATACTAGCTGGGTATAAAATGTGGAAAAAAACAATGACTAGCCTAATTGATGACCAGCATCAATGCCCACATCAGACATCTACCAACACACAAAACAACTCGAACTAATTACAGACTAGATAGGGAAAGATTTTTAAGAATTACAATCTCTACAGTCATTATCAACAGT
>JAQMYG010000001.1:19086284-19100267 GCA_030014215.1 Clariallabes teugelsi | reverse complement strand
GGCACCACACCCCCAATCTCCAAGGGGTGAATCGGGTTCTATCCCATGTATCCCAGCGAGGACATGTAGCATACCTCAAATGAAATCTGACAAACCATTCACAGCCTCAATGACTATAAACAATGATTGTAAGAATGTTGGGTTTGGAGGGACTTTTGGACAGCAGAACATGAACAAGGCAGCTATGTGGGTCTCTGGAAGTAATACAATTACAATTCCACAAATGCAAATAAATGACAATAAGGAAAATAAAAAAATAATGAAGGCAAAAACTTGAACATCCCATGAACGAACAAATATAGGAACAGGACAAAATGGTTTTGGATGGGGTTGGGGGGGGGGGGTACATTTTGGTACATACCAAAATGTGTGTGTGTGTGAGAGAAAGTCGCCCTACAAGCCCCACACCCGATAACCCACCCCCCTCTGGTATTCCTGCTGTTATACCCCTATCTCACCAATGGGGCTTGACTATGTAAGGACCGACGCACGGAAAGATGGAAACCTAATCACGGCGCCAAAACTCACAGTGAATCATGATGAACCGTACTTACGGAAAACCGCATGAAACTGCGTAGGTGAGATAGAGGTGTTAGTAGTTAACAGATTATGGGCCAAACTGCGCTAAGTGATGATGGTCGAATAATTATAAAGGTCTTGACTAAAACAACACGCATGAGGAATCACAAAGGAGTTTTCATTTTCTGCAATGGAAAAGTACTCGAACTAGTTACTGTTATCAGAAAGTAACGCTGTAATGTAACTGATTACTTTTTAATGAGAGTAATTTTGTAATGTAATTTGTTACTTTAAAATGTAACGTCCTCCAACACTGATCATGACAATACTGACGCTACACATCACCCTCACACATCATAAACTATAAGTGATGCTTCTACAAAATACATTACCAATAGTGTCTGGGATCCTGTCCATCACACTGATGTGTGGTTCCTTCCTGGGTTACCACAAAAGTAGTATAAAAATATGTCCATAAAAAAGTCCTCATATGCTCTAGCATTACAATTTCCCTTCACTGAAACTAAAGGGCCTAAACCTGTTCAGGCATGACAATGCCCCTGTGCACTAAGTGATGTTTTTCCATGTTCCAAGATATTCTCTCCTCCGTGTTTTTGACCTTTTGTTTTGGATAGCTGACTTACAGCTGCATTTCACAATTTTAAAACCATGGGGATGCAAACACTTGGACTATTCACTGGTCAGAAAGACTTTAAACAAAAATAAAGGCATATAAAGAACAAAGAAGGGTGGAAAAAAAACGACTGGTTTCCAAAAGTATGAAATTTGCACAACATTGAAATGACTGTAATTTGATAAGCACGAAGAAGAAAAGCACAGATTAGTTCTAGTCGGTATTAAACGGCACTCCATTCAGCACACGGTCATGACTGGGTCAGATACGCTCCTCAGACTGAAACTCTGACTTGGAGTTACCTCATATATACAGCGGTTTGAGTGGAACGGTAGTTAGTATACCCGTGACTGTGATGAGAGAGCATGACATCAGTGCAGTGTCCTCACGTGTGCGGTCTTCATGCATGTGCGTTTGGTAACTGGAGGAAGGTAATCAATCTCCTTCACCAGCGTTTCACACACAACGCAGCGTGGTTCTCATTACATCTCTCAGGAGATCCCGGACACTGACACTGAATATTCTCAAACGCGACCACTAACACTATACAAACAGCAACGACCCAGACAGAAAAATAGAAAAGGAAAGACGGAAAGAAACTGTGAAGAATATGAATGAACGCGAATGGCTATTTAATGATAATGCAGAAGAGTATCGGGTTTAAAAACGCAAAGATAAACTTTGCTAAGAGGAAATCTGGCAAAAATCAGCAAACCCAAGTACATCACGTACAATGAGGGGGATGAAGTATTCTGATTAACTTTATACACATAATTGGCGTCATTTATCAAGCTGGATATGAAAGGATTTGCACATAAATTATGTTTAACACGTGAAGTTTAATACTCGTGAAAATCTTGCAAATCCAGATCCTACTCCTGAGTGTGTGGAGATTTATGCATTAGAAGACTAATGAACGCAAACCTTGACTTTATAAACTTCAGATCATATACTTTGAAAGGTTTAGCACACTGTTATGAATGGAATACACTGGAATTATGAAAAAAAAATAATAATAATTTGGTCAGTGCTTTCAGGCATTCGTCGACCAACTTTTTTTGCTTCCCCCCCCCCACACACACACACTTCTTTGGTAAGTTGAAACGGTAATTTCTGGTTTGGTTTGGCTTACATAAACATTTATAATAACTTTTTACGATGTATAAATGAGATGTTATACAGAGTCAATGTTATTTGACTCTGGTCTTATTTGTAAAAAAAAAAAAAAAAAAAAAAAAAAAATGCATTAATAAGCATAAAGAAATGTTTAAACACTCAAGGGAAAATCATTTAGGCCCTACTGGAACACCAAGGATAATTCCCCTTTTCTGTTATACAGTACATTGAGATAAAAAGATGATTATGAGACAGAACGGAATTTCATGATATATACACAGATTAGCCATTAACCCTCACATTCAGGTCAACCAAATTCAGGTAAACCAAATAATCCACAGTGATTAGCATTTATATCTCAGTTTACTGAGGACCTGATCATGGAACTAAACGCCAGCCTATCTGGTCCGACCCCAGAGAAAAGCCAATGCAGTAAAAATTGATAGAATGGTATCAGAACACCCAGCGCATCCGATGATGCAGCATGTGGGACTTTTGCAAAAATTCAAGGCTGTTGACCCGGCTTCCAAACTCCCCAGATCTCGACACTTTCAAGCATTTGTGGGATGCGCCAGTTCTATCCATGATCCTGGTCTTGTGGATCATGTCTGGGTGCGGGGAACCCACACAATCCTGGCCTTAACGTGTTGTGTTTTAATGTTAATGGCTGCTCAGTGCATATCTCGATATGCTTAGTATTTGGTGGCACATCTCTTGCCTGCAATAACTACATCAGGCTTGTGACCCCAACATCACCAAACTGTTGTATTCTTCTTTTCTAACATTTTTCTGACTTACAGTACATTGCAGCCTTCTTCAGTTGTTTGTTCCTCCCCGCCACCCCCATCGCTAGGTTTTATGACTCTATATTTTTATCAGTAAGCTATTAAAAGCTTGCTCCATTTTCCTCCCTATGCAGTGCTGATCATAATAGCTGACCCCCACCCCTCCACTCCAAAAAGCTCGTGCTTATCTGTAAAATTCAGTCTACTATTTGGCCCCCAATTTAAGACTGGTATTTAAAAGACATTTTTTTAAAAAAAAAGGCAGAGTGGATACACACGGAGGATTTATGTGTACACTTACTTAGCTTTAATCCCATTTCCTGAAAGACGTTGTGTCTATATGGCCCCGAGTTTTTTGTATTTGGATACAACTGTTTGTACAGATGCTTGTGGTACCTTAAGTTATTTGAAAACTGCTTGTAAGGAGGAATTTGAAGTAAAGTTTGTTGTTCCTGAATTGTTAACTAAGACGCTTGATTTTTTACAGATGCACCTTCATTAACTCAATTGTGGTAACTGGCCAATCAGAAGTGATTATCTCCGTTTACAGAAACTTCCAAAGTATTTAAAGAGAAAATCAACTTATAATGTAAAGCTGGCATGCAAATTTCTGATACGGCAAATTGAAACACACTATAATCAATTGTTTTAAAATGACCTCTGATGTGAACAAAGGGGTTACCATAACTAAACTGAAAAAAAATAGGTGAACTCTTGTTGAATTATGTTGTAGTCTTTAGCTTGGGGATTTTCTTTTGTCATAACTCTAAATAGAAATCCTGAAAATAAAATGTGTTCATGCAAGTTGCAACTGTTATTATAAAAGATCTTGTCTTTCTCAACAAGTAGAAATTATGATGAAGGTGAAGGAGCTTGCTCACGTTCTCAGGGACGATATTATCAACAAATATTTGAGCGAATGAAGCTACATGGTTATGGCAAAGACTGTAAAAATCCCTCGTTCGATACTGCGTGTGTGAAAAGTCCATGTTTTACGAAACCATAAATAACTGTCAGGACAGGCGTACCGTGCAAAATTTCACAAGCACTCTCAAACTAACGAAAAGATACAGTAGGTAAGCGAAATGCTAACAGACACTCGAAAAAGAGTTGCAGGACGAGCGTGATGCAGAGAAAACAGAGAGAGTGACGAGAAGAAAAATCGAAGCACAGAGATGCACATCTTTTAGAAACATGATATTCTGGTCAGACAAAAATATATATATATATTAAGCTTTTTATGTTACAGTACGAGAGAATACAGAGATGAGCACATGGTGGTATGGGTCCGCTTCTCTGCAAGCAGTGCTGGAGCTTTACACGTCTGTTGAAAGAAATGTGAATAGAGCAACATTCTAGGGCAAGAAAATGAATCTGGGGAGAAGATATGTGTTTCAACAAGACAACAATCCTAAAACATACAGCCAAACTATCCTAGCCTTGCATGGTCTAACCAATCTCCAGACACGAAACCCTGTGAAAATTTATGGAGGATTTTGAAATTGCAGGCCCACCAGTGGGACGGTCGAATTAAAGACGATCCGCTGAGGGTTTGGGGCCCAACGCCGAACCACAATGCAGCAAAAGCCTAATTAATGCTTACCATAGACATCTCAGAGGCAACAACAGCCTTGAAAACCAAGTACTAATTTGTGGTGTCTGAATACTTCCCCCCCCCCCTAACAATTTTATCTTTTAGACATCTTTTTCATGCTTAGGAAGACATGCTGCTTAAATTCATGAGTATAAAATCAAAAGACATTATGCGTGTAATCTTAAAGTGGGCATGTGCACATTAAATAGAAAAATTCTAATCTTAACCATCCAAAGTCAAGCTCCAGATATCTGTTAATTGGATTTCAACTCTTATTCTGTTTCACTACATTAAAAGGCAGGATATCTTTCATCGGTCAATGCTGCGCTAAGTGAAATACATCACAGATGAAAGAATACAGACATCGACCTTTTCTGAACTTTCGCTCGGAGCGCTCTCGCTGAGACAAAGTTAACTACGTAGCTAGGTAGCCAGGGTAACAGGCTTCAGATATCAAAACCATTCGAAACGTTTGCCGAATGTCCTAACGAGCCATCAACAAGGAATGTGGAGTGAAGTCATGGGTATCATTCAAAATTCAAAAAGTCCAAATCGTTCACCTCTCCAGCTCTGACCTACTGGCAATGAAAAGCAAAACAGAGCTGCATCCAGGTCGCACACTTATCGCAACCAAACACTCCATAACACTAGACCCTCTTCCATCACACTCACACACACTGTGCCCGACGGCATACAATGGAGCCATTATTAAAGCGCTGAATCCTTCAATTTATTTTCAGATCATTTGTTAGTAGAATTAAAACAATCACAGGCGCAGGGACTGGGCCTAATTTTCAATGGGAACCGGTCCATGATCCTGGATCACAGAGTCCCTAGACAAACAGCCTCCTGTTATTTGCGGTCTGCTCACCCCTCTGGAGATGGAAACTAGGAGAAAGGGCGCTTCGGAGAGCCTATCTTCCTTGGCTTAACGTCTACGTTGGTGCCACGTTACCACACTGGGAAATAAATCTGCTAGAGAGTAGCGGCATCGTCTGTCTCATGGTTTTTGACTCGGGCGGCGAGAGCGAGCACGAGAAGCTTCTTCACAGAAAACAGTCAACTGTAAGAGACTGACAGTGAAGAAAGCACCAAAGAAAGTAAAACCACAAGCGAAAAAGAAGGGGAGATCCCATTCTATCCAAGATGCTAAGGAACTCCAGTTAGTTGCCGCATCGCAAAAGTATGTCTGGTTAAGCGAATCCAAAAAAAATTGAATAAAAGACTAATGCATGAACAGGCCAGCGTGTGGAACAAAGATTTAGAGCGAATCTAAGAACTTGTGTAAGCAGGAGCAATATCTGAACTTGATTTACCTTGCCCTTAGTTTGCTTATAAAGAACAATGCCATATTGCTTTGTCATCAGCACGGTTTGAATTACAACCAAACCGCACACACACCAAGTTGACAAACCATACAAGACTCAAAGACATGCAAAAAAAAACAACAAAAAAAACAACAAAAAAAAAAAAACTTCAGCTGGAGGAATGTGGCCGCTTGGCAGGACGGAGTTGGACAGCCACTTTGTTACGAGATCACCAGGGTTCAAACCGTGGTTAAACCCACTGCCAACATTCCACCTCTGTAGGAGACATCAATGCACGCTGCAGGAGCGGACGACACACCGTCCACTGCACTCTGCTGCCCCCTACAGGATGCGAGTTTAATATTCACAAACAAAACGTATCAAGTTCCAATTAACCTGGAAAGTGATTAAAAATCATTTCATAACCTGTTTAATAACCTGCACACAACACAACTGTTTAGAAAAACCCTTTTACGTAACATGAAAACCTGCTGGGAAACATGTGTTTACATAGGCCTCCTGTCAGTCATTTTACACTCGCTGACCATTTTATTAGAAACACTTGTACATATGTGGCAGCAGTGGGTAAAGACCTTCAGTTTACAGTATGTTCACATCAAACATCAAAAAAAAAAAAAAATAGATCTCACTGACTTTGATCACGGCATGGTTGGTAGTGGCAGACGCGCTAGTGTGCGTACGTCAGAAACTGCTCATTACTATTAGAGTCGCGCACAACAGGTACCAGTGTTTGCGCTGAATGGGATAGCAGGAAGGCAACAGTAAGTAAGTAACTTTACAACAACAACAAAAAACACATGCACACATAATGAGGTACACGAGTCCTACTAACCAAAAGCTCAAGCATAACAGTGACAGGGACCTCAGGCCAACTGAGATAGCAAAGATGAAGAGCAGAGATGAGTGGAGGTGACAATGGAGACTCGGGTTGAAATCGGGAAAACTAAAAGACAGAGGCAGCACTGCGTATATGACTCGACAAGCCATGAATAGACAACCAGTCACAAATACAACCGACAAGTGTGTGTTTGTGTGTGTGTGTCTTCCTGTGATATCTTCTTGGCGCCTGCCGTGCCACATTGTTTGTTTATTGGGAGCAGTAACAATTCCATAATGAGGGGAACTGGTAGTGATTAAGATAGAAGGAAAAGGGGGGGAAAGAATTAGGAGTGGAAAGAGGACCAAGAAAGAAAAAAGAAAAAGAAAAAAAACTTAGAGACAATGGTGGATAAGGAAGAGGGGAAGAATGAGAAACAGAGGGAAAATGAGAGAAGAGAAAGAGAGAGAGAGAGAGAGAGAGAGAGAGAAATCCATTTCCACAAGGCCTGGGGATGACTCCTGGTGCCTACTCCGCAGTTGAATCTCCTCCATTTTCCTCATCTTGGACTAATAATCAGTAAAACAAAGCAGGACCTTTTCTGCATTCCTCCGAAAAGTCCATTCAATTTTTCTCATATGTGTTCCCTTGGTCTTCTCCTCAAAATCACCAGTTTGTCCTTGAAGACGGGGTCCGTTTTGACAATTACACATTCACACTCACGCTCATGCATAATACGCGCGCGCACCCGTACACATGCAGCACAGTCCGAGTGTCTTCTGGCGAGAGTTAGTGTGACCCGACGATCGTTAATTCAGAACAGCCTGGCAGTTCTCTGCCAAGGGGATGGAATAGATAGGCAGAGATAAACAGCGGAAAAGTGAGATAAAACAAAGAAAAAAGAAAAGTAAAAAAAAAAAGAATGACATACACAGTAGCCCAGCTTTCATTATTCACTCCATGACCTAGACCTGGGATGAACCCTTACGCTGGGGTTTGGACTGGTTTATAACTATGTGGACACTGAATATGTCCTCTGTTCATTTATCCTGTATATGACGTGACGTGTGTGTGTGTGTGTGTGTGTGTGTGTACACACTGTATATAATACTGTTTTTTTTATTGCCCTTTTCAATGTTATGATTAGCTTGATTGAGTTTGTATTTTAATTAGGAATGCTGATAAGCATAAATGTTAATCCCATTTCAGCTCGTACTGTTAAGGTGATCCATGATGACGAAACAGCGGCATTTGATTTTGATAGTATTAGGGAGTGACAAAATATTCCCTCCGATAACTTGGAGTCATATCACGATTCTTAATACCAAATGCATACTTTGCCAAAAGCAAATGAATCCATCAAAAATGAAACATGCACATAAACCCCACAGCCGTTCAACACTAGAACATCATGTCTACATTATAATTTGCTTACTTTTATGAACAAAAGTTAATAAAACGAAATAAAGGAACGAAATAATTCGTACACTAACAGCCAAGTTTCACTGCCTAACCAAGACGCAAGAGGATAAATCCTCCTCAAAAGCACACAAAGACATGACGGCAGTTAAACCTCTAGTCCAACAGTGTGTGACGCCAAACTGCACCACTATGAAGCTGAAAACTGTTCAGCGATGAGAAATGTGGGGTGTGGTGAAACTGGCTTGAGTGTGTAACGTCTATATCTCGATCTCTGCAGCTTTAAACCATTAAACCTCACACAACTCTACATATGACTTCAGTCATGTGGCCAATAGATGGGAGTCAAAGGTTTGGGATTCGCTCTCTTCCAACTGAACAATAAGCTTTTCACTGACTTTCGGTTCCATGTACAGAAACCAATCAAAATCCAATCATTTATTCTACTGGCAAGTGTACGTAATAGAAACACTGACACCTAACATTCACACCCAATCACATACATGCTGAACAGACACAGACCTGTTTAATGGCAGTCTCTCCGATTTTGTCCGAGTGTTTACGTATGCTCTCCAGGAAGTCTTTGAGGTCAGACATGGAGACGTCTCTGATGTGTGTGCGCAGGACAGGGATGTTCTCAGCCATGATGGTGCAGAAACGGTACCGTCCCGCCTTCGGCAGGCAGTTCTGCTCCAACTGCTCCAACGTGCACAACGCAGGGTAGTATCTGAATGAACACACACACACACACACACACACACACACACAGACAATAAGAGCCATGATAAACAGAAATCCATTTCTTGTTTATTTTGAAATGATCCTGTATTGCTATATGAAGTGATGAAGACCGAAGCATTTTAATTTCCACACACTGAAACCGATCGCATAATTAATCCGCATTTAACCTATTCGAGAAATCCAAAGTTCAAATATAGTCCAGGTCAGGGAACTCAAAAAGAAGTTCAATTTAAATCCAATATACGAGAGAAATATGAATTGCAGAGAACTGAACTGCAGCCTAAAATCGATAGCCAAATCTCTTTTGCATTTTAGAAATCAAGCAGATGCACATAAACATTACACAATATTTCATGATCAACACAGAGCCACTCTTGGCCGACCTCTGCTCCCTCTCAAGGCTGATGGCAAAACCAAAACAGACAGAAATGATAAATAAAATAAAACCAGACACAAGATTTATAGTCTACAAGTTGCTCATCCTTGGGTCAGAAAAAGGACAAGAGCGGATAGAACAGTACCCGATGGCCAACTTTAAATTGTTACCAAATCTATTCACGCACAAAACACAACAGTCTCACTGCTGTACACTTCTGCACAAGTATTAAAAGCATTTGCGAGTCTGGCGGTCTCACGTTTTATTCACTGAATCCTCAGTAATCATCGATTTGTAGCTCATCTCAGACCACCGCCTTTCTCCTTTACTTTTAAACTGGTCAGACTGGTGGACTGCTGGTTTTCTCTAGTCTGCTCAAACTCACTTTCTGTTTTTTTCACTCATCATTTGGCTTTAAAGACTGGCTTCAACAGTCGGTTTCATTAGCTTTCGGCCAAATTGCTGAACACAGCTGGCAAACCTGGTTAAGTACTTGAATAACAACCATAATGGATTTTTAATAACAACCTACATGGCTGATATTTATATATTTATAACATTATATTTTAAGAAAATGTCTAAATACATCCACAGTGGTTTTGAACCACAAAAGAAAAAATTCTACCAACAGTGAGTCTCAGGTTAATACTAGATTGTTGGCAAAACTGGTTTAAAATTTACGACCGAAGCGGGACTTTTTGTGCAGAATAACGGAACAAAGTAAGGAGAGTAAAACCTACTTTTATTTCTCTATATAATCCCCTGATACACTAATACACTTCTCCCAGCATTCCACTAGAGCTTGGATACCTTCAAGGTGAGAAGTTTTCTCAGCCAGAGCCATGATCAGACTGCATACTTCATGTCTGAAACACTGGCCTCCCAGGAGCTCCTTTAATGGCCCAAACATGTGGATAATTACTCGGAGCGAGGTAGGGACTGTACAAGAGAAGTGGCAATAACTCCCAGCTGAGTTCCTGTAATGTGCGAGTGGTATTCGTGAATGTTTGCTTGTATAGTTCCCGAAGACAGATGCGTCTCTTCGTCAAAATGAGAGAAGTTATCAGTGGTTTTCAAGGATCGGGTCTTCCAATCGCGGAATATGTTCATGGGAACGACTACTACGGTAGGCTCCGAGCTACTTCGTCCAGGATCGTGACTCACAGATGTACAGCCTTCTTTAAAATAATTGCACCATTCAAAGGTTTTACTGTGGCTACGAGTCTCATCACTATACTGAGCTTGAAGTCTTCTCTAAATGTCAATTCGTTTTACACCTTCATTCATGAGAACTCCTCAAGTCCCAGGTTGACTTGAACACCACTTGAAGTTTAGTCTCTGCTGCCACCTAGTGCTTATTGATCAGGCATACTGCAGACTAGGTCTGTGACCTTACAAAGTTAAATTAGTTACCATGGTAACAGTCCCACTTGCATTAAAAAAAAAATTTCAAATTCAAATTTGAATTTTAATTCAAATTAAAGCAAGACACCAGCATTCCCACATGAATATAACTAAATGTGATATATTAATCCTACATTATATTTTCTAGAAATCATAAATCAATAACTGGCCACATCTTTAACAGTTCTTCATTTATTTGTCTCATGTAATAGCAACTTGCAGTTCTTATTGTCATTCGAGTTATTATTGTCATTGTATACATGTGTGTGAGAACAATGCTATTGAAATCCATGTTAACCACCTCTACATTTCTCACAGAAGAAGAGAGACGTACCTTTTGGCTCTCATCTGTTCTTGCAGTCTGCTGTACATTTCTAGCACTAAAAAAAATAAAAAGGAGAAAATCTGTTAGTTAAATAGATAAAAGCTGTTGGTGCTACGTGACACAAAAGTTCACATTTAACTTACGGTACATAAAAACTTTATTCTATAGTCACTTGTAAAAGGATTTTATTAAATACTGTCATCTTTTAACTCTTTTTAATACTTTTTTAAAAATATTTTTAATTCAGATTTTTTTTTATTTCTATAAACCTGCTTAGTGACAATGTCCTGTAAACAGTGCAATAAATGGGCGGTCAAGTTAAACTGGGACTTTTGATTGTGCAGAATAACAGAACACACTTTTATTTCTCTAAACTGTATAATTCTCTGCTACACTAATGCATTTATCCCAACACGTGACTAATGCTTGTATAAAATCAAGGCCGAAAGTTCTCTCACTACGCCAGAGCCACAGTCGGAATGCCTGCTTCATGTGAACTGAAACTGGCCTCCCAGGAACTCCTTTAATGGCCCAAACATTTAGAATTGGCTTGGTGCATGGTCGGGACTGTATGTATGGGACAATAGCTCCCAGCTGAGTTTCTATAATGTGCAAGTGGTGGTAGTGAATGGTTGTGTGTACAGTTCCCACAGATACGTGTGTTTTTACAGTGGGCATCATAAAGATGGGCATCTTTGTTCATGGATGTCTGGACTCCTTTAAAATATTTGTACCATTTATATATTTTATTGCAGCTAAGAGTCTCATCACTGTACTGTGCTTCAAGTCTTTTTTTAATCAGTTTTGCGACTTCGTTCACGAAAAAAATATAGTCCCGGTCTGACTTGAATCCCCCTTGTAAACAAAATTAAATTAAATTAAATTAAATATTCACTATATTTACTTTATTTTGAATGTCGAGCAGATTTAATTAGGTTTGTGCCTTGCAAAAATTCTCTCAAGATACAATGTCCAAGATACACAGTCCAGGGACGTACCTGGAAGGCAGTGAGTGAGCTTGTCTATGGTGGTGGCAATGTTCCTCTGTTGTACACGGCATTGTCTCAACTCGCTCATCGTTGCCAGTAGCTACAAAAAGTACACAACTTGAAGGATCATCACCAGTCCACCTTGGATATCATTAACCATAATTTTAAGCAGAGCTACCAGATGATCTTATACCTGCTTGCCATCGTTCTGCAGCTTTTGATTGGTTTCAGTCACCTGTCCCTGCACAAAATAAAAAAAATAATAATTAAAAAAGTCAAACGGTCTACCACAACCACCAACAGTTGCACAAGATATTCCTCTACATTATACATTATATACCTCGCCACCCTTTTCTTTACACTTTTTACACTTTTGTCGTGGTTCTGCTCTTGATCACTTCATCAGTCCTCGTTTAGTTGCTCACCTTGAGTTTCTGCGCTTCTCCACGAACTTTAAGCAGCTCTGTGATGGAGTCCACAAAGCCCTGGAAATGATGGTTGCACATCTTCTCAATCTCGCGGTCATGGTTGCGGATCCGCCCCTCCAGCTTCTCCATAAACAGGCCATGCTCTTGGCCATCGTACACAGATCTATGTGGAGGAGAAAGAAAAAGGAGAACTCACTGCACCGGAGATTTAGAATTCAGTATTACACTTAACGTTAAGTGCATCTTATCTATGTAATTAAGTACCATATTTAACATCAGCCTTTCTAAAGGCAACCACCGGATGGCAGAAGTGCATTGCAAAACACAGGTATGCTGTAAGTTCAAAACTGATTTTTCAAACATTACACAACTCCTGAATAAAACGTTCCAAAGTAGTAAAGGCTAAAGTCAAGTGAAACCACACAACACATGTCATCTACTAGTATGTATACATACATGCATACACACACACACACACACGCGCACACACACACAAACACACACACACACACAGGTGAAACTCAAAAAATTTGAATATCGTGCAAAAGTTCATTTGTTTCAGTAATGCAACTTAAAAGGTGAAACTAATATATGAGAGAGACTCATTACATGCAAAGCAAGATAGTTCAAGTCATGATTTGTCATAATTGAGATGATTATGGCTTAAAGCTCATGAAAACCCCAAATCCACAATCTCAGAAAATTAGAATATTGTGAAAAGGTTCAATATTCTAGGCTCAAAATGTCCGACTCTAATCAGCTAATTAAGCCATAACACCTGCAAAGGGTTCCTGAGCCTTTAAATGGTCTCTCAGTCTGGTTCAGTAGGAAGCACAATCATGGGAAAGACCCAACAGTTGTACAGAAAACCATCATAAGCATAAATAGGGAAAGCCTCAAAAGGTAATTGCAAAAGAAGTTGGATGTTCCCAAAGTGCTGTATCAAAGCACATTAATAGAAAGTTATGTGGAAGGGAAAAGTGTGGAAGAAAAAGGCATGGATCCAAGCAGCATGGATGACCGCAGCCTGGAGAGGACTGTCAGGAAAAAGCTGTTCAAAAGTGCTGGGGACTTTAACAAGGAGTGGACTGAGGCTGGAGTGCATCAAGAGCCACCACACACAGACGGATCCTGGACATGGGCTTCAAATGTCGTATTTGAATGTCGACGAGCTTGGGGCATGCTGACTTCATTTTCCAGCAGGACTTGGCACCGGCCCACACTGCCAAAAGCACCAAGACCTGGTTCAATTACCATGGGATTACTGTGCTTGGTTGGCCAGCAAACTCGCCTGACATGAACCCCATAAAGAATCTATGAACCCCATAGAGAAAGCCAGGAGAAAGATGAGAGACATGAGACCGAACAATGCAGAAGAGCTAAAGGCCGCTATTGAAGCATCCTGGTCTTCCATAACACCTCAGCAGTGCAACAGGCTGATAGCTTCCATGCCACGCCGCACTGAGGCAGTAATTGCTGCAAAAGGGGCCCAAACCAAGTACTGAGTA
>JAQMYG010000001.1:19058596-19076803 GCA_030014215.1 Clariallabes teugelsi | reverse complement strand
TGTATTTATTTTTTTGCGCTGTGGAACGAATAATTTGAGTTTCCATTATTTCTTATGGGAAAATTCAATTTGGTTTACGAGAAATTTGGTTTCCGGAACGAATTATGCTCGTAATCCAAGGTTCCATGGTATACAGATTGATGCATGCTGACGGTAACTGAATGAGCTGAAGCCAACGTGTTGATTTGCATCAGTGTCAACTAGCAGAAGACACTGCTTTATTTTCAGGACAATGTTTATGAGAAATAGAGAGGAGTGTAGAGATAGATAAACAGACAGAGAGAGACAGAGAGAGAGAGAGAGATTGGTCAAAGTGTTTTTATTCAGCGATCGATTCGCTGAATCAGTTTGGGGTGGTGGCACCAGTGGTTGAGACTCTGAGTTGCTAATCAGAGGGTCAGGGGTTCGAGCCCATCAACCCCAGGTGACGGTGTTCTTTGGGCCTGACCTTTAACCCTATGCCCGTACAACCCAGTCAGTGCACGCAGTGCCGTTCCCAAGCTGGGCTAAAAAAAAAAAAAAATGGTAGAGTTGAGACAGGAAGGGCATCTGGCATAAAAGCTGCACCAGATCTTGCAGCATCCGGCAGAAAACCAGTGCCAAATGATCTGATGTGGCAATCCCAAGGAGAAGAAAAATCATACACTGGATTAGGAATGCCAAGAAGAGAAAAAATGGCTCCAAGTATAAATAAATGTAGCATTCTATGCATCATTAATTACTATATTAAATAAGCTGAACTTCACAACAAAAAAAGTAAACAGATCCAAACTGTTTACAATTCATTTCACAATTTAATCTTTTTGATCAATGTTATATCCTTGGCCAGCTACAACATAGCATTAGCGCTTGCTTGTTTTCTTATAACAGGGCCGTTCAAATCCAGGCATGTAGAGTCAGCGTGCAGCACAGTTTGGCAATTCCTCTGCACATACTCAGCTGATGCAATGAATCCGTTAACTGCCAGGTTCAGTGTGTGCGTTTAAGTGCTGGTGGATTATATAATGTGCTGGAAACTGGCTCTCTACAACTGAATCTAAACAGCCCTGTCTTATAAGGAGTCCCTTTTTCTTACTGCTTGCCTCTGGACACTTTCTGGCTCACTCACGAGTGCTCCACGTGTCATCTGGCTTTCGACATACTTATCGTGTTGCTTTATTTTGATTTTGAGGAGGATAAATAAAAGGTCAAATCTCCCCACCGTTTGCAAATTGTGTATATATTGATGTTCTTTGCACTCTGTAAAGTGCATATAAGTGACTAGGGTTGTACATTTTCCACATTTCTCTTAACCGCTAGTGGAACACATTAACAATTAATGATCAATTAATCAGTAATAATTGATGGTAACCAGGAGTATTTTTTTGTGCTGTGCAACTGTGTAATGGTAGTGATAACACTTTAACTCAGAAGCGTTTCATGGTGACCTACAAAAGAAATGTGAGCTACAGAGAAACAGATGCAAAACAAACATTGTTTTAAAAGTTTTAAATCAGTTATATTCTTAGTGGCAATTAATCGATTAATGTCCATTTATGTCCATGAAAGTGTTGTTGAGTTTTAAAGACGTCAAACAAAATGTCAGCATGACCTGCTCTTTGCTATTACTGGTTTGTTTGCGCATCCAGTCAGCGACAGCAGGCATGCAACTCCTTCAAGATCTAGAAATCATATTATTCGCCCATAATTTCTAAAAGTGCTAAATGTCAAGTTTGAAGATCCAGTTGATCAACAGAACTGAACAAGAGCAGCTAAACCCATGAGAGAAAAAAGCAGATAAGCAAAGAAAAATCAAAACCACACAGTAAGAGACTCGGTACCAGGCATTGCTTAACACTGGTGTGTCCGAGGAGGGATAAACAGGAGTGAGCTTGGCAAAGTGTTTCTCTCTCTCTCTCCCCCTCTCTCTCTCTTCATTAGTTAAAACAAGATGTGCATGTACCATACATTTTATAAATGAAAAACCTTTCTGAACTGGCCCCCCCTAAACTGTGTTCAGCATATTTAGTCTTTAGACGGTTAGCCTGCTAACAGTAAGGTCAGGTCATGTTTTTAATTCCTGTAAATAAATCAAGTACTTAAATCCATTTACATTCGCATTTATGTGTACCGTGTGCTTTTATATAAAAATTCTGCAGTAAACTCTTTAACTGCTATTGAAATCGGTTGTTAAAATCGTCACAGAGAATTATCTTTAGATTTTTTTTTTTTTTTTTTAAGTCAGATAATAAGATGTTTTACATTAGATTATTCATCACTTATTTCCTGCAAATAATGACCTATTAAAATGTGTTCATATCAATACAAACAGAAAAATCGTCTTCTGCACTTCTTCTCAACAACTCCAGGCTAGAAGACCCAGTTATACATTTTGTCAACTGTGCGTCTGTCATCACGCACTTATGTCATTTCCATGCTGCGACTCGACCACCAAAACAAAAGCGTGCTGCTTTGACACAACTAAGAACTAAAGGAAGTGATTAAGTCTATCACGGTCCTCATCTGGTAAACCCCAACTGCCAGTGATGACTGATGACAATGGGATGGGGACAACACTGAAAACTAGGCCTAAACCAAATGCACTCTGGAATAACAAAAGCAAGAGAAAGACAACATGCCTGAACCATTGCTACACTGGTGTGAAGCATTACAGAGCGGCTATGAGGAAACTGAACATCGGGTTCAGTCCATGAGTCACAAGGGCGTGATTGTGAATGCAGATAATGGTGTCACTCAATAAGTACTTTACTTATAGTCACAAGCAAAAAAATAATAAAGAAAGAAAGAAAATCTAGTGTTTCCTCAACCCACTCAATTACAGCTTTGTCTTTTTTCTCTCTCTATAAACCCAAATACTCCAGAAACCTTGTCCACTACTGTGTTCAACCAACTTAAGGAAACATCACTGTTGACATTTCTATACAGAACATAACTACTAGACTGATCCTTGCACCCTGTGGTCAGTGGTCTCGCTAACATTCTTTTTGATCCCGGTCTTAACAGGGCCTTGGCGAAGGACAAATCTGGGAGACTTCCTGCATCGGAGCTTGCATTGTTTCCAGGCTAACTGTGTGACTGCAGCTTTGTTGTTGTGTTGACAAAGAGACAAACATGATCCTTTAATAGACACACGCTCTGTGACTGACCCTGGGCACACTGAGCACCGCTGAAATGTTGTGACATGACACAATAAGGAGGCTGGGAGTCTTTTTCAATATGACCTGCTGATCTACAACATCAGTATTCAAAGCAACTGTTAATAATGCAAAGTGAGCAGATGAAGCAATGTTAAGAATGACTGATATCCATCTTTATGAGAACGATACGAAAAACAGAAGCAAGCAACGATGAGCAAGCCCAAGTTTGATATGTATACATGCAAGTGCCTATGAGCTATGCAGAAAAATCAGCTGAGAAGGCCCAGACTCGCAGGCGTCCTAATAGCAGCAGATTCCAACATGTGCACTGATTTTAATGAGTATTTGAGCATGTTAAGTCTCCTACAATAGCCTGCATGTTTGAAAAAAAAAGTATAAATAAATAATAATAATCCTTAGAAGAACACGAGGGCCTTTGCACATTATGACATCAGCACTATTAAAACATCATCATTATCAGTGCGATGGCGATGATGTCATAGTCATACCCTCATTGAGCTGATGTCATAGCGCTTGGGCCCTAAAAATACAAGCATACCTAGTATTCTGTATGAGTCAGTATAATTAATACATGGAGAGTCACATGTAATAGTAGCAGGAAAGTCTTCTGCTGCCCCATCACACACAGCCGTGCAAAACGCTGTTTACGGGCCCAGCAACAAGAAAAAGCTAATTAAGACCACAAAAACATACAAATTAGTCTCTTTCTCACACACAGAGGCAGAAGGTTGAATGATGGCCACAATGAGAGAGATTTCATTAAAAAAAAAAGAAGTGAAAAGAAATTAAGACACAAAGATTTTTACTCAAACGTGTAAAAGTTGGCACATTAATGTGCGTTAAGCAGCACATGTTTGTTCTCTGTTCTTTGAGTGTTTACACTCTCCGATACAGCAGGTGCCAGTATGCACCGACTTGGTTTGTGAGCCACCATTAAACACAAGAGAAAAAGAGAACAAAGGAAGTTAACCTACACGTTATGCCTAATATGGTTGATATTTCTAAAGAAATGTCAAGAGTGAAGCTCTCGAGTGCCTTCCTACTTAATCAGCTATGGCTGTGTAGGTCAGAGGATGAGATTGGTGCATACTGTGTGCACACAGATTTCGGAGGGGATAGACAGCACTGATGATGTCGTGTCTACAGAGCGATCTACGTATCTACGTCAATTGGTTTCCACATTGGATTCGATCCATGCCCGAGTACGCTGTATCGTGGCCACGGTTCACGACCATGGAACCATTCTCACCTATCGAACTGAACCAGACTTTGGGGTCAAGTGTTCTCTGAAACGATCCCAGGGCCCTAATGTGAAAACGCTCTCAAAACGTTTCAGGAATCCCAAGTGGCACAGCAAAAACATGAGCAATGATGTGCCAATTTTGTGCAGGAATTAGACAGCGTTGCTTTTGGAAGCATGCATTTGCCCAAACACAGCTGTCAGTAAATGCCATATAAGCGGACTGCTATCCAAGGGCGTTGTGCATGACAATAAAAGTCTACACACTTCTTCCCACACTGTTGACACTTCATTTTGAGGAGTTAAAGCCTCGCCCCTATAGTCCTAATCTTGCTTCATCGGACATTGACCTGTTTGGTCCCCTGAAAGTAGCCCCCCCATGAGGACGAAGATTCACTTCTGATTAAGATGTGAAGACAGCATTCATGGCTCGCAGTTCAGCCTTTTTTTTTTTTTTTAATGAGGAAATATGGAAGCTTATTGACAGATGGACAAATTGTAATGAAAAGCAATGAGATTATGCCAAAAAAAATGATGCAACTGTCTTTTTTCGAAAAGTTTGCAATTTACACACAAGCATTTCTCAACATCATTTTCATTTTCAGTTTGTGATGTGTGGTACTTTGAGTGGTTTTCTGCATGTTCTGTAACTAGCTTGTGAGGACACTGCACCACCAGTGAAACCATGTGACCAGCAGTAAACTAAAGACAGAAATGACCGGCAGTAACCAGCATATTGTGACCTGAATAACACAACATGGGAAAAAGAAAATCAATGCTGGTTGGAGGGCAGCGTGAGAGAGACTGCGCTGCCAGATTCTATCAATTACATTAATTTATTTAAACCAGTCATATAAGCAATAACATTTAAGCTTGTTGATTATTATTTGTCCTGGGGGGAGGGGGAAAAAAAAAAAAAAAAAAAAAAAGGAGAAACGTGTCTTTAGCCATGGTTCAAACATTTCCAAATAAATCACAACCTCTTCATCCACCCGATCTCAGTTCCTCTCCAGACTCCACGTCTGTGCTAAAGATATTGCTTTTGTAAGGATCTTGGCAAGGTTTTTTTTTTTTTTTTTTTATGTCTAAATTACTCCAGGGCACACAGAAGAATTGAGCAAGAAAGTGAGAGAGAGAGAGAGAGAGAGAGAGAGAGAGAGAGAGGCATTTCCCTATCAGTTTCCACTCATTCCAACATCTGCATGGTGTCTTTTCCACTGTAGGAATAAAATGTTCCAGGGTTGTTGTTGTGTCCTGTCCAAAAGTTTGACCAGACTCCTGGCACACTTGTAGAGACAGGTTTCGGGAACAATTAGTTACACATAAATTTTTTTAAAAACATATTAAACAAATTAAATTTACTTATACTGAATTGACAGTGAGCTTAGCTAAAAGTTAAGAAAACGAACAAAAACGTACGTAACGCCTTACGCCATGGCACAACATTATTTCCATCCAAAGTAATTTTTCGGCCGAAATCTTGCATTAACAACTAACGGGAGAGTCGAATCACTCCGTAAAGCCTTCTCCAGCACATTCCAACGACTTTGACCTTCATGTGTGAAAATGATTCCTCATGCTGCCAGAAACGCTATTTCACTATGTGAGTGATGTAATATGCCGGTAATCAGAGAAAAAAAATGAATCCATAAACACGATAAACTGAGCAGTCAGTACATAAAGTACACAAGTCATCAGCTGACTTATTTTATTGCCACCTAACATTACGGAGTCTAGACCTGACCAAGTTAAGCCTTAGAGCGCTTCATGCGCTTCCCTTCCAGTCATTCCTGCCATCTGCTCGTCTGCCCTTTTGCTTGACGCAGGTCAATAATCTGATCCTTCTGAAACACGTCAACACAAATATGGAATACGTCCTACGACATGATTAGTTAAGAAATGAGAAGCTACTCGCTGCATTAGTTTGGGTTACAAGATTTGTTGGCTGCTGAAATTATTCACTGCAGTAATTATATCTAATCTAAGCTTTTTAACAGGTTGCTTATTTAAATCCACTTGTTTATGGCCAGACAGTGTATTTAACTTGACACTTGCTTTGTGGAACAGTTGTTGAAATATACAAATGATTTTAGTATAATATATTTTTCTTAGATTTTTACTATTGTGTGTGGGTTTTTTTTTTAATCCCCTCAAACGATATTTATTCATGGAACTTAATATTCCATGAATAATCAGAATAATAGTCCAATCAGAATTAGACTGCATCATGTTAAACACCTCATTCGAAGCACTCGAACAGAAAAACTTTCAAACTGCATTTTTTTAAGTGCATTTTTAATCACATCAAGAGGGGTGGTGTTAATCCTTTGATCAGCCATGCAGTAGTTATTTACCTCAATATTTCTTAGTTTTCTTTTCCATCATGAAAATGTGAGGTCATAAGACCAATGCAAAAAATAATTATTTTAAATAATTTAAAATCTAATCAAATTTCTCTTGGCATTCTTATTATATGGTTAAAATATGATAATGATTAAGGATATTTCTAGACAAATGTATACGATTTTAAGCATCTATTTGCACATCATGCTTCTTTCAAGAAATAAATGCTCAAAGCTGGCTAAATTATCTGGTAATAGAACTTTACACTTAAGAAATGATTTTTTATTTGTATTGGGGTTTTTTTGCCATATCAGCTACACAGGATATTTCACAGTAGATACATATTAAACATTCAACCAATTAATTTATTATATCTAATAAATAAATATAATGTAAGGGATTTAAAACGTAGTTTAAAAAAAATAAAAAATAAAAATAAATAAATAAATAAATAAAAGAATAAATAAGAAAATGTCTTAAATTAATAAAATGTGTCTAGAAATAAACCTAACCATCATACTTGGTTTGTTGAAATCATATATTAAGTAACACATTTATATTTCAGATAAATGTGTCTAGATTCAAGATATTTTCACTTGCTAAGACTTTTTGATGCTAATACCACCTAATACCAGGGGGGGAAAAAAAAAAAAGGCAGAATGATTTCAGTGCTGAAAAAATATAAGAGGATCGATGATATCTCCCAGGATGGAAAGGTAGAAAAGGCTGAGTCACTGTGCTGGCGGCTGAGATTCACTTCATCACCGCCACAGTATTAGCTCACCATGTCGAAAAACTGGCAGCAAGTCCTAGGGAGGGAAAATGCAAAAACTGCTCATATCTGCAGAAAGGCAGCGCCAGCAACTTTTAAGCGTTTATGAATGAGGTCTGGCACTTTTGTCCCTCCCCGATTCTGACCAGTCTCTGCTAAGCTGGTGCATTTCCCCACCTGGCCATAACAGAGTGCGCATACAAGCCTTCATGCACATAACTCATAAAGACAAGAGGCAGATTCAGGGTAAGCATGTTCGAGCTTGTCATGGCATTCCTGGGTCTCAGAGATTCAGAGAGAAACCGTGTGAGATGAATCAATCAGACCTACTTCATTTGCACATTCTCTCTAAGGCCTATACACACAGATTTGTGTCCAGTCTAAGACAAGTTTTGAGCAAGCAGGAAAACACTGTCTTAAAGGGAGTGGTGTGTGTGACTCAATCTTTATTATTACCCCATGTTGACTGGAGTACAGCACAGTCGAATAGGACTGCACAGATAAAGAAATGTTAATCAAATTATGCGATTTTATTGGAAGTCAGATGGAATTATCATCATCAGAGCAGCGGCAGGAACAGACATGAACAAGTTGCGACACAGAGAACCCCGCTGACACCAAATGCTGCTGCTTGAAAAGGACTTCAAAGGCTCTCGTGCTTGTGTGTAACTGGACAAATTAGTCTCTGGACTTCCTTTGGAGAGACTAGACAGAGAGCAGAATGGGAGAACTGACTCACTGACACCGGTCCCACAGCAGGAACTTCAATGGCTTAAAACACACTCACACGCTTTAAACTTCGGACACATTTTTCACTGAACGCAGCCCAACACACCCAATGTGTATGTTGAGTCAGCTAATTATTATTTTCTGTGCAGTCTGGCTATGCCAGAAATCCAATGTAATATGAAGCATAACATTTTGCCTATAACCGTCAAAAAAAACCTACGAAGGTTATTCTTTCTTAGGGTTAGGGTGGGGGATGAGGGGAGTCGAGAAACTCTATGTTGGACTACAGTATATGTGACTGAGCCAGTAGATTTGTTTACATGGAACTTAATATTCCATGAATAATCAGAATAATAGTCCAATCAGAATTAGACTGCATCATGTTAAACACCTCATTCGAAGCACTCGAACAGAAAAACTTTAAAACTGCATTTTTTAAGTGCATTTTTAATCACATCAAGAGGGGTGGTGTTAATCCTTTGATCAGCCATGCAGTAGTTATTGCATAGTACGATACGTTTGATCTGAATTTTTCTCCCTCTTCTTTTGATATTCCTCCTGCACATGAGGCTAACATTATGTGATGTGACGAGATTTTGTGACGGAAATTTCCTTTTAATTCCTGATCAGTAAACTTTCTGTAAACTCTCTCCCACCTGCACTTTCCTTTCTAGGTCTCTGGCTGAGGAAGAAGCACTAATTGGCTGGTTATTTCATACGTAGTAAAGCATCTAACCAATCAGAAATGAGACTGAATTCTTCTAACGAATCATAACGCAGAAGGCGGGATTTATCTATTTAAAATAGGAACGTAGCCTAACCTCAAATCTTGAGAAAAAGGTACTGTTTTATTTCCAACAGATTAAACACTCCGTAGAGTACAGAACCAATTTGCGCCTGTCGAAATAGTTACATTCTGATTAAATGCTTAACACGTTTCTTTTCGGATCGGTGTCCGTGTAAACAGTTCAGATGGAATCTAAATCTGGCATGCCTTCATTCGAACTAAAGAAATATTGTCCATGTAAACGGAGCTAGTGTGTGAGGTGTGTGTGTGTGTCTATGTGTGTGCATGACTCCACAGGCCAAAGCATTTGCCATGGGAGAAGGCAAACAAAGCATGAGAGGTCATATACCATGAGGACAATCGGCTGCATGAGGTGAACAAAGACCATATCAGCTCGATGCATTGTACACCATCAGCATAAACAAACACACGACTGTGAGCAGTCAGACGGCTGTAGAGAGCGACTGTGAGAATGAAGCGCATTTACTGACCATAGGAAGCTTTAAGAAACGCTATGAGAAGTTTTTACAAACCTGCGCCTGTGTATGGGGTAGGTTTTGAGACATGGTCAGATCCACTTTTTTTTTTTTACTGACAGAGTGCTGGTGTGTGTCCAAGAAACCGGACAACATTAAAGAAAATTCAGAAAGGTAATTCAAGAAAAAAAAATTGTTAATAAAAACCAGTTCAATTCAATCCAATCAATTTTATTTATATAGCGCTTTTAACAATGGTCATTGTCTCAAAGCAGCTTCACAAAAATGAAAAGAAAATGTGAAAATGAAAAGAAAATCTGAAAGAAAAGAAACAGTCCATTTAACAGAAGGAGACAAAGCTGCCACAAAAAAAAAAACTTATTACACTGTCCTACTAATCTGGCTCCACTTATTACATGCATTATGCCTAAAAAAAAAAAAATCATCATCATGCAACTCAATATGAACTTAAACAGCACCGATGCTCAATACTCAGCAGGAGCCCTAATGCTGGATGACTTTTGTAATTCGGTCGTGACGACTTTGCAATGACGTCCACCATCGGAAAAATGATGTTGTGACGTGGATAAAACTTTGAATGAATGACCCAAAACAATGCTGCACACACAACCACAAATCAATCGACCACATCTGTGCTGCCTTAATATTCGAACAGAGTTTAGTATGCAGATCGCAGATTGGGACGAACACAACAGCTTCCACACACAGCACACGTATCTCAGTGTTGTACTATTAACCTCTGGTGCATCTTAACTTCCAAATGACCTTACTGTAATATGGTGTGTGTAACACTCATCGGCATTTCCCTGCTATCAGATGCTCTTGTCGCAGCATCCAGACTTCCAGAAGTCCACTCAGGCCAAGTCATTTATTGCAAAGTTGTGTTGGTGGAATTAAAATCAAAATATTGTGTTAAAGATAAAAATGTATTTGTTGTTTATTGTATGTGGTAGACCACTTGTGTGCTGGCAGCCCGTTACACTGGATACCAACACGAGTATATTACAGACCCGTGAGAAACACTGTCCCATTGTCATGATGTCCTTCAACAAAGTAATTTGAACTTTCAAAAACAACCTAATACCAACGTTGTCCCAGCAAAATAACGTCACCACAATGTTTGGACAAGCGAAAACTCCTGCCGAGTATACTCTACAGTACAATCCTGCAAACTGCGAAAAGTTTCCATTTCACACAGAACTGACTGACTAAGACAGACAAAAGAAGCAAACAGCCTTGTTAAGCATTTTTTATTTTCCTATTTTTTCCTCTTTTGGCATGTTCTGACTACAATTTGGAGCTTCATTAACAATAACAAGCCTGTGTTCCCACCTGTCTGAGAGCTGAACCATCATGTATTTAGGTATGCAAGCTCCCAGTGAATAATACAGAGAATAAAAATTATTATTTCGGCTGGCCGGATTTGTTCCTCCACCTGAGAGACCACTTCCATCAACTAGTATCAAATCCTTCATTATCTATAAAGGAGAAGTAAGTGTCCGAGTGTAGCTGATCAGAGAATGTTTAGTCGTCTCTAGGATTGTGACGTAGCTTCTAGTTTGGCGTCAACCCCAACTGAATTACTGTTAACATGATTTACATTCTGTCGCTGCAGCAGAAAGATGGAAGGCATAAAACAGTCTGAGATTAAACACCTGATCTAACACCACTGTCATCCTGTCAATGCGGAGGAAGCCTGAACCTGATAATAAAAACCAGGGTAAAGCTGCTGATCTCACGATGCAACGATCACACATTCAGACACACGTAGTCTACAGCAGTCTGAGCTCAAGCTCATACAGAATACGAACGAGGTAGAATAAAGCTGTGGAACTTAACCAAGTTCTGTACCATGTACCGAACAAAAATAAATAAATAAATACTGTTGTTCATTTAAGTGTGATAATAGTGATCGCCTTAAAACAATGGGACCAGACTGACAAACACACACGCGCAAACACACTGATCTACAATTATCGAGCAATTTCATGTACTAACCTGCAATTGCTGTGTTAGCACAATATTTATTACCTGTTATTTGCACGAGAATTCTTTTCTATCTTTACTGCTACTTTAAAAAGAGATTTTTACTGTTTCTCATCCATCATCTCACTGACAATTTACCTGCAATATCTCAACTCATGACCTCAGAGTACTGGATTGTGTCATGATGTTGTTTACAGTACATGTGCATTTTATGTTGTTTTTTTGCTGCCAGTAAAAGCCTACTTGACTTGATCTAATATTTTATAATATACTTACAGACATCAGTCCATCATTTTAAAGCAAACAACAAACAGCAAAACCAGCCAGGAGTTATAATTAGTATGCGAGTAGTTCAAAATCTGTACACCATAGTCACTTGATTTCGTACCAGCTGAAATCTCTGACCTGATGGTCCTGATATCATTGTAAACAAAAGTAATGTACACCACACTTAAATCCATTTATAAGTGACATAAGGATTTCCCAATTATGGCGCAGTGGTAAAGCACTCGCCCTATCATCCCGAGATCGCGAGTTCGATTCCCGGGTGATGCTGTAACCTCTCGCAGGCCTAGAGAGAGCTGATTGGCTGAGCTCTCTCAGAGGGGAGGGATGAGAGGTACTCAGTGCTCTCACATTAATCACGGCTGTAAGAGCTCAAACATTAATCACGAGTCTGTGAGCTCACACAAGCGGAAGGAGCGGAAAGCGCCGTCCTCCGAGTGCGTTACTCCGCCCCCAACGGTGTGCGAGTTCGAAAAGATGTGGTCGGCTGACGTCACGCGGCCCGGAGGAAACAGGTGATAGTCTTCGGCCCTCCCGACTGAGTGGTCGTAGTAGCCTTAATGTGGGAGCCCCCTAGTGACGGGGAGGAGTTGGACACGACTAAATTAGGGAGAAAATTAAAAAAATAATAAAAAAGTATACTAGTATCCATAGTAACAGCTTGCACAAAAACTACTATAGAGAACACACAATAAAGAAGTGCATAAATAATAAACTTCAATAAAGAAGTTTTGTTTGTGTCTTGTTGAGGAGGATTTCAGATGGAATCTCCTGTGGCAGCTTGTTTTAAAAGTGAGAGATAAATCCATGGCTTGTGGTTGCAACCTGGCAAGCTGCATTTGTCTTATCTTTAAGAAAGATTACCAAAGGGAGACTAACTGCTTACAGCTGTTATAAAATAAGCGATAAGAGGAACAACTTCATGTAGATGTTCCACATCATTAAACTTAACTGAAAACTGTGTTAACTGATTTTTTTTTGTATTGTAATCACCGATGAATTTCTACAATGTAAGAGGAATAAAACAGTGATCTGTACATCCCATCACTGGTTATTTTAGTGGTTTATTTCACTTTGTGGAGTATTCCTCACTTCTTCATAGGAAAGCGGTTTGTCTTCAGTTCTGTCATTTTCCTGCTAGTAACCTCACAATACACACTACACAGCAGTTATCCTTTTTAGCTTGAAGAAGGGAAAAAGCTAACAACACAACTTAGCTGTGTCCATTTTGTGGCTGGGTGTGTCATGACAGAAATGACTAACGTCTGAGTGTGAGTTAACAACCAGTTCGTGGTATAATCTAGTAATTGCTGTACTTCGGACTCAAGAAGAACACTATTAATAACATTCTCTGGGAAATGAAAGAATATGACCCAGTGTATGAGACGATCTGCTTTGTCACCGACAAAAATAATCCCGTTCAGGGAGTTATCAGGTTACAAAGGCAGAGCGGAGGGCCACAAGACAGACCAGACCCCCACTGGCTATCGCACAAGTCATGCCGATGAGTAAGTGAAAATATGAAACCTTTATCAGTGTGCAACACACACACACACACACACAACATAAGGTCTATAAACTAAAATTAGCGACAGCTTCTCACCAGTCTATGAATTCTACATTGTGCCGCTGCTTCCATGAGGCACATTAGGTGCTCAGCAACGTGTTTGCACAGCCGGGTGAAAACACATTATGCCAGCGTGAGCAACAGAAAAAAAAACTGATAAAAAGTTGTTAGACAATAAAGACATGCTTGCAACGGAAAATAATAAGTTAAGGCTTGGGGTAGTTGACCCCAGTCAAGTTTATTACTCCATGCTTCTGACCCTTTTTGCTTCCAGCTCTTAATCAAGTCAAGCACCCCTAACATCATATTACAGTTTCTGTTTCTCCACGCTGAAAACTCTGAGGTTGTGTGCATACACATTACTCTGTTACTCTGTGACTCCTAGAATGTTCGTAACTTTATCACACATGACCGATATACAGCAGACTGTAACTGAATGAAACAATGATAGCTAAGCTAAGCTTGATCAGTTTGTATTAACAAGGGAAGAGATTTTATGGAAATATTCATGGTCGCAAACATCATTCCAAAAAAATTTTACAATTTGGTGTTTTTTTTTTTGTTTTATATACACACACACACACACACACACACACACACACACTCGCGCGCGCGCGCGCGCGCAACCTGGGAACGCCAATAACCTGCATGTCTTTGCACTATGGGAGGAAACTGGAGCACCAGGAGGAAACCCACTAAGCAAGGGGAGAACATGCAAACTCCATGCACACAGACCCGAGGCGGAAATCAAACCCTTAACCCTGGAGGTGCGAGGACACGGTGCTAACTACGCCACCGTGCCACCTTGACACCACATCAATGCACTCATACACTCATACAGGATTCACCTCATGACTTTTGCCCCAATGTGAGAAGCACACAAGTGTCTATATCATCTTTGCATCCTGTAGAATTACAATTCCCTTTACTGGAACCAAGGACGTTTTCACATTAAGCACAATTGATTTGTACCGTGCCCAAGAACGATTGCTCCCCACTCCCCGGACAGTCAGCGTTCACAGTATTATTGCTTTCAGTAGTGCTTGAGTATTTACACTCTCCGATACAACAGGCGGCAGTATGCACCTACTTGGTTTGCGAGCCACCATTAAACACAAGAGAAGAAAAGAACAAGGAAGTCAACTTTGGCTCTATGCCTTATAGTATTGCTATTTCAAAAATGTCAAGAGCAACCCTTTCACTTGTCTTCCTACTTCATCAGCTATGACTATGTAGGTCAGAGCATAAGATTTACGCACAGATTTCAGGTGAGACAGACAGCACTGATGGCATCGTGTCTCAACAGTGATCTACTTCTGTTTTCAGGTACGACTGGCAACCATACCTGCGGTTCCAGAGGGCAGAACGATTGTGTTCTCACTGATCAAAGAGAACCAGACTTTGGGTTCAAGTGTACTCAGAAATGACCCCAGGCCCTGATGTGAAAACTTCCTAAGAGACCCAGTCACAAAGCAACCTCAATAAAGACGTGGCTTGGCATTTTGGAGCGGAAAAACATGTGAATCCTTTCCAGAGCCGTGACCTCGACTCCACTGAACACATTGGGATGAACTGGAACGCTGCCTGCCCCTCACTTACCTAAAACAAATGAATGAAGAAAAATCCACACTTCCACATCTAGTGGAAAGGTCAGAGTGGACTAAATCTGGAATAAGATGTTCAGTGAAGACTTATGCACTAGATGACCGAGGTCAGGGGTAGCTCAGCGGTTTAGGGCATTGGACTACTACTCGGAAGGTCCTAGGTTCAAACCCCATGAGTTGCCACTGTTGGGCACTTGAGCAACCCTCAACTATTCAGATGTATAATGAGGGGGAAAAAATGTAAGTCGTCCTGGATAAGGGCATCTGCCAAATGCCTTAATGTAAATGTAAATAACCTGGACATTTCTCCGTCTGGCGTAAGGACTGAGCTTGCACTAACAAATTGGTTCATGCATATCAAAATGCAGACAGGTTAACAGAGTCATACTTGAACAGCAGGTACAAGAATCATCCTGCACCGCCTGTAACGCAGCCTGGGTGAGGACACGATCAGGGAGTGTGTATACATAAATCACTGAGAGCCAGTTCTAGTTCAGATGCATGGTGTACATAACACGTGTTTGGACTGCGACTGCATGAATAAATAGGAAAAACAGGCAACAGCAGTGTAGAGCTGCCATTAATTAGGAAGTTGGGAAACTCGTAACAGAGTGCTCTCCTCTGTGTGTGTGTGTGTGTGTAATGGGATCACTGGCGTGCTGTAAGACAGCAGGTTGCACATGCATGTGCTGTGAATACTAAGTCAGCTCTGTTGTCTCGGTGTTAATTGTTAGCAGTGAGAGAGAGAGAGAGAGCGCGCGCGCTGCTTAGCCAGCTGCATGACAACTTCAGGGAAGAGTCTTTTGGAAGTCTGAAGAGTTACCGAGACAAGAAGAACAAGACAACGCTTTCACACACTCCTCCCCGCCCTGTGACTTCGCCAGCGCACCAACCCGCCGTCCTACCGCGTTCACCGAACACTTACCGGAGTGTGGGACCGATACAGTTAGTGTCGGTGCTCTCAATCTCCCGGAGGATCCGCTCGTGTTCCGCCGCGGTCTCTGCGCTCGCCATCTTCAACTCCGGTCGTAACACCGCGCGCTGACGTCACTAACCCAAAGGCGGAAAAAAAAAACAGCTTGGGGTGTGTGTGGGGGGGGGGGGGCGGTTGTTTCTACTTCCGGTGTTTCGGGAAATTCAGTGTTCCTAGGTTTCCCCGGTCACGCGCAGTGCGCCCGCGCGCCGATTCAAATCATGACGTCACTCACTACCTAACGCTTGGAGGGCGAACGAGGATCTTAACAGTTTTCTCTCTGGTTTTAAATTGTTTTTACGAACTTTGTGAATTAAACAAATAACCTATGCAAAATAATCGAGTGTCTTTTATCTTTTTGTATATTTGATGATAGATGTGATGTTCCCATTTTCAGTCATTTAGTGTAAAATGTTTAAATTCTGCCGCACGGTGGGCTAGTGGTTAGCTCTGTCGCCTTGAGCCTCAAGGGTCCGGGTTCGATTCCCGTCTCTGTGTGCATGGAGTTTGCATGTTCTCCCCGTGCCTGGTGAGTTTCTTCCCACAGTCCAGTGACCTGCAGTTTAGGTTAATTGGTGTTCCTAAATGTGTGTGTGTGTGTGTGTGCCCTGCGATGGATTGGCAGGGTTGTACCCCATCTCGAGCCCTGAGCCTCCTCGGATAGGCTCCAGGCCCCTGCGACCTTGAATACAAGATAAAGCGGTATAGACGATGATTAAGTGAGTGAGTGTTTTGATTCTGATCCTTTATACATCCATCTTATCCTTCACACATCCAATTTCATTCAGGAGTGAAGAGGATGTTGTTTGTGTTATTGTAAGTCACTGCACCAGTAGGTTGTGGAAGGCGAAAGAAGTTGTTCAGTTGCTAAGAAATTTGGATGGCGACAGGATGGATGCGACACAATATAACATCATTTTTAATTATTTAACAACAGGAAAATATCCTGGTTCGCGAACGAAATCGGAGAAGTATGTCATTCGACGACATGCAAAACAATACGTAATAAAACGTAAAAGTTTGTCCTAAAATTTGGTTAGCTAGACAGCCACTTTGGCCACAAGTAGCTAACAGGCCTAGCTTTATAGGTTTGTTTTTTGCTATAAATGTAATTGCTTCTATATTAAATATTCATCTTTGGCCTGTGGCAGACACACATTTATGTGCAACTAAGGTTATATTTAATTTATTAAATCTTTTAACAGATGGAGTGCTTTTTATGCGCGTCACAAGGGCACAAATGGAGAGATTTGCACTAAAGTCGTGCGTACTGCTAAGGAGGCAGACAAACATGTTTCTTTCACCACTGCGACATAAATACACCTCAACCCAACATTGTTTATCTCTCTCTGGTTTATCGTATTTTTATATTTAACAATGTTTCAGTCAAGCCTGTATTAACATTTTCAGAAAAAAATATATATCTGTTATGTTTTAATGATATCATGTAATCACATGAAATTATTCACATACATGGTAAAATCACCAATGTTGTTTTAACACGATCACTTAGTTAATTTGAGTCCAACTGGATGTAATTGGAATTTGTTAATTCAAATTCAGGAGGTCACTGTAGCAATAAAACATAAGAAGCCCATATTCCCATAATTGTAAGTAGTTAAATCCTTTGTTACTTATTATGCAATTACATAAGTTAAATTTATTAATATTTATTTACTTATCTTTGTTTTTTAAGGTAAATGAACCGTGGGAATAGGTCGCTATGGACCTCGTAGGAAAGTTAACAAAGACCCGTGAAAGGCAATCAGTACATTTGTGTACTGATTGATTATTTCACAAAGTGGCTA
This sequence comes from Clariallabes teugelsi, assembly GCA_030014215.1. Taxonomy (NCBI): domain Eukaryota; kingdom Metazoa; phylum Chordata; class Actinopteri; order Siluriformes; family Clariidae; genus Clariallabes; species Clariallabes teugelsi. Next base: position 19,059,054 of record JAQMYG010000001.1, on the reverse strand, counting down.
GAGGCATACCCATTACCATCCAAAGCAGCAGAAGATGTCACAATGTGCATTGTGAATTTTTTTCATAGATTTGGAGCACCAAAGAGGATACTCACAGATCAGGGCTTTTACCTTTTATTTATTTTATTTATTTGTTTATCTTTTGTTTAACAACAAGGGAATGTACACTATCAGTCAAAAGTTCAGACACACCTTTTAACTCCATGGTCTTTTTCAATTTCTGTTTTGTTGAGAACGAAAGGAAAGGTGTACAAGACAGTGATGAGACCAGCGATGCTCTACAGCTTAGAGACAGTGGCACTGAAGAAAAGACAGGCGGCAGAGCTGAAGGTAGAAGAGCTGAAGATGTTGAGGTTCTCTTTGGGAGTGACAAAGCTGGATAGAATGAGTCCATCAGAGGGACAACCCATGTTAGATGTTTTGGAGATAAAGTCAGAGAGGCCAGATTGAGGTGGTTT
>JAQMYG010000001.1:18991896-19055724 GCA_030014215.1 Clariallabes teugelsi | reverse complement strand
AATATTTACACATTAAGTTTACTGAAAGTAAAAACAGTTGAAAGTCAGAGGACGTTTCTTTTTTTGCTGAGTATATAAAGAAGTCACATTTAGTTTTTCCCTGATGTTTTTCTCTAGGTAAACACAGAAGTACAGTATGCTCTCTGTTTGGTATTAAGAGAAGTCTCTGTTCTCCTTACCACCCACAAACTAGTGGCCTGGTGGCACGGATGAATAGTACTATCCAATGGTAAGTTCGTGTTTACATAACCTATCTAAGATATTAGATAGCATATTATGTAGAGTATTAGAGTATAAGCATGTACTTAATCACATTCTCTTCTATTTAGAGCCCTGACAAAGCTTTGTGATGAGAAACAAGAACAATGGGACATTTATCTTGATGTGGTCCTCTTCAATATCAGCACCAAAAAACAACTCACTACAAAGTTTACACCATACTTTCTCATGTTTAGTAGGGAAGCTCGTTAGGTCCCAGAGTTTCTAGGCGTGAGTATACTGTATCTAAGGAACAGAAATGGCAGTCAGACTTGTCCAGGAATCAGGTAAATAATGTCAAAGATGTATGAATATCGATATGCATTTTGTTATCGTTTTTTAATCTGTTTTTTAATCAGTATATTTTATGGTTAACAGATGACACCAGTGAACTCTGTTCATTTTTCATGGGTAAAGGACAATATAGGCACAGACTCATTTTATCTAATAGAGTGACGTGTAGAGCATATGCAATCACATTCTCACTCCACTGGGTCAATATAAAAGTCTGATCAACTGCTATCTATGTTTTAACCATGAGAAAAAAAACTTTAATAATTAATGCCCAGAGGAAAGCCACAATTATGCAACTGTTTAGAAAACTGAATTGAACTATATTGAAAGGCAAGTGTACTGGCTGCACTGCTACTATCTAGATGATAATATACAGTAATACTGTTATGATTTTTTTTTTAACTTTCAGATTGCCTGCAATGCATGCCACAGGTGGTTTCATATGTCTTGTAGTGGAAACCCACAAAAGGATGTGGACTTTTTTTGTGGACAGAGTGAAGTTATAAGAAAAAACAAAAGCAATTACTTTCTAACTTTGTAAATTTATAATTTGAATGTAAAACTTGTTTATTTATTTACAAAGTTTATTTTCTGATATTTGCCTGTTTTTTTTATTTAATAAAAAAAAATGAATATTTTTATAATGTTTAATTTCGGAATCTGAAAGTTATATTTATGTTTAGCACATGCACAGACCTGACCTTTGCATTTAAAAATAACAGCTGACTGTTGGTGGTGTTGTGGTGGTTACTTGAATACCTTTTGTGTTATTTCTTATTTTTGAAATGTCCAGTATTGTTTTATATTGTAGAAAATAAATCACAAAGCAAAATGACATTGAATTTGAAGGTGTCCATACTTTTGACTGCTACTGTATATCAATACATACAGTACTGTACATGTGTGTGTATGCGCATATGTGTGTATTTGTGTTTTGTCACAAACACACACACAGTTCTTCTGTGTTACTTTGTCACACTCGCTCCTTACTTTTTTTCATGCAGAACCCAGGTCTACATTAGGTTATTTTTTGTTTTGTTTTTGTGAAAACTAGTCCGTCTGTAATACGCTGCTTTCTTCACAGGCATGCAAATATTCTTTTGGAATTGAACTATTTGAAATCGTGTATTGTTTTGTATATAACAGTGTAGACATGATAAACATATATAACATTTGTACTTAAGATAATATATTAATTAAGAATTTTTAACAGACACACACACACACACACACACACACACACACACACACACACCGGAAAAACCTAGGGACACTGAATTTCCCGGAACACCAGGATAAAGTTTTACAAATTTAGTTCATTATCTTAAGTTATAAATGAAAAGTCAAGAGGAAAAAACAACTTATTTTCCAATTAGTCAAAACAAAAATGAGAAATCAGTGAAAATATTTAAACACGGTAAAATTTAGGATATTTTTGCGGTTTAACATTTTAAAACATCTTATACTTTGAACAGCGCTTTGTTTCGCTGTAATCTGGGTTTCCTCAGGGTTCACTGGTTTCCTCCAACCTCTTTTTCCATAGTAATATCTTCAAACCGATCTCCTCTGGTCCAAACTCAACAAATATCAGTGGTAAAATAAGTATGTGGCTTATCATTACTGTTACACGACACGGGATGGCTATAAAACATTATCATCCTCATTATGGCTTTCTAAATTATGACTTTTATTATTCAACAACTGTAAGGTATTATAATATGATGAGAAGGTTTCTATGCCCATAAAACAAACCCCTCATTGTGAGTCCTTATGTGGTAGCCCGGATCCAGGCGAATATTCATCCAATACATCTTTTTTTTTTTAAATAAAAACATATATTGGGCTCCAGATTGTGCAGTACAGAATGACATATCCTTTTTTTAGTACAAAATAGGCAATATGATGAACTTAATTTTAGTTTATTTTAACTAACTACCCAAACATGACTGAGCCAAAAAAAAAAAGGGTGACATAGGCAAAGAAATAGCACAGATACAGATGATCACATGATGATCTCCTTGTTTTTGATGGTTTCTATTAATAATAATAATAATAATAATAAAATCAAGGTGCAGTGGACACAGCAAGCAATAATTCTTCTTCTTTTAATTCATCTTAAAACTTTACAATTCGAACACTCTTCTTCTTAAAACTAACAACATCATTGTTGAAAATAGAATTGGTGACATTTTTCTTTTCTTTCATCATCTAAAACAGCTTCAGCAATTTCCTTGTCTGACATACTGAATAATTATTTCCAGCCCAAATTATTGATTTTGCTGTTTCTATGTGGGTTTTTTTTTTTTGTATAAAAACATAATAAAATTCATCTCACCGTAGCGAGTCTTAATATCACCTTTATCAGGCAAATTCAACCACTTTTTCAAATGTAAAAATGTACCCCCATGTTTCAATAGGTTGTAGAGCCATCTTTAGTAGTGATAACTTAAAGTAAGCGTCTCCTGTATGACTTTATCAGTCTCTCACATCATTGTGGAGAAATTTTGTCCCATTCTTCTTCACAATATTTTGTCTGTTTATTGAGTTTTTTTGGATTTCACATATGCGTATAGTGCCACTTATTGTACTGACATGCCATCTTGCCAAGTTTTCCCACCTCATACCGAGTGTTCCTGGGATAAGCTCCTGATTCTGCTTACAGAAGATGAATGTGTGAATGAATGAATGAATGAATGAATGATGCAAACAGTTGCAATTTTATCCCTAACATAAGTTTTCATATAGTTTGTAAATAAAAAAAATAAAAAAAACATGAGTTGTGAAAAAGTATTTGATTTTTTTTTACATACAGTAATTGTCACACTTAAATGATTCAGATCATCAGACAAAATTTAATATTACACAAAGATAACCCAAGTAAATACAAAATGCAGATTTAAATTGTGACAAGGCATTCTCTAGGGGTCCTTCCTGACTAGAGGTCCCCAAAACTTTTTCAGTCTGACAAAGCCAAAAAAGCAAGGATCATGAAGACATTGTTTCCCACGGTTGGTTTGAAAGAACTTGAGTGTTCTGCACATTGCCCTGACCTCAACCAAACTGAACATCTGTGGGATTAACTGTAATGCTGAGAACACCTCAGACTTCAGGCCCCTGATATCACTAATGCGCTTGAGCACGAATCTCCACAGCCGCACTCCAAAATCTAGAGGGAAGCCATTAGTGAAGAGTGGAAGTTATAATAACAGCGAAGTGGGGCTAAATCTGGGATGAGATGTTCAACAATGACTTACAGTCATGATCAAATGTTAGTCACCCCTCGTTTATTTATTTTTTTCAGTATTAGGCAAATGCAACCTCAAACCACAACAACATATAACTTTTTCATCATGCCATTATTTATTTAACAAAATGAAGTGGAAAAGAAAAGAACATGTTGGCGACACCAAACACCCCCATGAGTCAATAGCTTGTAGATCTACCTTTAGTAGTATTAACTTGAAGCAATTCTTTCCTCTATGACTTTATCAGTCTCTCACATCCATGTGGAGGAATTTTGGCACATTCTTCCTTACAACCTTGTTTCAGTTTATTGGGTTTTTTTGTTTGTTTTTTTACCTGTTGGACAGATGGTCTCACATTTGACTCTAGAATACTCTGGTATACAGAGGAGCTGATGGTTGACTTATTGTCTGCAAGGTGCCCAGGTCCTTAAATGTTTTTGTTTTTTTTGGTTTCATTTTTGTTAAATAAATGAAAGAAGTTAAATGTTCTTGCTTGTCTAAGGTTGTATTTGCCAGATGATTTTATTATGTTTTTACACAAAAACACGTAGAATTAAAAGAGGACGCACTAACTTCTGAACATAACTGTATGGGTGTGATGATTAGTTGTTGATCCAGGCCGTATAATATATATATTGTTAGCAATTTGTGGCTTATTCATATCAAAATTGAACAGTGTCATATTCCAGGGTTGTCAGAGAATAGATATAAACACTGCAACAGCAACTTATTTTCTAAGACTGCATGCATAATACTACTACTGTATGAATTTTATAGTTACTCTGTGTTTATGGGATTTGGTCAAAATACCTGCAATACAACTATATTTCAACCAACACAGGATAGGTTCCATACTTTTAGTTTTGCATGAAGTGGATTTCAATAACACATCTTAGAGCAGAAGTGATGGTACTGTAGTGTGTTTTCAAAGGTGATAAATTGAACGGTAGTGACACCTAGTGTATGTAAACCTTTTATTAAATCTTTTAATTAGTTGTATAGATTATACATTATATTAGTTGCATTCTTTTTGAAAAGGGATAATAATGAGTAAAAAAAACATTTGACACCAAAAAAAGACCTTGTATTTTACTTATAAATGTACAAATCCCTTTTCCAAGTGATTTGGAAAACAAAGTAAAAAAAAAAAAAAAAAAAGATAATAAAAATAAATAAATAAATAAAAATGAAATGTGTGTTCAGCAGATGTCTGATGCTTCACTCACAACGCTGGTGTATATTTATAGTGTTGCCAGATTCCCTCTCTCTCGCTCTTTCTTTTTTTTTTTTTTTACCGCTCCCTTTAAAAATATACGCTTTTGTTTTTTAAAAGTTTTTACAGTATATGGTTTATCGTTAATAAAACATAAAGCATAAATTAAGAGTTAGCTTTCAACATTACATTTCACATTCCGTAATTTACCAGTAAATTCTTTTAGTCAGTCTGTTTAGTTTGATTGCTAGTCTTTATTTACAACAATATTTGTATAAATAAATATTTTTTGTTAATGTTTTAATCAGTTCAATATATCAATTGTGTCATTATAACCTTACATTTAAAACGCTGTACTACTATTATCAGTGGAAGTACGGATGGAGGCTGCGTGCATCTGTTAGCAATGAGCTGTTTTTTATTTTGTGTGTGTGCTGAGTTATGACAAGGATCTGGCAACCCTACTGCGCGCCAAACTCACGCTTCAGGTCGTTCTTATGGTCGGTGTTTTTTATATCTGCTGCTGAGCCGGAATACACAGCGGTAAAACCTGGTAAGAAACCCTGACAGAAAAAAATTCCATCTAAACAAATCATTCAATCTGTATAAACATGCCTGAGAAGAAGGAACGCTAGATAGCCGAGGAGCTAACGAGACGGACAAGCTAACCGAACCTAGCTCAGGCTTCCATGACTGCAGGCAGGAAAGTTGCAGATAACTACTTATGTGTGTGATTTTATTTATTTAGTTTTAATAACGTTAACTAGTGAACCCAAATGCATATTTTGTGTCGATAAATCTAAAAAAATAATAATAATTAATTAGTTAATCGTGCCTGTGTTTGCTGTCAAGGCGGAAGTAAGTTTGGACCAGTTGGAGTTATTGAACTACACATGATACTACAGCTAACTTTCACTTACTAGCAAACTAACCCACCTAATGAAGTGCTGGTTAATTAACTTTAACTTTACAAGTTTAAACTTGAATCGAATCATGCTCCCTTTATGGTCAACATCATTGTGTGAAAAACAGACGCCGAGTGACAACACTGTGGTGTGTGTGTGTGTGTGGAAGAGGTGACATCTGCATTGTTTCCTGTCATTACCTTTAGCTGATAAACACGTTCAGCAGGCCTGATTAAGGTTTAATAAAGGTTACTCAACAGCAGCAGATCTCAAAACAGGAGATTTTAAGGTCTTCATGTTTTTACTAGTGAAGTTACAACTCAGCACTTTTATTTCCTCTGTTTACCTTCATTAAAATGACGTATTTCCTGTAAACACTCTTGTGACGACAGAAGAGTGCAAACAGACTGATGCATTATTTATTCAAGCATATTTAGCAAGCACTTACTTTATCCTGGTGGGAGTTGTTTTCCATTCTTAACAGGTCCAATTGCTGGATATAAGGGCAGGAATACTAGGCATACAGTATAAACACACACACACACACACACACACACACACACTATATGGACAAAAATATTTGGCCAAACCTGCAATGACATTGTAGCCAAATACATATACTTCAATATGAAGTTGGTCCCACTTTTGCAGCTATAACAGTTTCCGCTGTCCACAAGATTTTGGAGTGTTTGTGTGGGAATTCGTGTCAATTCATTCTGTAGAGAATTTATGAGCTCAGGCACTGATGTTAGACGAGAAGACCTGGCTCTCAATCTCTGTTCCAGTTCATCCCAAAGGTGCTTATTGGGGCTGAGGTCACAGGGCTCTATGCGGGCCAGTCAAGCTCTTAAACACAGAACTCATCGAAGTATGTTTTTATAGTGCTTGCTTTGTGCACTAAGGCACAGTCTTGTTGGAATAGAAAATGTCCTTCTCCAAACTGCAGAAAACATAGTTGGAAGCATAGCATTGTCCAAGATGTCTTGGTATGCTAAAGCATTAAGATTCCCTTCAGTGGGGATAAGCGTCCTGATTGAAACACCTGAATTCAATCATTAATAGGTTTAAACAAATACTTTTGTCCATATATTGTATATACGAGGGTATGAGCATCCTAAAGTATCTGCATTTCAGTTATTTATAATCTTCTTTTGGCTGCACTGTCTCATCAGTGCTTTCTATTCAAGGCTACTGACTCCCCAGTCATTGCTGTGCAGGTATAAATGTGTTACATCAGTTCATTTGTAACCGCGGTGCGACCAAAATTGGATGGACCCACTTGTGATTTGCACAGAAGAAGAGACGTGTACAGTGATTATTTATTTATTTTCATTTTTTTCTGGTCTGACTGTGTACCTGGTTCCAAAACAACAAATGGAAGAGCAAAACAGAAGTGTTTGGATATCTGCAAACAAAATTTGAACCTTATACTGTAAGAAAATGACAATGAGTATGGAATGGAAACATCCTCAATCGGCGGCCAAGAAAAAGTCCAAAAGTCAACAATCAGCTAGAGAATTAATGCGTACAGTTTTCTAAAATTCTCAAGGGTCAGTATTGGAACATTTATCAGGAAAAAGCTTCACTATCAACAGTGCTTGTTACAGTGAGACGCTTATTAAGGATCTGAAGCCAAAGCTTTCAAGTTAAACACAGAGGACTGCTATCCAAGGGCGTTGTGATATCGCATGACAATGAATGTCCATACACTTCTTGCCACACTGTCTACACTCTACAAAAATTTGCTTCCTTCCTTAGTCCTGATCATGCTCCATTGTACTTTCACCAGTTTGGTCCTCTGAATACAGTCCTACAAGGACAAATTTTCACTAATGATGAAGAATTGAAGACAGGTGCATTAATTAAATAAAAAAAACATGAAGGAATGCGAAAGCTTGTTGGAAGATGGGTAAATTGTATTGAAAAGCAAGGAGATTAAGTTTAAAAATTATGTAATTGCTCTTTCTAAAAAGTTAATTAAAATCAATTCTACAGCCAGAGTATGGATAATTTTCAGACACACACAACAAATGTATAATAAATCACAGAGAAACAATCTGAGATGAAGTCCTTTATCAGCTGTACAAATAGTTCAAATTCCTGGCACGGACTTCATACCATTCATTCTTTACACATTGCTTGTAGAACAACTGTTAAATTAAACATGTCTTTAATTAGCCTCAAGTAGATTAGACCGTTACTATTCCTTCTTTTATACTTTATCTATGTATTATATTAGGCTCATGTGCATACGTAAATCTGGACATCTGCCATGCAATATATTTGTTCCTGTCTGTTACTAAGGATGAAATTCTGACACTGACTGTTTTCCCTATTGTTCTAGTTCTCACAATGGCTAAAATATGTACGATATCTGACAGCGATTCAGACACATCCAGCGATCAAGAAGACACAAAGCACTCAAAAGACAACCGGGAAGCCGAAGCGTCGCTTTCTGGGCCCCGCCTACGTGTTTCGCAGACACCCCGAGGTAAGTATGTCTCTATGCTTGGGCCTGTGGGAAATGTACAGGAGTATTCACCTGTGTCGTATACTCTGTATCCTGGATACACAAATCCCTAGTTTAAAAACATGTCTTCTAGTCTTGTCGTTGAAGACAGTAAACAGGAAGAGATGAGGAATTTTGATGCACTGAAACATCAACTGTATTATTTCTGATTGTAGGAGAGCAAATGTCAAGGTTTAGGAATTTATCTATAAATGAAGACGACTTCCAGGAGGCCACTGATGGGAGAGCCGGAGATGGAGATTCTTTCCGACCGCGCTCCCGCTCAGCACCCCCGGCTTTTTGGGCCGCCAAGAAATATGGCAGAGAGCTGAGGAAAATGAGCGATGAGTTCGACACCCTCCTGGACAAAGGGGTAAAAGCACATTGATCAAATAAAGGAGCAGGAAAATTGAGTGAGGATGTGACACCGCTGGCTAAAAATGTCTTTCTCTGTTCTCCAAGTATTCATTAGTTAAGACATGATTGATGTACAAAGATTAAGATTCATTATTTTACTTTACAGCACAGTCAAATGTTTTTTTTTCGCATATCCTGTTAAGAAGCCGGGGTCAGAGCGCAGAGTCAGCCAAGACACAGCACCCCTGGGTTATGGGCCTTGCTTAAGGACTTGCGGTGCTTTTGTTTGAATCCCCAAGATCAGTACCCCAGGCGACAATTTACGTTCTAAATTACGTTCAGACAATCTAGTCTGAGGGTGTGGCTAACAAATCAGGAAAGCTCAAAGCCACCAGTTTAGCATTATATGCAAACTACAGGCTAAATCATCTCAATGCGTCAGGCATTGTTTGGCTCGTAAAATAATGTTTTTAATAAAATAGCAAAAGGCTGCATCGATACAAATACTAACTAGAAAACAGTAAAGTCATCCAAATAAATTCTAACACTCGATTCTAATTTAAAACAGAATGTGTAGCATACTTTTGTAAATTTTTGGAACAACATGTCAGAAACCATAAGCAAGTCTGTTAGCGATTACACATTTGTCACAGCGTGAGAACAGTTTGTACATTTGGTTCCTTGGTGGACCAGGAACTAGCATGACGTGATTCCCAGTCAGCGATCCAACACAATACCGTGTACTCCTAGTGCTGGTCCCAAGCCTCGATAAATTGGGAAATTGTGTCAGGAAGGCCATCAAAAAAAAGTACTACATTACAAATAATTCTGTAGATCCCTTGACCAGCTGTAACTGGCTAACCGAGGTTCACCTTATGGAAAATGTCCATAAAAAGTAGTACTTGCAGGATTTCTTACATTAGCTTCATTTCAATTAATTTCATTCACACCGAAACTCCTATAGTCTCCCACAGTTTCCTTTCAGTTTCTACATCTTGAATTACTTTCTAATTTGAAGACATGAAAAATCAGCTTGTATTGCTTGTTTTAACATGAAAACTACATACTGTTAAGGTGTTATTATATAATACAAAACACTCTTTTTATAATATTATATTTCTTCTGACAGATGAAGAGGGTGAAGAGTGCAGGTGCAGCCACCCAGATGCGGACCTCCTCGAGCTGGTTCAGCTCCCTCTGGAGCCACAAAGAATCAGACACAGAGACACTGTCAGCACAAAACACCCGACCTGCAGAGTGATTAAACACTGGGCCGCACGATGAAAAAGAGAGAGCGCACTGGATATGCCATATATAAGGGAGGAAGGGAATGTGCTCAGAACCCAGAAGGGAAGGACTGATTCTCTGTCTTTATGGACTAGTTTATAACTTTTCTCAGAAGTGACTGGATATTGGGACCTTGAACCAATCACAGTCACAGACCAACATCGCCTGGGTGATGTTTATTACTACAGTTAAAAAAAAAAAAAACACAGAGATCCTTACCTGAGTCTGTGAGGTTCAGTGAGTACCACTGCCACCTTTCAGCACTGTAGGAAACTATGTATTGGCTAATGAACTCATACTGAACAAATACTGAGCCCATCCTTTAGCTATTTTTACAATTTGTATTACCCTTTTTAATCAATAAAGCCTTACTTGAAAGATTTAGAGAACATACAGATTAATTTAATAATAAAACAAATACATAATAACTGATATTTGTATCCTGTGTATCTACAGTATGCAAGGGTATGAAGGGTGGCTAAGAAGGACTTTGGATGGTTTTATGTATGTTGTTACATTTTAAGGCATCTCCAGCACAATAAAGACTGGAGACATAATAACAGGGCCTTACTTTCATTAATATTACTTGAAAATATTAAAATAAATCACTTGTAACGCTTTTATGCTGTTAAAATTATTGAATAGCCTACCAATGTATTTTATAACCACTACAATGTGAAAAAAATAAATGACTTTATTAATTAAAAAAAAAAAAAAACCCTGCAAGATTGTGGTTTATATTGTTCTTAAAGAGCATTGCAATGAACCAGTTTGTGAGTTTTTGGAGCTTATTTCAGGAGACTTTTGGGAATGGCAATTAGCCTAACCTGCATGTCTTTGGAAGGAAACTGGAGTACCTGAAGGAAAACCACCAAGAACGGGGAGAGATGGTGTAAAGAATTGAGATAAACACTAATCTATATTCAAATAGGCATGCATGGTTTAACACCTGCAGTATTTACAAATAGTTAAAAAAAAATTGCTATGATTTATATGCTGTTATATGGCACTTTTTAAGCAACGAACACTGGAATTCTGAACAGCATTATCTTAATCGTATTTTGATGATATATGCCTGTAATAACATTTGATTATTTTTTATATTGCTGATGAACAGCTTCATTGCAAGCAATTCTGTTTGATCCACAATTATATAATAATGAAAATAACTAGCATTACTGGTCCATCTGAAACTAAAATAATTCCTGCTAGTTTACTCTTCAGAACCTCAATGGCTATAAATTATTTAGGGCACTGGTCAGAGTATTTAAATTAATTAAATCACTTTAATACTGTATAATTACATATACAGTACGATATATATATATATATATATATATATATATATATATATATATAAAAGGTATACATAAGTCTGATGTTTAGTGAGACCTAAAATTTCTTGATTTACATACAATTGTGAATAGCTTTTATTATTATATAAAACAAACCTTAGAATCTTTATATCCACGTTTCAGACGTTCAACTGTGAGAACCTTGATGACATCATGGTTAATTTCACCAATAACAAAGCCATGAAGTAATCTATTATTTAACATTCAATTAACTGAAACCTAAACCAGCAAGTCAAAACTGATATTATTCTAAACGTGACTTTCGACACTGGAGGTAATCTAGAGCACCAATGACGGGTTCCAGCAGAATTTCTCCCCACAGTCCAGAGCAGAAAGCTTTGCCATGTCACTGTCACTGAGCTCAAAGTCAAACAGACGCCCGTTCTCCAGCACACGGTCAGGCCTGCATGATTTTGGCAACACCGGTACGTTTTGCTGTACAGCCCACCTCAGAAGCACCTGAGCTGGAGTTTTTCCACATCGTTCTGCCAGTTCCTGAACCAGAGGATCAGAGAGGAGGACGCCTGTTCCCAGGGACGAGTACGCTTGGAAACACACTGCACTTTTCTCACATAATTCCCTTAGCTCCCTCTGTGCCAACCTGGGGTGGAACTCCACCTGGAGAACAGCTGGAACGACTCTGCAGCTCTTCAGCAGCTCCTGCATGTGCTGCACCGTGTAGTTGGACACTCCAATAGCATGAAACTTTCCCTCTGCATGGAACTCTTCCAAGGTTGCCCAACTTTGAGCTCGATTGTCAGGGTTTCGCTTATCTGTTACATCTATCCCCTGTGTACCAGGCCAGTGAATGAGAAACAGGTCAATATAATCTAAGCCTAATTGCTCCAGGCTTCTCAAGCAGCCATCCCTGGCTTTGGAACCCTGGTCTCTGGGACTTAGTTTAGTTGTTATGAACACATCAGCTCTGGAAAGTCCGTGTTTGGGCAACAAGGTGCAAAGTGCCTGGCCGATGTCTGCTTCGTTGCGGTACACTGCTGCAGTATCAAAAGCTCGATATCCTGCTGTTAATGCAGCATCCACAGTCTGGTAAGTTTCCTCCTGGCCTCGCAAACGGAACGTGCCCAAACCCAACAGTGGCATCTGCACTCCGGTGTTCAGCCGGACACAAGATCTTTGGTCAGCCATTGGGAACTGGGACTATTGAGCACAGAACAAGAACCACATATAATTTGAGAAAACATGGTTACAGAGAAATTAGCTATCAGTCAGTTGCATCAGCTCTCACTCATCTTCTATACCGATTTATCTTGTATTCAGGGTCGTGGGGACCTGGAGCCTATCCCAGGAGACTTAGGGCATGAGGCAGGGTACACCCTGGACAGGGGGCCAATTCATCGCAGGGCACACACATACACACACTCACACCACGGGCAATTTGGGAACGCCAATTAGCCTAACCTGCATATCTTTGCACTGTGAGAGGAAACCGGAGAACATGCAAGTTGCATCAGCTGTGAAATATTATTTTTTATATCTGAAAGTTATCCTTCAGTCTATAATAGCAACAGATGAACATGATATATATACAGATATATCATTTAGCAACTATTAATCAAGTGCTTTGACATGAGAGGGACAGACTTGGCTTTGGAATAGACATAAATGAGAAATAATTGAATTATTTGGAAAAGAGAAGTGAGGCAAATGGTAAGTTGAATGCATTGTGCAAATAAAATTCAGGGCCTATAATCACATTTGAGCATAAACAGGATTTGGAAAAGTGTTTGTTTGTTTGTTTGTTTTTTTAATATAGCCTAGCACTGATGGGTCACACATAGACACACACACATATAGCACATCGAGCCCACGTATCACCCTTAACCTCCAGTACAGCATCACAAGAAGGCATCATAAAACAGCATGTAACGGAATGTGACAGCCATCCTGTAGTTCACAGACTCCTAACCTTGGTCCTGGAGCATCCGCCATCCTGCACATTTTAGTGATTTTCCTCCAGAACACTTGATGGAAAAACACTACACTGTGCAGTAATTTGAGCACTCCAGGAAGACTCTGGTCCAATATTCTTCTCAACTGAACAAAATACGTATCATGCTCAAATCATTTAAATCAGGGGTGTCTAACTGGATCTAGAAAAGGCCAGTGTGGGTGCAGTCTTTAATTCCAACCAAGCACACCTGTTTAATAAGATGTTCTTGGATTTTAATGGACTCTTAGGTGTGGCCCCTGCTTGGTTGGAATGAAAGTCTGCACCCACACAGCCTTTTCTGGATCCCGTTTGACACAACTGATTTAAATAAAAGGATATGAGGACAATCACCCACTCACTTATCATCGATACTGCTTTATCCTGCATACAGGGTTGTGGGGGTCCTGGAGCCTATGCCAGGAGACTTAGGGTACGAGACGAGATACATTGCGGATGGGGTCTCAATCCATCTCAAGGCACACATGTATATACATTCATATTCACACACTTTGGGCAATTTGGGAACTGGAGTTCTAGGAGGAAACCCAATTACACCAATTACAGGCACAAGCAAAACAAGCAAACTCCACTCACACAGACCCAAGGTGGGACTCGAACCAAGACCCTGGGGGTGTAAGGCGACATGCTAACCACTAAACATAAATAGTGTAAACAGAGCAGTCATATTGTAATGTAAGTTTTCAGTAACTGATCAAATAGTAAAGATAATAAATATTGAGTATGGGGCAATTCCTCAATACACTGAATATTCTCCACTATGCTCTCAAACATGAGCAAATACAGTGCACTAACATTTAACATCCCATAATAACTTATATAAGAAGAAGAATACAGTGCGGAGCAACGCAGAGGACACAGTTAGAGTTTTAGTAAATTTTATAAACGTATACATTCACAAAATGGACTCCGAGTCTGAGACGGACGTGGTGAAAACTTTCTCTAAACAGAACCTTCACAGAAAAGTCTAAAGAATTAACGTCTCTCTTCGGTGCTGTTCGGCCATGTTTAAGCTTACCTCAATCACGTGATTATATGGGCGGGACTCCGGGGTTCGTAACCATAGAGACAGCACAACTGCAGCGGCTTACTGGACGGCTGAACCGTCCAATCAGATAAGCGCGTTAAAAGTCGTCTTCAGTCTAAACCTTTAAACTGTAGTTAGGAGATTATCTTGACTGACTGAACATACCGGTATATCTTATCTATCTACACTATCTATCTATCTGTGTATCTGACTTTGTGAATGTTACCTCTGTTACCTTTGTTTTAGGATGTAAATACAAAACCAGAATGTGTCTCTTCGAGCTATGTAAAATATATAACTAATTTAGATTGAAATTAATTAGGATTTTTGAGCATTGTGAGCTAATTTTTGACGGAAACCATATTTACTCTGAGAAAAAACTCTAACTGTACATACAGAATATACTACACAAAGGGGGGAGTTTGAGAAAATGTCAGTTCTTACCAATTCCCATGTTAATTACTTTTTTTAATGACAATCTGCATTCCTTTCTGTCAGCAGGTCAGTTTGTTGACGTGAGGTAACACCATGCCAGTCCAGGCCTTCTCATTCCCTATACCTGAAACCAGGTTCTTCCAGGTCGGCCAACATGTCTACAAGTTCAAGATAAAACCTGGAAGTAAAATCAGGCAAGAGCGGATTAAACACTGATTAATGACGATTAAACACATCATGTTCGGATTAAACATTGCAATATTGGTCATATTTTTTAAAATGACACATTAAACATTCATTGCAAACAAATATAAAAATGCTCACTTATCATCAGGTGACGTAGATGCCTCGTACCTCCGTGTTCGATTCCCACTTTGGGTCCGTGTCTGCGGAGTTTGTGAGTTCTTCCAATGCTTTGCCGGTTTGCTCCCAAAACTTGCTGATTAGGCTAATTGCCGTACCCAAATTGCCCGTAGAGTGTGTGAGAGTTTTGTATGTGTGTGTCTTGAGATGGATTTGTACCCTATCCAGCCTCGCACCCTAAGTCTCCTGTGATAGGCTACAGCACCCCCCCTCCACAACCCTGTATACAGGACAAAGCAATATAGCAATATAGAGGGTGTGTGTGTGTGTGTGTGTGTGTGTGTGTGTGTGTGTGTGTGTGAGCCCTACATGGATTGGCATTCTGTCCAGGGTATACTCTGCCTCATGCTTGAAGTGTCCTGGGATAGGCTGCTTAAGAGCAGGTTAAGAGCTTCAGTTAATGTATGAATGAAGAACAAGTATGATGGCTGTGACTGCGAGATGTACATACTGTAGATGTTCGTACCGGAAGGGCTGGTTTGCGTATTTTACAAACTAACTATTCTGACTTTAGACAGAATAGTGCAGGAGAAAAAGAATAAAAAAGAACCTGGGTGAGCGAAAGGTCTGTCGGTAGAAATGCCGAAATCAATTGTTGATTAAACAGATCAATTGAGAATGACCAGACTGATTTGAGCTAACAGGAAGTCTTTTGTATTAAAATAAGCACTCTTCATGACCATGGTGAGCAGAAAAGCATTTCATAATACAAAACACATGAGCTACAATGGCAGACGCCCACATCACGTTCCACTCCTGTCAGCCAAAAACTTTTTTCCAATTTTCATCTGGTCAGGTTGATGACTCTCTGTCTATGATTCCCGTTTTTGACTGACAGGAGTGGAACATGTGCTTTTAAAGGTTGATGCCTTGTACATTTTAAGGTGTACATTCACCATGGTTTTAAAGATTGCTTAATTGACTTACTATAGTTTTCTTGTCAGCTCACAGCAATCTGTTCATTCTCCTCTGATCTCTCTCATCGACAAGTGTTTTAGCCTTTAGACCATCTGCATCTGGATGCTTTTTGTTTTTCAAACTACACTTTAAAGCCAGTTATGAGTGAAAACCCAATGAAATCAGCAGTGTGTAAAATAATGAAACCACCCCATCTGGCACCAACGACCATGTCACCGCCAAGGGTATACTGTAGATATCTTATTTCTTTTCACAACAGTCTGTTGTGAACATTACCTCAAGCTCTCACACTGTATCTGAATGAATTGTGCTGATTAGATGCATAGGCTACATGTGCAGGTGTACAGGTGCTCCTAATAAAGCGTACACTGAGTGAATGGTTTTGTTCATAAACACTCCTTGCCATACAATCGTGTGTTATTAATGAAAAAAAAAATGTGCTAAGATTAATGAAAGATACAAAATTTTTATGAGCACTGTAAGAACATATGAAACTCCATACAGACATCATGTACTGTTCCACTCTTAATAAGGACTGTGAAATGAATGTTAAACTCTTTGCAGTCTACAGTAGAGCTTTAGGAGATTATTAACTGACCCTCTGTCTTCTGTTTGTCTATAAACTCCTCATTCTCCTTGCTTGTGTGTGTTTTTCTAGTAGTGAAGAGGAGATGTTGGACAGTGAGTTTGTCAGTGAGGAGCTTGAGGTAACAGAGAGAACCGTGTTCAGCTTTTATCGCTGTATGTCTCTGTAGTACAGTACATCTTTATTATTATAATCCTGTCTTACAGAATGCTGTACGAGTTGTTCTCATGAGCCTGGACAATCTTCACCCGTTTGCCACACAGCATTTCAACATCTTTCCCTGTATAATATTTCATATACTTATGATAATGTACACGTGTACAGTTATACTTTCCACAGTATAGTAAATGTTGAAACTGAGATACAATAACTATATGGTGATTGATTATTTGATTATTATTAGGGTTAGCTAAATTCGACAGTAGCTGTGAACTGTTGTTCCGAATGTTTCTATATCTCTGTCTGTAGATAGGAGTAAGTGGGAGCGTGTGTCAGAGCTTAGATTCAGAAAAGGAGACACAAAATTATTTGCTTACCCCTTCCTCATCACATTATACGTGGAGACAAATGAGCCAATACCTCCACTCAGAGGTGAGCAAATAGAAAACGAATTAAAAAAAAAAAAAAAAGTATAATTTGTTATTTATGCAATGGAATTGGTATACAAGAATCAATATTAAGTATGAAGTCCTTTATCCTTCCTGACTGGGTATAGAGTCGAAAAGACATCTGCAGTACTCTAGTGTCACTTTCTCAATCCATGCCTGCTTAATTGCTTCCTGAAGATCATACTGTATACAGAAGATGGTTTCTTGACTGCTACTGCCCTCTTCACCATTGTCCAACAGTTTTCTAATGGGATTAGGACTGGAGGTGACCTAGGCTTTGACCCCAGAAGGTCAAAGGTACCTTTGTCACATAGCCAGTTTTTCACTTTACGGCTAATTAGCACAACTCTTCAGCCAGATAGGCGAGCACTAATTAGTGCAATCACATGTTTTGTGCACTGGTAGAACTATAATACATGGCATATGTTGTCTTAATACTTTTGGCCACCACTGTACACAATCTTAAACAACATCTTGATTAGCTGTGTAATTAGCACCTGCGTCTGTTTTTGTCCTCCAGCGAACCATGCGAGCACACGGGTCCCTTCCGTAAGTACTTTTCCACCATCTGGTGTGAATTTATACCACACATTTAAAGCAACTATTAATCCTTACAGCTAATTATTCTATTATGCATCTCACAGCCAAAGTAGTTACATTACAACCTCTGCATACTCTTATTGATGCAACCTAGAGTGTTTCCTGCACAGTATGATGTACATCAATGTCCACACACTCCTTGTGACTGTTTTTTCTTCTTAACAGATTAAGTTAAAGATAAGTCAAATTTGTGTCTAACTGTACAGGACAGGGAATCAAGATTGGACAGTCCACAGCTTCATACTTCCTGTGGCGTTCCTCTAGGTAATGAACCAAAGCGCAGGAGAACAGAAGAACCACAAGAGGGACCTGTGATTTCTGAGTAGGTGTTATCAGGTGTATCAGGTTGTTCATCACATAAATATTATTGCACAGTGGAAATTCTTTATTCTTCACATATCACAGCTTCCTAAAAAAAAATCCAGCCATTATACTGCACCCCTGGAGCAGACAACTCCAGGGCCAAACAGCGGCAACGTGGTAGAGCCTGGGCTTGAACCGCCAAATTTCTGATGAGTAACTCAGAGCCTTGACACACTGAGCTACCGCTGTCCCTATATCTAAAAAATAAAGATAAAATATAAATAATATAAAAAATACATTCATTTTTCTTTTTTCTTTATTCCAACTTCTTCAGTCTATTTTAACTTGGTATCTAAAAGTTTAATAGTGTAAAAGATTACGGAATATGCAAACAATTCGACTTTTCGTTAAGAGTTGATTAAATTCAATTCAAATTTTATTTGTCACATACACAGTCATACACAGTAGGATATGTAGTGAAATGCTTATACGACCGCTCGAGACCTTAAAATCAAGATTATCAATAAGAAATAAATTATGGAATAGAATAAGAATAAAATATAGAAAAACGTAGCTGTGGAAAAAATAGAAGAACAAAATATAAAATATAGGATATAAAAAAATATTTTTTTAAAACTTAGCTGTACAAAATATAGACAATAATGGCTGCACAAATATGGAAAATATGGAGAAAAGTGCAATGTGCAAAAGTGTGCAAAATGAAATGAAATAGAGATGTTCAGAAATGTCCAGGGTGAGTGCAAATTTGCATGAATGTTCAAATGTATAATGTCCATAAATGGACACTTTATGTTCATGAGTCGGACTAAAAGCCCCAAAAGCATAGAAAACCCCTGTTTAAAACAAAACAGAGACTAAAAACAAAGACAGCACGGAATTGACAAAACAATATAAAAACCATTTGATCCAGCAATCAGATTTCGCTGTGACTACTTAGACACATAATACCACAACTGTAAATGCAAGTGATCTACATCTTTTTAGGCTACAATGTATTTACAGGACACATGAGACAACTTTATGTAAACAGGATCTTTGTCACTAGTCTCATGTGCTACATTAGGCGACTGTCTGTCGGCTGTTTTCATGCAATATAGGAGGCGCCATGACCATCGAGCCATCACTTAGCCAACAGGCTGAACATAATTGTTTAGCTATTATATAAATATCCCATCCTGAAAGAACATGTCTATAAACCTAGCGGAGAGAGCTTTGACAGTTCCTGTTAAATCAGAATAGTGCAGTTGTAGCTCTAGGCTTGTTCTGTGTAACACACTTTAGACAATCCAGTGTCCTGCCCAGTCCAAGATACACAGTGTTTATCAGGTAATTGGTGTGGCCTCAGGTGGAGGTGATTGCAGACGTGCCTCAGACAGACTTTTTGTGTTTCTGTTAAATGTGCTGGAAATTGGACCCGGAATTGAACGTGTCACCTCACAAAGAACACATACTTTTTTTTTTCTCTCTCTGTCTCTCTTAGAGAGCTGCCCGAAGGCGCAGAAGAAATAGTTTGTGGCAATGAGGTGTGTATGTTAGAGAGATCTGTCTGTCGCTTATGCACAACTTTGTCTGTTCTGTGTCTCTGTGCCTAATCATGCATTATACACAACCTAACACATGAGTGTAATCAGGTTTCGTAACATGCCTCAATCTGTTTATTACTAAAACTATTTTATGTGTGTATTTTACACACACTTTGTCTCTCTCCTTTGTCTCTCAGATACACACTGATTCAGAGGAGATTTCTCCTGCCCCAAGTGCCCCAAGCCCAGAGTTTGATGGTGAGTCACGTAGTCAGTTCAAACATCACTTTAACTCTTTTCTGCAGCCATCTATCTGTCACATACATGTAAAAACTAAGTGTGATGACTGGAAATCATCTCTCAAGTTGTTGAGCAGGACGCCCCGGACTCTAAATGCACAGAGAGAGAAAATCCGGGAGCCCTTGCTAGACTGGTCAGGTGAGAAATCCCCTCAGAAGCTCACAACCTGGTGTGTCTGTGCACTCATTCTCCATGGTTTTTATGTAGTTGTTGGTTTTGTTTTTCAGCATTGCAGCATTTCCCTTCTCCATGCTGTTCAGACGGAGCTGATAACACAGCAACTATGGTGTAAAAACTGTAAAACTGTATAAAAAAGTTTGCAATCATTTCCATTTTAGTTCCTGCCACAACTGTTTGAAAGTGAGTTGATTGTTCTTTTTTTTTTTAAAGAGCCATCACTATGAGTTAATAATCTAATAGATACTGTGGGTGTGAATAGTATTTTGTGCTCTTGCTATGTGAAGGTGGTGATTTGATTAGTTACTTAAGCTTTACACACTCGTTTCCTGTATCTGCTCATCTTCCCTATTGCACAATTTCCTAACACCAATGTCAACAGATTGTTTCGCTCTTAGAAAAAAAATACAGTTTGTGAAGAGTCTCAATGGAACCTTTCTTAAAAATTAATTCTAAAAAAAAATAAATATTGGATACTTTATTGTATAAAATATAAAATTTTTAAAAATCAGATGTAATGAAGCGCTGGAAACTTGAGAGAACAAAATATATCAATATGTGTGTATCAATTTGAGTGTATTGTCTTTATTGCAGAGTTTTGTAGAAATTGTACTTCTCATCCTGGAGATCACGAGTTCGATTCCCGGGTGATGCTGTAACCTCTCGCAACCGGAGGTCTAGAGAGAGCTGATTGGCCAAGCTCTCTCAGAGGGGAGGGATGCGTCTGTGAGCACGCGCGGGCGGAAGAAGCGGATAGCGCTCTCCTCCGAGTGTGTTACGCGGCCCCCAATGGTGCGTGAGCGAGCAGTTCGAAAAGATGCGGTCAGCTGGCGTCACGTGGTCCGGAGGAAACACGTGATAGTCTTCGGCCCTCCCGGCTGAGTTGTAGTGGTAGCCTTAATGTGGGAGCCCCCTAGTGACGGGGAGGAATTGGACACGACTAAATTTGGGAGAAAATCTGAGAAAAATCCCCCCCTCCAAAATTTTTTTTACTTTTATTCAATGCAATGTTTCATGGGGTTACAATAAGCACCATATATAGTCATATCTCTACTGTATTATTTCTCCTTTCTTTCCTTCCCTTTCTTCTGGCCTTTTGCACAAAATTAGTAAACTAAACTTATTTTTAATAAAAATATGAACTAAAATCATATTTCGTTCGATTCACTGAACATTTGTCCTGTTTTGTGAACTAGAAACAAGTAAGGAGGAAAAAAAAGCAAAAATGCTCTCAATGTAAATCATTATAGACTACAGTATTGCTGATAATTCTTTTGCAATTTATTGTAAAAAAAAATTAATTTTAAATAAAAAAAAAAAAGATTATGTTTTTGCACATGATAATACTGTATCTTAAATGTTTTTTTTTTATTATTATTATTTTGGCAGATCATTTTGCTTCTGTCTGAAAATCAATGCCCAAAATCACCTGCCATTAGGGAAAAGCTTAACCTGCCAAAGCTTCAAGCTTGAAAAGTGCCAAAAAAAAAATGGATTCAATGAATTTCATCCGCAAGACCTGAATGTAGGCAGCACAGTGGCGTAGTCGTTAGCACTTTGGTATTGCACCTCCAAGTTCCATGTTCTATTCCCATGTCGGGTCTGTGAGCATGGAGTTTGCATATTCTCCTCGTGCTTGGTGTGTTTCCTCCAGCTACTCCGTTTTCACAGTCCAAAGACATGCGATTGGTGATTAACATGCAACTGATGATCCCAAATTGCCCAAATAGTGTGTGTCTATGTGTGTGTGTGTGTGGGTGTGCCATGCAATGGATTGGCATCCCATCTAGGGTGTACCCTGCCTCATGCCCTAAGTCTCTCTCCGCGACCCTGTATACAGGATAAAGCGGTATAGATGATGAGTGAGTGAGAGTGAGTGAAAACCCAAATGTGCTCATGTAAGAACATTATATTTTCTCCCAACTACATTATCTATATTTTCTTGTGCATTCCTCATATGATGACCATTATGTATCATTTTTCTCCTAATCTTCCTTCCGTTTAAAGACACTATGATTAAGCTCATAGTTATCAGGTGCTAATAAGGAGAAACAAAGAGAGAAATTACAATGTAGACAACAGTAGTGTCTGTGTCTCAGGCGTTTAAATTTCAGTGATTGTCATCTTGTAATAATAAATACTAGATGTGACTATATTTAAGATATTTTGCCTTGCTAAGATGGCGTCTTTTTCACAATGGCTGGATCATGAAGTGTGTACCCAAAGTAGCTGGAAAAAGGTAAGAGATGATCTTAATAAAATCCCCAGTGTTGATCGTGTACATTTTCAGAGTTTGTTTGAGTTCAAAATGGACCCATATGAACTCTGTAGGGTGTTAATTCAACACTGCAGATTTTGCTCTGTACTGTAGGTGTGTCTAGGTGGTATCAAAATTTTGCAAGGTGGGAGGTGAACTTACACTACCTATATTAAAGAGACAGTGTGATACAGAGAAGACCTTACATTAGGATAGAACAAGATTCATATGAACAGGTAACAAAGCTTTTTTACCTTCATTTAACTTTTTTTTTGTATATGTATGTTTATTTAAACATGTGATTTAAGTCCTGCTCTGGTGACATTTAGAATAAGATACTTTGGATAAGGATGACAAAATGTTCAGGAAAAATATACTACTACAGAATTAGAGTTGCTCTTAGCTGACAGGTCTAATACATCTACTTTGGTTCAAGAAAATATGTACAAATCTAAATGATCAAATAGTCCCTGATGAGCAAGCTGAGGGCGACGGTTGCAAGGAAAAGCTCCCCGAGATGGCAATAAGAAGAAATCTTGAGAGGAACCAGACACAACAGGGAACCCATCCTCATTTGGGTGATAACGGATAACAGGGATTGTTTTATAGTCATTTGGTGCACTTGTTACTATTAAAAAAAAATGTCTGAGATGTACATTTCTGTGTGTAAATTTCTTAACCAGTCCTTTATGCTTGAAAAATATTGTTAAGTGTTACATAGTTGTAACTGTAAATAACAGTAGAAGACATCATAAATTGATATACGGAATAGGATTTCATTTGATAAATTTACCATATGAACACTGGCTATTGGGAGATATACCAGAAAGAGTTTGGGCATAAAATAAAATTTAAAAAATTCTTCAAATTTTTAGTACTTTTATATTTTTTTCTTTTTACAAAATGGGCATTGACTCTAGTTCTAAAATACATAAAGTAACTGCTTTCTATACATTGAGAACATGAAGACAAGCTTTACTCGGCATGGTTTGTACCATGGCATTGTTTCAACAATCTTATGCAACATTTATTTCCATACAAACTTGGGTTCATTTTTGGCTAAGATCTTGTAGTAGTAACCGGATGATCAAACCACTGTCTTCACTCTTCTCATCTACTCATCACTTCTTACCCTGATGCTCCCATCGCTCTGGAATAGGGTCAGTCTGGACTCTTTAGAGCACATGACCATTTTCTATTGCTCCAAAGTCCAATCTTTCTGTTCCATAGCAAATTAAAGACCTTTTTTAATTAGCCTATAAGAAAAACTACTGGTTTTCTTATGGCCACAGAGCTGCACATTATTGTCACATTATGTGTGGAAAAGAACAATGTCCTCTATGTTAAATCTGTTAAACATAACTGTGATTTTTACTGTGAATCTTTTATGATAAAACTTCACCAAGAGTTTAAGTGATCTACGGTCACAATCGTTCATGATTGTTCCTGACCACATTTCTTCTATGAAGTTGATAAGTCAATCTTTCTAGGTTTTAATGACGCATTGGACAGTTTTTATCTCTATTCCAGTAAAATCTCCTCAGCTGTTTGCTTTTGACCCTTTTGAAACACAGTAACATCATTTTCATGAGAACAGGATTCCAACATGCTTAAGGAAACAGAACTACTTACTCCATCAGGTTTAAAAGAATTGTTGGCAGCTGAAACATACTAATCACTGCCATAAGCATCCAATCAAAGCTATTTGTTATTAAATTCCAAATGATGACTTTATATTATCAGGCAGCATGTAATTAACATAAACAGGAATTTATCAGTTACCTACATTAAGTTATGCAGCATTTAAATACTATATGCTTGGCTCTGACTTTTGGTCCTGTGCTGGACAGTGTCCCCATGGCTCAGCTTGTGACCCCTGATCGCCTTGTGCTCATGCTGCCCTTTGTATTTCTGGTGCTGTTGACTCCATTTAGCTGGAGTTCTGATGGACTGGGCCCGGGCTGCCACCTCTACCGTGAGCATACACACACACTACCACACACACACACACACCACCACACACACACTGAACCATACATTTCTTTTAAGATATCATTTGAGAGTAAGCTCTATACTGTAATTATCCGTTATTTTGGAGCTACAAAATTTATGGCCCCAGGTTTGCTTATAATCAATATACAATGTTGTAATCTCTAGATCCCAAACATTCAGATAAAATGAGAGATGATTCTAATGACAAATCCTTATTCATTTTCCCTTTTCCATTTCCTCTGTTATTCTCTCAGCAATTAACTTAACTATCAAGAGTGACCGGAGGGGGACGTGTCAAGGAACCCGTGTGGTGTATGCCTGTGTGGGTTACTGTGACTCTATTGCATTTCCCTCTCGCTACTCTGTCCTTCTGGCATCTAACTTCACTCATAACATCACTTCAGTTTCACGTTGCTGCACCATCAGTAAATCCATCAAGGTACCGAGATGCCACCTAGACACCAAGTGAAGCCAGTTATTGACTTAATCAGTGTTCTGTCTTCATCACAATTCCGCATTACACTTACTGTAACAGATCTGCAACCATTAATATCTATCAATAACTCTGACCATATCATATTATACAAGTATGTATGATATCCGATTGTCGTTGTCTTTCCTCAGGTCAAAGTTCGTGTGGAATGCCCAGAACACCACCACCATGACAACTTTGAGGTTCTAACAGCGCAGGCCTGCCGTTGTCATATGTGCCACAAGACTCGTTACTAAGCCACCATAGTAACAACTGTTTAGCTTGTATTACATCAACAATACTGCTGAGAGAGAGAGAGAGAGAGAGAGAGAGAGAGAGAAGAAAGACATTGCTTTATATGTGCCTAAAAACCCAAAAGTGCACTTTAACTTTGTATGGAACTATAATGTGAACTTTAATGCATTAAATGCATCTCTTCAATAAATGTTAAAAAATTATGTTCAATCATTTTCAAGTTGTTTTTTGAAAGGATGTATTAAAATTGTTGTGAAAATAAAATATAGAATAAAGTAAATACCTGGTTTTGTGATCATTCACAATGTAAAGTCAATGAGGTGTTTTATAGCAATAGTTTTATAAGAAAGTGGCCAGTCAAGTGATGTTGGTTCGACATATTGATAAAGATTTGTAACTCTTATTACACATAATATACAGTATTTGAACAGGATATACACAAACTAAAGGAGGACTTCTTGTTAATGCTGTTAATCTAAAATATACAGTAAAATACATAAAATTTCATTTTTTTTTTTACACATATAAAGCAACAGACATACTGAAAACAGAATCGTTGTTAATGGTCAAAAATACATCAACTAGTAATAGTGCATACATAATAACTCACATAAGGGTTTACATTAGCTGAGAATCCTTCTTTTGACCATGAGTTTGTAAATATTTATAACTCTGTTATGGTGATATGGATAACAGCAGAGATCTGAGAGCCTTCCTTCTCCAAGTCTCCTTATCCCAGGAGAGTTCTGTTTCTAAGCTTGAATTTTAGATCAGAGAATGATCACTCGACTGAGGCAGTAGATGGCAACTTAAAATAAACTTTATGGGGTTTTGTCAGATTTTGGAACTGTGCCCACATAACTTTTGAGGCACATAAGCAGAGCTTGGACATTGCTGGTCTTCCTCCTTATCACATGAATAGCAAACATGTCTGACAGTTTTCTATACCACTTTATCCTGTATACAGGGGCACGGGAGGCTATCCCAGGAGGCTTAGGGTACGAGGCGAGGTACACCCTGGGCACGTTGTAGGGCACACAAACATATACACACTCACATGCTCATTCACACACTACAGAGCAATTTGGGAAGGCCAACTAGCCTAAACTGCATGTCCTTGGAGGAACTCAAAGGAAACCCACCAAGCACGGAGAGAACATGCAAACTCCATGCCCACAGACCCCGAGGGGGGAATCAAACCCAGATGAGGAATGAGTCCCTGAGTCTGCCATTAGTCCACAATATTTAACATTTTGTTAGCAACAGAAATCAGAACCTACAGTTAAAAAGTAACAATATTATATTTATTATTTATTTGATGGTTCATTTGCCTTTAAAGTTTTTTTTTTCTCCAAAATTCAATACATGATGTTTAAGAATGAAAAGTTCAATGGCGCATATATACACTACCAGTCAAAAGTTTGAAAACACCTTCTAATTCCATGGTCTTTCCTGATTTTTATTTCTTTTTACATTGTAAAACAATACTGAAGGTGTCCAAAATATACAACAATCTCATTTGAACAGTATATTGAGATGTATCTGCTAGATATATCTATCTATCTATCTATCTATCTATCTATCTACTTATGCTCTGTAAAGCCTTCAGAACGGCTCTAATCTGAGGTGCTGTAAAGTGGTGATTTCTGAGGCTGGTAACTCTAAATGAACTTCTCAGCAGAGGTAAGCCTTGGGTCTTGCTTTCCTGGGATGGTCTTCATGAGAGCCAGTTTCATTATGGTGCTTGATGGGTTTTGCAAATGCGCTTAACAATGCTGTTCTGTTGTGCTTAACAGAACTATTCCAGAACAGCTGACTTTTATGTCTTAAATTAACAACTCAGTGTTGTTGTTGTTAATTAATTACCAAATGGCATTTGTGTTATTTCATAGTTTTGACTAGTATCGTTTCTGAATATATTAAATAAAACTTTTGACTGGTACCATACAGTATATATCCACACACACTAGCCACTCATGGGTTCTTCTTCTTCTTCTTTTTTTTTTTTTTGACTTTTTCTTTTTTCTTTCTTTCATGAACACCTGACTGCAAAACTGGTGAGAACCCATAATATATAGGACAGAAGATATTATAGACAGTCTCCAGTGTGCTAAACTGGAGGCAGAATTACAGTAGATGTGGTACAGTATTTCCTCTCTAAATATACAGAAAGCACATTAGAGTAGGAAATACCGCCCTCTTTTGGCCTCTAACAGCAATTGCATTTTTATCTTTTTTAACGTCAACGCTTTGTTTCAGCTTGTGTTTATGAACATACAAACTTGAATTGTTGAAACTTTGCAAAATATGCAGAAAATATAATGAACTGGATGAGTTTTGTTGTCTGTAAATAGGCAGAAAAGTGAAATTGCTGGCTTGTTAAGTGGGCAAATGTTTCTTGACACCAGAACAATAATAATCTTTTTGAGGCCGCCATGTTGGTTTTTCTGTTTGTGCGTTTCGCGAATAACAAACACTCATTTCTCCACGTGAAGCACTTCAACAGACATTTTCATGTTTATAGCCCATCTTTTATACATTCATATCCCAAAGCCGTTGGTCCCCCAAAAATACATTGCTATATTTAAACACAAAACATCGACCATGAGGACAGTGCAATTCTAGTTGAAGTGGTGCTACTTATGCTTACAGTTCCAGCTCACGTATTGCCTTCTCTCTATTCTACTGACTCTCTCACATCTAACCCTTCTCATTGGAGGAAGTATGGATGAAATGAACTGCACCTTTTACAAAATCAATAACAAAATGAGCGATGATTTTTCTACACCTTTCTTGTTTTGTTTTGTTTTTTGTTGTTGTTGTTGTTTTTTTTTTTTTCTTTTCTTTTTTTTTCAGAGGAAAGTCATGGAATATGCTGGAATAGAACCAACATCCAACATGAAAAACATTGACAATCCATCTCAGTCCTTAGTACGCGTATGCATACAGTCACTTCCAGTCTTGTCCATCAGGTTTTTGCTCCAAGATGGTCACAATATGAAATAAATATTAATAAATATCAACAGCCAAACCGTTATACAAAAATAAAAATGAACAAAACAATCAACAAAATATCGACCCCCATCTTTAAAACTATGTGTAGTGAAATAGGCGGTATGGTTTCCAAAGGAAATTGCTGACACACATTCAGAGTAGATGAGAATATTGCTAAAGTAATACATTTCGGATGTTTTTTTTTCCTATTTCTTTTAAAGAAATCCCAGAAGAAGAACGGACTAGTGTAATGTTTTTGTCTTCACATCAGAACAAGTTTAGTCTAGCAGCATACTTTTGTCATGTTTAAGAGGTGCTACACTAAAATACCCCCACCAACACTATAATTGGACATAGATATTATATTTTTATATATTTATATATGTATATATATAAAAACATCAGTCGAAGTAGCAATAGAAGTGTTACTTATAGAATAAGCTGTAATAAGAACATTATAACCATAACTTTTACAGAGTTATCTTCATCATAATTCTTCATAATCATCATCAGCATGTTGCTTCATCTTTTGGGAGAGTGTGTGAGTCCAATGGTGGACATGATGCCGGGATTGAGAGCGTTCCCGAGCGATATTAGACCCGTTCTAGAGTTTAACCAACGACTCTGTGTGTGTGTGTGTGTGTGTGTATGTGAGAGTGTTTGCATTCATGTAACCGCACCCCATTCCTATGTCCATGCATGTATCGTGTATGCTTGTTTGTGCTGCATGTGTGTATCAGTATGTGTATGCATGTATACATTAGTGTCAGTAATAGGAAGAGAGAAACAGAAGGGAAGCGATGAAAGCGATAGATTGCGTAAGAAGCGTAAGATATGTATAGAGACAGAGGAAACGAATAAAAGACATGAAGAGTGAGAGGTACTTGTCTTTTCTTTCTGCATCATTTACATCTCACTTTAATGTATGTGAGTGCGAGAGTGGCTTGTATATCTACATATAGACAACCGGCTGTTGGTTTGTTCTGTCTGATTGTTCCAGCAATGTTGTCGGTATGATCTGTATGTGTGTGTGTGTGTGTGTGTGTGTGTAGGTGTGTGTGTGTGTGTGTGTGTGTGTGTGTGTATATCTGTGTAGTGTGCAGGAGTGGTTGTGTGTATGTTTTAAGAGGTGATGATAGGTTCCAGAGTAAAAACTGTCAGTAAAACAAAGTGTGTGTGTTATTATGTTCTCAATGTTTGTACATATTGGCTTGTGCATTTGTCTGTGTGTGTGTGTGTGTGTGTGTGTGTGCATGTATGTGTGTGTGTGTGTGTGTGTGTGTGTGTGTAAGTGTAAGTATGTGTGTGTGTGTTCTAGGTGGCATTGGCAGCGCTGCTCTCCGGCTCGTTCTTGCAGAGGTTCTCTCGCTCTTGCAGGTTCCTTTGGTTGCGACTTGCTTCACCCAGACTCTGCAGCCTGCGCTCCTGCTGCTCCTCCAACCCCTTCCACAGCTCGGCACGCTCCTTCTCCCTCTTCAGCTCTCTGAAGACAGGGGACGAAGTAAAGAAGGTCAATAATGAAGGAGAAGATTGTGTGAAAGTTACAGTGACACATGCTACCATAGTAGGAATCCCTGCAAACTTACTTCTGTTTCTCCACCTTGTATGAGGCTGTAAGGTCATCAAATAGTTTACTGTTCATCTCCATAAAGGTCTTCAAGACGTTGTAGATAAGTGACACGATAGTTCTGATGAAGAGAAGGAAAAACATAAAGTATAGCTCTCTATAATGACCCTAGACAAATGGCATAAATTGCTGTTTTTTGATCAGTCATTAATCAGTGTATTAAGGATCAGTTGATGTATTGTAATGTCTATTAGGACAGGGTGAATATGACCTGTGGTTATTTCTTCTGGTCCTTAATTGACATGACAGATTTAGACAGGACTAAAATCCCAGAGATAAACCAGTAATAATTACATTACTCCATCTACCCAATTTAAATCTAATCCAATCTAAAAAGGTCTAGAGTAGATAAATATATTTTTTATCTATCCACATGCCATTCGGCACATCCCTTGGAGATATATATGTCATATCTGTGCCAGTTACTTAAGGGGTAGAGTTGACAGCTCGACACTCGATTGTCATTCACACAAAATGGGCAATTTTGGAACGCCAATTAGCCTAATCTGCATGTCTTTGGACTGTGGGAGGAAACCGGAGTACCCAGAGGAAACCCACCAAGCATGGAGCAAACATGCAAACTCCATGCAAAGCCATACCATGGAGGTGCAAGGTGACAGTGCTAACCACTAAACCACCCTGCCGAAAGATGAATATATACATACTAATTAATATTTATTGGGCGAATCGGTCAAAGACCATATGACATATGTCACGGAACATGATTATGCTAAATGCACACTACATTTTGTTTGTATTTCCAGTGAACCAGCAGGAATCTCAGGGTGGCATGCACACACTCTCTGAGCTAACTGCACCCAGATAATTTAGGAAAAGATCACAAGTCAAGTGTTTAATGGTTATAAAACCTATTTAAATAAAAAAGAAAGAAAAGTGCATGTCACAGCAGCAGAACCTGCAACTTTCCATTCTGGCAAAGCCACATGATCAGCAGTTTTCATATTCAGTGTACTGCTAAAAGATTTTGCATTTTACTGTAAGCATCATGGCATTTTATATGATCTGTAGTGTCCACTAATTACTAGAAATATTATTCCATCTACTAAATGCCAAAGATAGGGTTTCTAAAAATGTCCCTGCTTAGAGTCAAGGTTACTGTTTGTGCTACTTACTGGTTCCAGTGCTCTTTGGAGACTCGGTAAAGCGTGCCAAAGACCAGAGGCAGGATGACCTGACAGTTCTCCTCGATCAGACTCAGAATATACTCATTATTCCAGAAATACAGAGCCCGCTCTGCAACCTGACACACACAAAAGCAGCGTTCAGAACAAGAACACTAGTAACACTTTACCAGCTCTTAGCTCAGACTGCGACAGAATACAGACTGGATTTCGAAAATGTACGTAATGCCTTGTAGTTTGTAAATAATTCTGATCATGAGCAGGAGGATCGTACAAGGCTCAGACCTGAAAGTGGGGGCTGGAGATGCAGTTGGCGATCTGCTTAAAAAGTGGCTCCTGCACACGGATAAACTGTGATGGCTCGATCACATCCAGAATTTCCTCGATCTCCCCCAGGAACATCACCTAAAACCAGTCCAGAATTGGACACACATTGTCTATCATAATGTCCAAGGACAAAACAATCACATCCATCCAGGAATTTGCTTTCTCACCTCTTTCTGAGTGCAGGTTTTGGGCCAATATTTCAGCAAGCCTCTGATGATCTAAAAAGATATAAAACACACAGATCTCAGTTAATGGTACAAATAGACAAAAATTTACGTGCACTGTCTCTCTGTTGTAGTGACTTACATATTCTGTAACAGTGGCGTCTTTCTCCATGAACTGCACCACACAGTAGGCAAGCTGAGGAACGGAACAGACAGAAAGTACGATTTTATTGAATATCTGCTCTCAGCTGTGATGTTTTCTATTTCTTCTGTTTTAATAAAACCTCATCCTTAATCAAGATTGTTCAAACCTTATTTTAAGGTAACATTCCACTTGTGTTCATTTACATATCATGTATACTGAATAATGAATACTAATTTTTTAATGGCATTATTAAAACCTAATCTAAAAGTTTAAAAAGCATGTCTGAATTTCATAATCATTACCTGTATGATACCCCACATAGTTGCATCTCAAACAATAATGTTCCATCGTGGTTAACTGGTCATGTGTGTTTTCATATAGATGTCAATATCATAACAAGTCAGGTATTAAGTCACACAGGTTAGTTTTGCACTATGGCCAATAGAGTGCAGTTGGTAATATGTAGCAAATTTGGCAAAAAATGGATGATATCTTATCTTCCTGAACGTTTGACACAAAAGACTGTTTTGAAGCATTTTAATATCCAAGCTGGTTACTCCAGGTGTGATAGAAAAACAATTTTTGCTACACTGCTGATGAAGTTATTTTTGGGGATAGCAGGGGAAATCCAGGGTGTGAAAATGATGCTGAAGATTCCCTCTCCCTCCTACGTCACAGAGTCCTTCATTTAAATACTCTAAAAATAGCTTTTCAGACAGGATTTCTTTTTTCAAACAGGATTTTTTTTTTCTGAGGCCCTCCTCGTAAACAAGCCTCACTGCCCATATCTCAGCACCTGGACATGTAGAGTAATAATCTTGGTATCACAATGGAGATCCTAAACAATTTAATTCACTCACTTACTCACTCATTGTCTATTCCGCTTTATCCTATATATACAGGGTCAAGGGGGGCCTGGAGCCTATCCCAGGAGACTTAGGGCAGGGTACACCCTTGATGGGGTTCCAATCCATCACAGGGCACACACACACACACACACACATACACACACACACACACACACACACACATATACACACTGTGGGTAATTTGGGAATGTGAGTTAACCTACTGTAATCTGCATGTTTTTTGACTGTAGAAGGAAACCGGAGCACCCGGAGAAATCAAACCAGGACTCTGGAGGTGCTAAGTGACAGTGCTCACCACTAAGCTATGCCCCTTCAATACAATTTAATTCAATTTCATTAATATAGCGCTTTTTACAATGGTCATTGTCACAAAGCAGCTTTACACAATCAAAATAAAATTAGGGAAATCAGTATGAAACCTGCAATCCAACAATATGCATAACTCAAATCACACAAAATAAATGCTTTAATACCTGATTACATGTGATAGGTCACATTGTATAACACTATGCCCTTGGCATCTTGGAAACGATGGGGTGTCTTTCTTTATTTGTCTTCTCTATACAGTATCTGGCAGCTTTCATGTGATCACGATAATTAATAGAAATTACTACATTGAGGAAATAATTTTGAGGCGTTGTTGTTGTTGTTGTTTTTTTTCTTTTCAGATTCTCAGACCCTGACAAAGAATCTGCTTGAATCCATCTATTGTTCTTGTCTTCTTTTCACCATTTGACACCCTGCAGACATTGGTTTATGTATTTCCGATGCTTTTCTGTCATAGCAAGGTTCCGTGTTAGATGTAAGAACAGTGATGGTGTCTCCGATGAACTGATGTCATGTGGACTGTTTCTCTTGAGGGCGACAAAGAGCCTTTGAACAGTATAATTAACCCTCCTGCTGCTTCCTCTGGTCCCTGAGTCAGGCTCTCTTGCTACTTCCCCTACCCTTTTTTTCTACACAAACTTAAATAATTCATGCTGTAATTACAAAATCAATCTTGTCTACTTCATTTATCTACCTTCTTACTTTTTTCCCTTACCTTCATCTTTTCTCTGCAGAGTATTATTTGACTGTGTGTGTGTGTGTGTGTGTGTGTGGTTAATTGCATGTGTGGCGTGCACCTTCCCACGGACCAAATGGAGCTTGCAGATAGTGTGAGTGAGTTCAAGAGTGGTCTCTATATAAACCTTTTTTTAAGTAGTTATTTTTAAGTTATTCTTTTTTTTTTTTTTTTGCTAAAAGGTTATATTGTTTATTTTTTTACTATTTAAAACAGGCATTTGAATTTGTATAATCTTTTCACAGATGGGACAGAGGTTGTGCGTCTGCACTGTTGCACGAACACAGAAGTGAAATATGATGAAACCCAGGGGGGAAATATAACTAACCACACTTTAACTTTTTTTTACTGAATTGCTCCAATATTGGAAAGTTATGTTGTGTTAGAACAGATTTGGTAAGACGTTCAGTTGTAGACTATAATATTTGTAGATTGAAACATTTATTGTTTGTTTTCTAAAATTTCTAAAATTTAGTTTCAACTCATTCTTTGTTAGTACAAAGAAACGTCTTGCATGTAGTGGATAGAAATAAGTTTGAAGAAAAAAAGAGCTGGAATATTTTTGAAGTGATTGGTAATTTTTGGAAAGTACCTTTTTTTGTGTTTGGTCTCTATTTACATCCTCGATATAATCGGTGTTTAAGAATGCATGAGTCTAGGAATAATAAGTCTATCAAACAAGTCTATCTTTTCAGCACAAGATGCTTTATTTGTGTAATTTGTCTAATTGATTTGTGTAATTGACATAGATATCATATAATGATATCTATAATATATATTCCCGCTTGGGCTTCTTCCACTTCTCAGGGGCACAAAATCGGCTCATTCAACCCACAAGTTACTGGCACAGTTTTTAGGCTGAATGCCCTTCCTGCAACGACCCACCCATTTCTCCAGGCTTAGAACTCTGGAACTGAGGACGCCCTGGCATCTCAGTGACTGGGTATTATATATTGGCATAGGGTTAAGGCATATAGCTGCCTAAGGGTGCCAACAAATGACAACTCACCTGAGCCACCACTGCCCTTTGTTTATGATCTTATTATTTGCTACTGAAAAAGAACACATCTTGTGATTCCTGTTCACATCTGGAAAACTGACAGGGACGTTACACGAGGCTGTCACTCTGAGCTGTAATGTTAGTAAAGACAAGCTCAGTGAGCGAACGGCCAGTGCAGTAAGCTCAAATCTGCCATGGAGCAACAGAAAATTTCTCAGCCATTGATCAGACCAGCTGTAATTCCATATATCACTCACTCACTCACTTATCTTGTATATCGCTTTATCCTGTATTCAGGGTTGTGGGGACCTGGAGCCTATTCCAGGAAGGAGGTTTAGAGCACAAGGCAGGGTACACCCTGGACAGGGTGCCAATCCATCATTGGGAACCTACCCATATATATTTTACATAATATCCTCTAAGTTGTTTTCTCAATACGTTCTGTTTAAGAGCTTAAGTATTGTTTATTTGCAGGTTACTTTTAAAAACCCTTGTTCCCATACTCTCATTTTACTCTAAACAGAACCACCATCATGTAATTATATGACTTACTGTACATACTAGTTAATGGAGTTTTTGTTACAGAAACTATTTGATAAGTTTATCTCTGAACTTACACTGCCAAAAGTGTCCTTTGTTTTATGGCTTTGTTTATGGCAATGTTAATAGTGATGAAGTTGCTAATAATTATGAAACATTAAGGTTTATTTCACGCATGTGCCTACACTCATAGATGGCTACTAGGCTCCAGAGAGCCCTCATGTTTTAGTAGATTATGTTGGATAAATAAGTGGTACATTAGGTACACTGTTCAACTGCTCTTTAAGGCGAATGTCTAATCAAATGTTGAGCATTTGAACGAGGTTGAAAGGTGATTTATGTCACTTTGAACATGGCATGGTTGTTGCTGCCAGACAGGCTGGTCTGAGTATTTCTGAAACTGCTGATCTACTGGGGTTTTTCCACACAATGACCTATAGGGTTTACAGCGAATGGTCTGAAAAAATTTCCAGCGAATGCTTGAATGTCAGAGGAGAATGGCGAGACTGGTTTAAGCTGATGGAAAGGCAACTGAATCTAAACTTAATCTTGTTAAAACTAAGGTATACTAAAGAGCGTCACTGAATGCACAACACATCGAACCTTGAATCAGATGGCCTATAGCAGCGGAAGACCAGACCAAGTGCTACTCCTGTTAGCTAAGCATAGGAAACTAAAGCTACAATTCACATGGGGTCACCAAAATTGGACAACAGAAGATTGTAAAAACATTTTGGTCTGATGAGTCTTGATTTCCACAGCGACATTCGAATGTTCAGGTCAGAAGTTGGCGTAAACAACATGAAACCATGGATCCATCCTGCCTTGGATCAACAGTTCATGCTGGTGATGGTGGTGTAATGGTTTGAGGATATTTTCTTGGCAGGCTTTGGGCCTCTTGGTACCAACCGATCGTCGTTTAAATGCCACAGCCTCCCTGAGTATTGCAGGACAACACGCCTCATCCTAAAGTTAAAATCTCAAACTGTTTTTTTGAAAAGGAAAATGTGTTCACTGTCCTCAAATGGCCTAAACAGTCACCAGATCTCAAGCCAACAGAGCAGCTTTGGAATGTGGTGGAACAGGAGACTCGCATCATGGACGTGCGGCCAACAAATCTGCAGCAACTGTCTGATGCTATCATGCCAATATGAGCAAAATCTCTGAGGAATGTTTCCAGCACTTTGTTGGATCTACGGCACAAAGAATTAAGGCAGTTTTGAAGTCAATAAGGGGTTTCAACAAGGTGTACGAGTGTAAGTGCACATAATGACAAACACACGGCATTCAACTCCTCATCCATATTTCTCTTACAGGGAATCCACAGACGGTCCGAGCATACAGTCTTCAACACCCCACTGTGGTACCTAATGTTGCCCAGTGTGTGTGTGTGTGTGTGTGTGTGTGTGTGTGTGTGTGTGTGTGTGTGTGTGTGAGAGAGTGAGAGAGAGAGTGTCCTGACTAGGTAAACCAGAAGAAGACAGAACCACAGTGTCATGTCAGGACAGACAGGATGATCCTCACATAATAATGTTTTTAATAAAAGCGACATGCTGCTTTTTTTACTAAACTGAAAGGTAAAATCCATTTCTTTGTGGTTACTGAGGTTTATGAGTCATGGTTTCAAATTAGGATTTGGTATAGAAAACCTATGCAGTACATAGATTTGGTATATATTATATTTTACAGATGTTACTGTTGTGTTGGGCTTCGTTGAAAAAGATTTATTTTTTATTAATACTGATAATCAACATCCCTAATTCACTGACTACATACACTACCTCTTCAGTAAGCAGCAGTGCAGTGGAAACTCTCTGTAATGATGTCCTGTAGCTATTTTAGCTCACTAGCTATGTTACGGGATTACTGGAAAGCAGCGAGTCTTGGCAACATTATGTTAGTTGATATTGACCTCTCCTCTGTATAATGATGACGAGTTCTTCCTCCTCTGGATGATACATGCTGGGATCTTTTACCCACAGGGATGTAAAATAGGGTTATCAGGAATATTTGTATCTGCCAGTGAGAATGAAATCAGCACTTTTGTGGAAAGTACCTAACTCTAAGGTGTGTCCATGTGTGTGTCTGTGCTCGCATGGGCAATTGTAAGAGGCAGATGTGTGCGTGTACTACTAACCTGTGCATGAAAGATGGACAGAGATTTGGCAGTGTGTAAGGGGATCAGGACCCTCACCAGGAATTGCTTGTGCTCTGACTTCAGAGGCAGAGCAAAGCCGTTAATGATACTAAAAGAAAAGAGAAAAAAAGGAGAAGGAAAAGGTTGGGACAGAACGAGAAAGGTAAAGTGGAAAGGTGCAGTAAAGAAAGGAGAAATGTGGGGGTAAGAAGCAGCAAAAAGAGGAAATGATAGAACAGAACCAAAAGGCAGCAGACATAGAGAAGTGAGAGGAGGCAGAGGGAGGGAGATCAAACAGGATTAGTATCAGTAGACCTGATGATGCTCTGTACACACATATTTCTCCACGCTTCTGTTTAACAGCTAAGTCTCAACAACCCCCACTCGACAACGCATCTCCTCTTCAGACGCTCATCTCCTACAGAGATGTATACGCATCGTCTTCTATGATAAGCTCTATTTTCTCTTCTCCTTTTTTACTGCATTCTTCTTTCATTTCTCCACTTGATAATAAAAAAGCACCTCGGGCATTCTTTACCCTTGTTTACTTCATTTTTACTAGGCTCCTTTCGCTCTCTTTTAGCTCTCGCCGCCATTCATATTCCTCCTCTCACTCCTCCTACTCGGTGCTCTCATTCCCAACGCCAACATTTCCTTTGAGGGAGGAGGACACGGAAAGTGACAGAATGCCTACTGTCAATCTTTCCCTTGTCTTTCTTTCCTCGTTTTTTTCTTTCTGTTTTGCTCAGACGCTGTTGCTCTGTTATCAGAGGGAAACGTGTGGGTGGCGGTAAAAATAGCACAGGCATCAACCTGAATGCAGCCCTCCATCCCTAGCCCCTCTCTGACTCATCCGCTAACTCTCCTACTCCTCTCTCCATCTTCTCTCTCTCATCTTTCACTCTGTCAGAAAAAAAAAAAAAAAAACGCTTTGTTTTGGTTTTCCCGGTACGCTTTGAAAAAAATAATACAGAAATGTTGTGTTTGCAATGAGATAAATTGTAGGAGAATGACACCGTAGACCCAAAACATGGCTCTAAATTGCAGAGTAGCTCATATGGCAGAAAAGAACCACAAATAGTAAAGTGCTGTGAGGTGGAATGCAGAGAGCACTAATGTTTAAACCCCTGCTAAGGGTCTGACTCACTGGCCCACACACTGCTCAAAGCAGCACTCAAGCAATTACCAGCATCCTTGGATTAGTTACTGCCACGCTTCAGATATGCTTAAAATTATATCTTGTTCCCATAGGATACTGATACTGTATAATTTTTTAAAAGATGCTATATTTAGTCCTGCCCACAAGCACTGAATGAGTACCGACTTTGCTTTCTGAGGCAAAAGGCATTCAAATCAATGATGTCTCTCATTTTAAGGTTCGAATCATTTGTAAACAAGTGATTTAGCAAATCAGAAACTGTATAACAGGGAGTGTGAGAGCACCGCGGAGAGGCTGTAAGCATTTACAAACATGACATTTTATCCTATACAGCAGTAGTGAAAATGTACCTTCCCAAAATCTCCAGCAGTTCAGCCACTCCATTGAAGTGTTCAGTTTCATAAATGAACCTGTACAGTTGGGAAACAGATTTTATGAGAATCATGAGAATTACTCGTATATCATTAGAATTTACTTTATATGTGTAGAAATTTAATATGTAAGCATAATGAGACTCTATATGGCGTAAATATTTGGATGTCTGACCATGAAACCCATATGTGCTTGTTGGGCATGGCATTAAAACGAGAGATGTTCAAGTCAAACAGGGACTTTTGATTGTTTAGAATAAAAGAACACAAAGTGTTATAAGAGTAAAAACTCCCTTTATTTCCCTATATAATCCCCTACTACACTAATGAACTTATCCTAGTGTTTGACTAATGCTTGGATACCATCAAGGCAGACAGTTTTCCCAGTATGCCAGAACCATGATCTGCGTCACGTCTGAAACGCTGGCCTCCCAGGAACTCCGTTAATGGCAGGTGGAAATGGCTTGGAATGAAGTCAGGAATGACATCACTGTTCTGTGTGAAGTCTGCTGTAAATGTCAATCGGTTTTACGACCTTCATTCGCGGCTTTCCACTAGATTTTGGTAGTTCATCCCAAACGTGTTTAGTGGGGTTGAGGACAGAGGATTCTGCAGGATACTTCAATTCTTGTACTCCAACCTTGGCAAACTACATCATCATGTCTTCTACAGCATCCAAAGATATTCTAGATGATCGTTTGACTACATATGGGTGTCATTTTCAGGCATCCACATACTTTTGGCCGTATACTATATCTCAAATGACAGCTTCTATCTAAATTTGTTTAAGGAAGAATGTGTTTTAACTATATTTCAATTGAGATAATGACTTGCTCATTCTAGTCCAGCAATACAAGGTAGGTCTGTGTGCCTTTTACCTGAGGAAGATGTTGTTGATCTGTTTACGGATGTATGCCCTGAGGCCGAGCAGTTTGCCATAGACACGATGTAGTATGGTCTTCAGATATTCTCTTTCTCTGGGGTCCTCACTATCAAACAGCTCCAGCAACTTGGAACACAACAGTAAACCCATAAGTCATCTCACATGCATACAGACCACCTGCAACTGATATAAATAACCTCATTAAAAGCAAAAACAAGCAGCTATACTGAGGACAAAAACCCACTATGAGTTACATATGTGATGGACACACTCAGTCGTTATGACAGAAATGTATGCTATCTACAAACCCGTACACACAGTTTCTTTTATATTTCACAATAAAACACTGTACCTGTAGAACGAATTTTTGATCCACATAACGTTTGGCCATGGAAGGTTGGAAATCAGGACTCTCCAAGAAGCGTAAAAAGAACTCATACACCAACTAGATAAAGGGAGATATTACAGTTTAGAAAAAGACCTAATATAACCACAGTATCACAGCTCTTACTCTTATCTATACTAACATTCCTGCTGTTTGTTCTCAGTGTGTGAAAATGAGGTTTGAATAACGACGGATGGTGTTGGCCAAGGTTTTGTATCACAAATTTTTTGCTAATGAAATTCGACGATTAAATAAGAGGCAGAGGTTGAAGGCCAAACTGGTTTACTCAAAATTAGCTGTTTTAAAGCTCCACCTCACAGATTACAACCAATTGTGCAGTTTAGTAGTAACTTTGTAGTAAAACACTCATACAGTATAAAATGTACAGGCAGTATAGTAGAATCTTTACATTTCATAATC
Source organism: Clariallabes teugelsi (assembly GCA_030014215.1). Classification (NCBI taxonomy): domain Eukaryota; kingdom Metazoa; phylum Chordata; class Actinopteri; order Siluriformes; family Clariidae; genus Clariallabes; species Clariallabes teugelsi. Next base: position 19,015,269 of record JAQMYG010000001.1, on the reverse strand, counting down.
ATGAACTAGTGTACGGTATATCCACAAATAAAATGAGAGCTTAATTGTGTATTTTACCAGCATTATATAAAATATAAATGTATATAATATAAACACTATTTAATACAATATTCTAAAATATATCCCAATAAATTGTATGATGATGATGATGATGATTATTATTATTTTTTTTTTTATTATTATTATTATTGATGTTGTTGTTTATTATATTTACTTCCAAATATTTAAATAAATATTCAATATTTCATTCGAAAATCTATAAAGAATATTATCTAATAGGTAAGCATAGAAGTCAATGTGGTCACCCTTAACTGAAATCACAGTGTCTCCCATTATCATACGTCCCTTCCACCCTTGAATCTACAAGCTTAAATATACACACTCACCTACTGTACATTCTGAGACTTTTACTTTGTGTAATGCAATTAGGATTGCTTGGTGTCCCAAGTGTTGTTCACTGGTCCATGCGATGCCCTTCTGTTTACTACAAAAATACTTCTCTCTACTGGCACAAGGATATATATAAATTTTATCAAATGTGTAAATTAGACGGAGGCTATCCTTTCATTTAATCACGCACTTTTTAGCGCTTCAGAACTCTGACTCCAAAGCTAATAAAGCAACGCCAGTTAATGATTTAATCATCAAGAAAAACACTTAGGTGTTCGTTTGCTGGCTGAAACCTGGCAACGGCCAGGAGTCTGTTTACATTTTAACATGCTGACTCCCCTAGGGTATAATCGCATATTTAAACTCTGTTTGAAAGAGGAAGTCTGGCTGCTAATTTTTAGGTAAGTCTCACAGTAAATATAAATGCATCTTTTTAGTCTTTTTGTTGTAATGCAAATTGCTTTCTTTCTCACTTTTAATCTGTCCTGATATCATGGTTTCACATTATCATAATGTAATGTCCATCATGTCCATTATAAACCGGGCTCTTCCCCGTAATTCACTCCAGAGCTTCAAGAAATGCAGGTCACTAACCATTAGTAAAGGCTATTGAACCTGGGTTAGAATCCAAAAAAAACAAATACACTGGGCTGTAGATCGCTAGTGTGCACCTGTAAATGGGGCCAGGAGGCCTCCAGTGTAGGTTCATCCTCCTCTGGATCAAACTCTGGGTTCTCGCTGGGCGGCAAAGTACGGAAGATGTTTACTGAGATCTAGAAATATGGGTGGAGCAAGTTCAAGTTTAATAAATCGCTGAAATCCCAACACAGGTCAATTATCCAACATCGCCTGCACACTTGAAATTCACAAATATATGCCGAGAAAACCACAATAACTGTTTTTTACACATTTAAATCTCAATCCCAATGTAAGTATTAGTCTTATAATTCATTCTGCCGTGTGATTCTTACCATCTTGATTGCCTCTGGATAGAGGGGCTCAATGAGGATGCCACGGCTGGTGGCCACGCTCTCCACCAGCTCATTCAGCGCCGCACGCTTGATCTCTTTCCCCTTCAGGTCAGCTACACAGTCCAGAAAGTCAAAGAGCACACAGCACTGCTGCAGCTTCTTACAAAACAGATCATGCAGCTCTGCCACTGGGGCCTCTAAAGGATAGACGGAAAAGAAGAGATTAAATGTTTATATAACTAATATCATAAGATGCAGAGAAAAAAAAATAAGTAGGTAAATTAAGAACAAATGAAAACAAACCACACAGGGCTCCTGTGTGGTACAACAGAAAAGCAATCTCGCTTTTGTCAGACTATTGTGAGTTCATAACCAGATGATACCATAGCCAACCTTGGCCAGGAGCCAAGAGAGCAAAACTGTTCATGCTTAATGGGGGAGAGTGGTGGCATACTGTTTCCTCTCTCTCGGTCACTAGGCATCTGTGTACTAATTCATGAGAGAAGAGCACTTTTCTCCCAGTGTTATACTCTGACCAGAGTATAGTTGCATCTTGAAAAGATGCAACTGTATCACATTTCTCAGGAGTGCCATGTGTCGTAGCTGTTGTATAATGGCCGGTAGGCGGGAATTGACCAAATTGGGGAGGAATTATGGGATGGAGGGGGTCAGAGCCAACTATACACATTTGACAGCAAAGTAACAATCGAGTATAAAATGTTCATACCAATTAAAATGATCCAAACACTGCACAGGTGTAGGGGACCACAAAGAGGCCATATACTGTAGGAAGGGCATTCAGGATAAAACTCGTGCCAAGTGTGCTGATTGGATGGTCCACCGTGGCGCACATCCCAAAAGTTCAGGACTCAGACTAGAGACTCCTTCCATAATTGTTAAATAAACATTTGTTCACAGAAAACCTATCATTGATATACTTAATAGATATGTAAACTATACACAAAATTATAACCTCAGCATTTACAGAATCAACCTCAACATCCATACACATGGTCAATGTGTGTGCGCATGTATGTGAGATAGAAAGAGGGAGAGGAAAAGAGAGAGGGAAATGAGAGTGCATGACTCGGCTAGAGACAAGAGCAGAATTCTCCAGGGGAATAATGAGAGAAAGAAGAGATGGGCAAAGAGAGAAGAGAAAGGAGAAAAGCTAGGTTTTACACACCACCTCCACCACCACCCCAAAAAAGCTAAACGTTTCATATACAAAAATAAAAACATATAATTAATTGATGCATTATCAATTAATGCACCACAAAATTCTCCTGCAAACTATAATCATTCAGCGTTTATCATTCATGGACAGGGATGCCTTAATGGTGAAGGCTCTCTGCAACACGGCTGGCCAGCACTGAATTAAACACCCACTAATATCCTCAACTCAAAGCTGGAGCTAAATATAGTGCAGCCAATGAGCAAGGCAGAGGAGGAGGAGAGAGAGAGCGAGAGAGAGAGAGAGAGAGAGAGAGAAGGGAGAATAAAATGAAGGAGAAGGCTGTGGGGTGGAGAGAGCAACAGGGATGATGTCATCCCTTTACCAGGCCTCTCATAGACCTTTCTCTTCTACCTCTTTCCCCATCCACCCTCCCTCCATCACTTCCTCTAGGTACATCTCCTTCTCTCTCTCTCTCTCTCTCTCTCTCTCTCTCTCTTGTTAAATAACTGAAAGTGTTTGGGTGGCTGCTGAGCTGTTGCTCTATTTTCAGGGCTGCCAAACCCACCTCTTTGCTTATAGAAAAAAAAAAGTGCAGAAGTTTTCCCCATTTTAGTCCTAAACTGGGGCATTAAAACTATTTTATTTGAAATGAAAGAAGATGCATGTTAACCTGTTTTGCAGGAAAATTATTTCATTTTCATCATGATTGCATCATGCTTTATTCCATTCAAAAACATATAAGTGTAAACATAAATATATTTTATATTTAAATTATATTTATATTTATAAATATTTTATATTTTATTAATATTTAAATACAATAGAAGGCAATCAAACCCAAATGAACAAGATTTACAGGAGGCTTGTTTATGCACAAACATAAATCTATGCCTGATGTGAACTTAATGTTCTTAAACCCTTTTTTTTTTTTTTTTTTTGCGCAAAACATTTTTACACAATAATATCCTTACTCTAGATGTAGGTACAAAAAAAACAAAAACAAAAAAAGAAATCCTGGTTGTGACTCATCCCAGTGGGCACAGGTACTGTAGGACTGCAAGATGACATCAGGACCATACGAACTGGAGGCATTTTGGGGATATATTCAAGACTAAAAATGTTAACACTGCAGATATCTTCAGGAGTCCTCCTCTTTAAAGTCTACATGGATTAATTAATAATATCTTACTTTCATGAAGACCAGGAGTCTGTTTACTCTCATGAAGGAGTCTCAAGTTTTAAAGACCATCTACACACGACCCAAGGGCTAGTCTGTGTGTCCACTGGGATGTTATTATTTTATTTAAAAAACACAAATGATCTTTTTCCTTTCTGGTTGACATGGTCTGAAAAGAGAAGCAGCTTTTCTGTATTGAAAGTATTTTTGCTAGACATCTCTTTACTGCCTCAGAATCAATTCACCAACAATTCTCTCTCTCTCTCTCTCTCTCTCTCTCCATTCCTCTGCCCATTCCCTCTTTCTCACTCATCCCCCTTATTGATCAGAGAAGGCTTGAAAGAGCAAACCTTCTGTCTGCCAGTAACCCTACACCATTCTGTCCAGCTGGCTTTATATGGACACGCAAACGCAGACACACACACATACATACATGCACAATGAGCTTTATAGTTTCTTTTATCAGCTTTTATCAGTGTCACTTCAAAGCACCCGGTTAGGAGGAACAAATATTTAACAGGAATTGCCTTGAAACGAGACGTTCTGACTCTATGACTCTATTCAGCAGTCAAGACTGAAGGACTGAAGTGCAAGTTCTGAGTGCGTTATTGTGAAAGAACGCTCTGCTTCAGGCTACAGAGCCTATTTACAGAAACACGCTCACTCATGACGAGAAGCCAAGTCGCTGCTGGAGTCTAGCTGGAAATAATAACAGTGATACCAATACACACGGGGACTAATTCAATCTGATCCCTGTTAAAAGACGATTACTGGCTTGATATCTCTGTTTCATTGTCATATAAAACGAGTGGTTTATTATGTTAACTGTCTTTCGCTTGATCTGTCTGATCACTGATTTAACGCATCTGGCTCAAAACTGTAGGTGTCTTCATTTGTCATGTGTGTGTACAAAATAGATGGATGTAATTATCCATCTGTAGTGACAAAGCAAAAGGAAGAAATATATTAGTGTAGCGTATATTACATGAAGCTCCGTTGTAATGAAATGTTACGCAGTCAACTAAAAAATGATTCATTTGTAGAGAAAATGTACGAGTCAAATGTGTTTATAAAAGCACAGAAATTTTAATAAAACCTTTTCCATTACTAAACCACATATGGAATTAAAATATTATTTTACAACTAAAGTTGTTAATTTATTTTCTTGATCAATACCATTATGACCTGCTGACCCCAGTATTGCTTGGATGTGAGATAATCTCTCTTTTAAACTTCAGCATTTCACTACAGAACAATTGAAATACATACATAAATAAATGATTAAATAAATAACATATGAAGAATTTTTGTATTTTCCACATGCATGTTCAGATTTAGACCATTTTTGAGAAGCTAGAAACAAGCACAATAGTTGTGGCTGACATACAAAAAAATATAATAATCAGCAGATAATCTAGAACTACTGTAGGTGCAAAATGAACTAAAACACAGTTAAGTCAAATTGAGCGGCCTTTTCTAATTGAGCAGATGTTGTTTAACTATCAGGGATACTACACTGCCCGGGATGAAAAGAAAACAACTAAGGAGATTGATGAAATTCCTGGAATTATGTTAAATATGGAAGAAAAGATATATACTTGGTAAACTTTCAATGAAAGTAAGTGCATTTCAATAGACACAGTGTGATGAGAACTCACAGGATGGGCACTAAAGAGCTGTGTAGCCAAAAGAAAACCACATGTTTTCACCACAGTGAGGCTAATCAGAAAAGGTTTGCTAGGGAGCATAAAGATTGTATTTTGGAGCAATGAAACAAGGTCAAGTCCAGATTGCCCCTAGTCCATAGTGACAGATGTGTCAGGATAAAAAATGGAAGCACATGTGATACACCCATCATGCATAGGGGCCACAGTACTGTAGTAGCCTCTGGAGGCAGTGTTATGATCTGATCTGGGGTTGCATCAGTTGGTTAGGACTCAACTCAGCAACGTTATTTTGCAATAAAATTAAGTCAGCTGATTACCTGAATGCACTGAATCACCAGATTATTCCATGAATGGAGGTTTCTTTCCTGGTGGCACGGGCATGTCCCAGAACTGAAATTGTGTAAGAGTGCTTCTGGGAACATGATGAATCATTTTTGCATATGAATTAGCCACCACATTATGTGCCATTACCAAAGCTAAATGTGGTTGACCGAAGTATTAGAATGTACGGCTATTTGTTTTTGTTTTTGTTTTTTGACTGGGCAGTACTTATGAATGTTGTTGTTGTTAGTCTTTCAGCAGTATTTATGAATATTAAGGCTATTTTATGTAGCCTTATTATCTTTACACATAGCTTAGCAGATTGGTCCTACTTCCTATTGTTCTTGACTGCCAGATTTTAACTTAATTGTTTTTATCTAATCACACCATTACCATGGGTGCCAGTTTTCTACTCTTTAATAATATTAGTATTGTTTGAATCAGTATGAAGCAGCATTGGCACTGCAGACAGAGCATAACCAATCTTATAATCTTAAAGTGAAGTAAAAATTACGTTTTTCAACCTTACAAAGCCCTGATAAAATTCATTGATGGACGTGATCAATGTCCAAATTGGTTGGGACATGTATATCTGTGACAGGCACTTTAAGCATTGCCGTGATGCAACATAAAGTCATTAGCTATGCACAATACATGCTTCACGGGCTATGGAAATACTTCTGACTATTCATCACCTTCCTTTGACACTTTGCTGCCACAGCATGGACTGAAGTAAGCATCTGAAATAGCCACTGAAGAAAAAAATCAACTGGAAAGCAAAAGATTAGCTTCTTTACTTTGGCAGTAAAAGCAATTTCCAAAGGGCTGGGCTGCTCCGTCCCATGATAGAGGCAGTAGTAGTATATATACTTCAGAAACTTTGAAGACTAGAGGAGTCTGATCAGAGGGTAAAATTAAATAAAAAGTTGATTCAGCCACTCAATACATTCCACCAAGAGACTTGGCTCTTCATTATACTGATTTCACTTAGTTTATGTGTCACAATGAAGCTGCAGTAGCATACACATACTAGCTGTAACAAAAGGTTCAGAATGGTCTGAGCCATTGTCACCTCATTAGTACTATTGCCTAAAAAAACTTTGTTCATAACACCATGCCGTATCAAGCCCAAAAATAAACAAACTGACATGGTGGTTTGCAAATTCATGATGCACTGGCAAGTGTAAATGTATTTTAGGTAGGTATTTGGCACACAGGCCCACATAGAATTAAATGATTGACTCCTTCTGTCTGAGGTTTAAACAAAACACATGGAGTAACAGATTGCCTTTAGGCACTCATGTGTACCGGCATATTATTCCCACAGAGCTGGGTTTTAAACCTGCTACCACCGAGGCAGGTAGCTACCCAAGAGGCAGCACAATGACCAAGTCTCTAAACCATGATTAGTGAATGTGCCAGGAGATCTTGGCATCAGTTCTGAAATGACACGGCCATCCAGGGCAATGGATCCCCCTCTGCAACTGAAACTGGAGATTTCCACTCAATACAGGTCACAGTTTTACTCTTGGTTATTGCCAAACAGAGGGGTCAGTTATATACGGAGCCTGACCCGAAAGCCTGAGAACTGAACCACGTGACACCAGCCAACCGCATCTTTTCGAACTGCTCGCTCACGCTCTTTTGGTGGCGGCGTAACACACTCGGAGGACAGCGATATCCGCTACTTCCGCTTGCGTGAGCTCACAGACGCCCCTGATTGGCTGTAGAGCCGTGATTAATGTGTGAGCACTAAGTACCTCTCATCCCTCCCCTCTGATACCCCTATCTCACCTATGCGGTTTGACTCGCGGTGAGATGCGATGTAAGGGACTGTGAGCTGCAGCGATTGCCCGCCGACATTCCGCTGACGTTCCGCGAAGTTCTGCAAGGTCCGCAAGCTTCCGCGAGGACCGGCAAAAAAAAACGTTTAATTTTTCGGGCGGAAAGATGGAAACGTAATCACAGCGCCAAAACCCGCAGTGAATCATGATGAACCGTACTTACGGCCACCGCGCGAAACCGTGTAGGTGAGATAGGGGTATGAGAGAGCTTGCCCAATCAGCTCCCTCTAGACCTCCGGCTGCGAGAGGTTACAGCAACACCCGGGAATCGAACCAGCGATCTCCGGATGATAGGGCGAGCACTTTACCACTGCGCCACTCGGAGGCCCCTGAGAAGGTTCTTCTGAAGAATTTTTTAATTCCAACTGGAAAAAGGAAGGAGGATCCACGCAATTCTAGACCTAAACAGACTGTTTAGATAAAGAATTTGTTTATAATCCTTAGACCTGATGTGTACATGTACATTTTCCACAAACAATTCCACCTCTTTCACATCAGAAAAGTGAGACACCAATCCGTGGCAGTCCCAACAGGAAGAGAGAACTCCTGATCTTGCATGTGGTAGTTCTAGGATTACACAGACTGCAAAAAGAGAGTCATTTGTCACCTGGGCAGACTTAGCAGTTCATAGACATGAAACTCAATTCGTGCAAGCCTTTGTGACAAGAGCTATTTTAGCAGGGACTTATTTGGAAAATTTAGTCATTTTAGGCATTCAGATGTGTGGATCCCCGGTGTGCACGCACAAACAAAAAAAATGTGCTGAAAAAAAAATACTTTTTTTGACCTTTTTCCATATTTGCAAGCCCATTAGATTTTCCTCCTGGTATAACCTCAAATAAGGAGATTCCCTCCACTGGCTTATTGCTGAAAATTGTTGGTGAAGCATGGCTCGGTTTACCTTTTTAGGAAGACACTGAAACGGCACATTTGGAGAAAAAGTGAAATAAATGGAATCTGCGGTACAAAAATGCATTATCTGAGGTGTATTTTAGCTGGAGTATTAACAGACACACATTTAGGGAGCTCTGAGTCCTGTGTTAACTTGTTAAAGAAACAGTAAAATATGGGAGCTATAATTAGTTGCCACACACCATGCATTTGTCAGTATTGTTAACAAAAGCATGTGAACCCAACCCTGAGGCAATGGTTGAGTGCGAGACTCATACGTCAAGGTATTCCCTTAGGTATTCCTGGAAAAAAAGAAACAGTAGCAAAATATGTGGTATCAGTCACCAAGGGTGACAAAATCATCATAAAGAGGCAATGCAGTCTAAAGATGAAAGAAAGTGAAAGAAAGTGACTGCTCAAGCATACTTGAACACAGGTTGAAGAGATTCCCTATTGTTATGTGTGCTATAGTTACTTCCTGAGCAGGACTAGTATCATAGGTGAATATTTGTCATACAATGACATGAAGTTGACTAATATTACTAGATCTTACAGAATGAATTTCTCATTGTAGCCCATGTGCTATGTGATGAGTTGGAGTGATCCTCACCCTCTATAGAATACAGTATCGAGATTCTCATCCTTAGTAGTGTACAATATCAGTACCTTGATGGGCGATTATAGTACCAGAAGAACAGCAAGGAGCAACAGCAGCAGCACTTAACTGATTTTCATCCTCATTAGGATACCTCATTCTCAGATCCAAACTATAGGATCAGCAATATTCACCACTCATGCAATGGTGCATCATCAGTATGTGTTATGAAGCACTGCTATGCATTTATTTATGTACTTATCAGATGAAACAACCCTGGTGGTGAATAAGAAGAATGTTGAACATAAGCGTATATAGCTGTTCTTCTACAACTGAGGACCACCAGGGTTGACAGGAACAGCCTAAGGTTGAGCAGGGTCCTTTTATAGGCTAGTGTTATGGTGTCAGGATATGTGGAAAACAGTGTTGAAAAAACATAATGAGGGCCGGTGCAATTATTTAATTACAAAAGGCTGCAATTTTTATAGGTAATGTACATATAGTCAGAATCGATGTAGAGTTTGTGAATAATTTAAGTTTTTTGGGGGGGATGATAAATAGATATTACCACACATGCTCTCAATGAGATCATTTGTACCATTATTTGCTTTTATCCCGGACAAATACGTGTGAATACAAAATGGTACATTGTGGTAATTGTTAAATATCCCAGTTAAAGCGCAATTGCAATATGTGTCAAAATAATTGCAATGTGATTTTTATTTATTTATTTTTTTTTATCAAATTGTGCAAGAAAATGTCTGAAAATCATTCACTATTTTTAAAGGAGTTCAACCATAAGTAACCTTTGATGAGACTTTATATGGGAAAAATACCAAAATATTTTTGTTTATTCTTAAATTCATATTTTGCAGTTTAGAATTTCTGGAAAAATTGGATAATTGGATCTTGAAAAGTTTTTAATGATTCACTCTTTTCTTGTCCAAACAAATGTTCTCTAGGATGAGTCCCCCGCCACACACACACACACACATACACAATATTATAGATTTAAAGCTGCAGCAAAATCAAACATGAGTCATTTGTGTAATTGTGCTTGTGCAACTTCCTGCATGTTATTTTCCTTCCAAACAACCCTGTGTGTAATGAAAAAAGGTTGGAGTTTCTGTGCATGTACCTCTAACTATGATGGACTGTGTGCTATGATTAGTTTAATATACAGCTAATGCACAATTAGACATGTATCCAAAATCATAATTAATTTCAAAAAATTATTCAAAAGCTTCTTTCCATAGTCTTTCCCCTGTGTGGGTAATGCGCTCATTGCCATGGAGAATAGGTAGAAAAAACTGTCTTGGCTGATACTAATCCAGGGCACATTGGCTGAAATTCTGTGCTCCAGGATACCATCTATTATCTATACCACTTATCCTGTGTAGGGTAATGGGGGGCCTGGAGCCTATCCCAGGGAACTTAGGGCACAAGCCGGGTTACATACTGAATGGAGTGCCAACTCATTTCATGGCAACAGCACATACACTCACACACTGCGGGTGAATTGGAAAATGCCAGTCCATTGGGCATGTCTTTGGACTGCAGGAGAAAACTCACCAAGCACAGGGAGAACATGCAAACTGCACTCACACAGAGCAAAGGTGAGATTTAAACTCTCAACCATGGAGGTGCGAGGTGGCAGTGCTAGCCACTAAGCCTGCGTGCCACCTCTCTAAAAGAACAAACAAGTTAACCATGGCAGTGAGTAAACTGGCATTCAGAAATGCTACCCAGTTAAATATAAGCTCTATTTAAAATTGTGATCTGTTGGATAAGCCACTTTTAAGTCTCTGAGGTTTTGGCGTATCTCAAACACTACTGGCTATTGAGAGAATATGTCTAGGATACACTGGCAGTGGCTGTAACATCATGGTTTAATCATAAAGCTTAAACAATATGAGGAGCATACCAATCAGGAGACACTAGACTTGGATTGTCAATGAAACCTAAGCACACACTACGCTTAATTCTGAACTGGATTCTACCACAAACATTGTTAATAAATAACCGTAATCTTTTCAATTTGTATCTCTTGATAGATTCTAGACAGTGAGTCAAGTAAGAAATAAATTCTAAAACCTTTGTTGCGCTTAAGCTCTCCAGATAAAATGGTCAGACCTGAATACTTGATCTGAGCATTCAGTGTAAGTGTTTGCACAGGTTAATGTTAATGTTAAAAGCACAAGTCATGGATTGCATTGAGAACATTATACTACAGACATACAATACCACAACCATTGTGCAATGGGAAGCATGAAGGTTAAATGTATTATTAGTCAGATATAATTAATGAAAGACTAGAAGTACAATAGAGTTCCTTCAGTACTTTTCTTGCTCAAAGTATTCTAGTGTGTGCCACTATAAATGCTGGATTAGGAAAAAAACATTATGATGGATCGCTGTCTGGACCTTGATGGATACATATACTGGCAAGTACTTCACGTCTGCATTTTTACATGTGAACATGTCCTGCTAAATCCTGCGGAAGTGTAACTAAAGAGAATCCTTGATGAGTCCTCGGAGAGTCATACAAGGCTGAAATGTGAATCACAAATGTTTTGTGGGTGTCCAAATGAAGAGAACAAAATTTGAGTCATATTCGCGATTATTATAAAATGAGACATCTTTCTTACAACTGATGGTAAGAAATAAACTGATTTTCAAATACATCTGGCCATCGTTTGGTGAGTCATCAAGAAATATGTTCAATATCCTGTGGAGGATGGTATCATCTGTTTCATAACGCTACCAGGGTCCTGAGCTATGTTGCTTTGCAGCTTGAGTTGTCAAGGTGATAAGGTGTAAAGATGACTTAGAATGATTTGAACCCAGTGATTTCATGTGTTCCTGTCCCTGACCATTCTTCCTTAGCACCTCTTGAAATGAATCATTATAAATCATGCGTTATGCCAATAATTGGCATAATTACCATCCCTTATGGTAAACAGTTATAATGAGAAGAGCAAGAAAAAAAAAAGATTTATGTTGTTTTTTATGGTCTGGACATCAATAATAAGTCAATAGCTGGTGACTTCATATAAGAACAAAAGAAAATTGAGGACATTATGATTTAATGATATCTTCCTGTATATTATCTAACCCTGCACCAATACATTGCGTGGCTTTAATGGCTGATTAAGGCGTCTTCCCTCAATCAGCATTATAATCCTTATCTTAATCATTTTAACTTGTAAGCCCATTTGAGCTCAGAAGTAATGGGTTACTCTTAGCCTAAATGTTTCGCAGCCCCGGAAATCGAATGTGCATGAACGGATGTCTCAGAAACGTTAATGTGCTGAAAGAACTGTGAAATATGCTTCGACAGGGTCATCATATTTCAGTAATTATACTTGTCATTCTTTAGAAGATTTGATCATGTATCGGGTTTTGAAGACAGTTTAGACCTGGTGTGTGTAATACTACTGCAATATAATTTGATCTTTTTATTAATTGTTTTTATATCATACTGTGTCATCTATTTAGCACACTATACATCTACTATATGATAGAATTTCCATGTAAAACTATATCTATGTGCGATATGAACTATAGGTGTTTAAGCTTAGAAAATCCCAGAGTGTGTCCGACCCTGCCTCCCTGCAGCCCTGCACTTAAGTCTTTTACCATCCTGATTTCTTAATGGACAGAGAAACTTAAGGATGTTTATGGAAGGATCCTGCTAACAGACGGAACGCCTGGAGGCGTAGTCCCGGGAGTCTATGGCCTACCTTTGAGCAGAGGCAGAGCTGTGAGCTCCACCTGCGAGCTCTGATAACGAAACTGCGACGAGCTGTGTGACCTTCTCTGGCGGGCCCGGCGCATGGAGCGGCGTGGAAAGCCATCCACCTTCTCAGCGCTGGGCACGGAGAAGGCCGCTGTGGGCGAGGACGGGCTTGACGGGGGCAGCTTCGTGGGTTGATCCATGGGTGCAAGGCTGATGGAAGCCTGATGTCCGTAAGGCAATGGAATATAGCTGTTCCTCGGTATTAGATGATGACAAACCAGCACTCACACACACACAAACACACACACAAAAAAGAATCTGACCAAAAATTAGCTTGAGGTGAATACTGACCAGGATCAGGATGTGGATAGAATGATGAGTGCTGAATGGATTTCAGTGCGGATCCCTGTGTGTGTGTGTGTGTGTGTGTGTGTGTTTTTTTTTTTTATAAGCCACCAAAATAATCCTTTAAAATAAGCACATCTCCAAGACAACGAGCGATGAGGAAATCTATAGCGGTCTACTTATAGAAATATGGGGGTGCACAGACACGTCCAGCGCTACTATAAAGAATATGCGCTGCCGTATTGGCGTCATCGGTAAGTCATCAGCCTGGATTTAGTCTTTATTCAGTTCAAATATTTATAGGCTCGAGAGATCAGCCTAGAGATGAGAAATCGTCGCGGGATGAAAAATAAAATCAGGATGCGATCAACATGCCGGGTTGTTTATTATTAGTAGTAGTATTATTAGTATTATTCATTGATCTTCAATCAATGTCGTCCCATGTTGTTGGAGATCTGGAAAAAAAAAAATAGGTGTGGAGGAATAAATTTCCTGTCAGATGCCTCGTCCATACAGAATAAACCGCATCGATGTGCTGTCCTATCAGGCCAGGTGCTGGTCCTGTAGGCCTGTCGGTCCGTGTGATCCGGATCAGTGCTGCTGTCCGCACAGACACACGGAGAATCCGCGCTGCAGGGCGGAGAATGGCGACTTCACACCCGCGGACATGTGTGCATCAGCAACAGCAACCGCGCCGTTACAGCTCTCTCTCTCTCTCTCTCTCTCTGTCGTCCTCCCTCTCTCTCTCTCTCTCTCTCTCTCTCTTTATTACACGGAATAATGATCAGTATGGCAGAACACCGACCTCCTGATCCGCGCGAGCGATGCTCCTCGTGCTCGGGTTCCTCGCGCTCGGTCGCCCTGATGCCTGAGCGCGCGCAGGTGCTGCTGCTGCAAGGAGATGGAGGCTAACAGCTAAGCCACTGCGGATGACGCGCTCGCCTCCCGCTCCTCCTTATTTATTTATTTATTTATTTACTCACACGCGCGTGCGCTATCGACCTCGAAACGTTTGTTGTTTGTTGTTGTTTTTTTCCCCCCTTCTAAATCCTTCCCACGCGCGTTCGCTCACCAACCCAACCAGCACCGGTACCGAGGGATGTGTTACCTCAGAGTGCCTTTAAAATATACATTTCATGATCACATCCCTGTCTGTCTGTCCTGTCTGTCTGGCAGCTATAGCCTAGTCGTCGTCTCTGTCTCCTTCCTCCAAGCCTTCTCCTTCCACTCTCTCTCTCTCTCTCCCACTCTCTCTCTCTCTCCCTCTCCCATTATAGCCGCGGTATTTTGGGACTGACATTGCATGTGCACAGAGCCATTGTTCTTATTGCTCCATCACATATCTATATGGACATCATGGCTTCACACACAATACATTAGCTCACTCTCGCTTTCTCTTTGTCCTCCAGTCGAAATGAAGGATGAGATGGACTACAGTCGATCAGCCATGTCTCTGTAGCTTATTTTATGGAGGAGCTTTTCAGCTTTCAGCCATCTCTCCAACCCTCAGTCATCACCAGATTCGCATTTGGACATGGACACAAACCTGCGCAATGAATTAATCAGACTGTATATATTTCAAATATATTATTTCAATATAAATACAGATGCAGCGTGTGTTCAGTGATTCAACAACGAGTCAGTTTACATTCGGTTACACATATCTACATTTTATATTAATGTTCTTTATCATACAGACGAGCAGCAAGTGGTTTGTGGACAACTGACAATCTTATTGGAGTACACATTTATCATTCAGGTCATTACACTTAACATGGAAAAGTAGACTATTTTTATAAAATATAAAAATAAATTTTCATTTTCATTATAAAGCTTAATACAAAGTTAAATCTCACAGACTTCTAAACACCAGCACCTATTAGAACATGCTAAAACCAGAAAGAGGTGGTACAGGAGGAAGTATAGCACAGCTATATATTTACATCCATCCATCTAGGAAACTCTCTAGTCCAACTAGGGACAGTGGAGTTCAGTGGTGACCACTGGATCGCAATAGTGACCATTATATTTATTCCCATTTTTACAACCTCTGGTCAACATTTGCACACTACAGGCATTTTGGGAGCCTAATCTGCTTGTCTTTGCCTGTGGGAGGAAACCAGAGTACCCAGAGTTAACCCACCAAGCACAGGAGGACATGCAAACTCTATGCACACAACCCCCAAAGCGGGAATCGAACCCTGGACCCTGGAGGTGCCATGTCTCTGTAGCACAAATGCACACACACAAACACAAATATACATATATAGAGAGTCAGCCAAAAATAATTATACTCAATTTATTGCTATATGTTATATATTGATATATATGATAATATTATTCATATTATATTAATATAATATACATCATACTATTTTTCTTTTCCTGAAGTGTGTATAATTTTTTTTGTCTGACTCTGTATATACAGCTTTATCATGCACCGTCTATTTTCAAAATGGTGAAAATTTTAAGTCTGAATCCCACGGCAACCACTCAGTCCTGTCCAAGAGTTCAATAAGAGAGAAGTTCGGCTCCGCTGTTGAATCGAGTATTGGAAAAATGGGCTCTTCAACAGGGTTTGGGTTAAATGGTTGGGGAAAGTCTGAGGTAGAGGTGTTTGGTATGGAAGGTTCAGACCAAGATGATAGTGCACAGTGAGGCTCGTGATCTTTTAAGGCTGTAGTGTAGTGCTGCATTTCTTTTTCCAGGTCAGAAATCTCTTTCACTAAGGCAGCATTGGACCGTTCCAGAGTCTGCAATTCCTGTAAAAAAAAAAAAAAAAAAGAAGCAAAACATGAGATCTCATGTCAGCTGACATATTACAAAATATGGATATACAGCGACCAGACACTTTAATAAGAACACTGTTACCCATTCTTATTGAGGAAATGATCAGGTCAAAAGCTTCAGGTAATGTTCACATCAAATATCCGAATTAGAAAAATTGTGATTTCAGTGACTTTAACTGTGGGCATGGTTGTCTGTGCCTTAAAAATGCTGATCTTCTGACATTTTCACACAGTAACAGTCTCTCAAGTTGACCCAGAATGGCGTGGGAAAAAACTGTGGGCAACCATGCCTTATTAGAATAAAGGACATCAGTGGGGAACATCTGGTACAATCTGACAGAATGGTTATAGGAATACTCCAATGACCTCTTTTTACAACTCATCTCAGAACTTACAACACACAGATCCTTTATGAGAAAACCACAGAAGCTTCCACTTCTTACAACCAAGACCAGAAATTCATATTCTGAGGCTACACTGGCCACAAGCACACATATTTGAAAAGATTTGGCAATGCTCCTGTTCATCAGTTTCTTAAATACTTAAACCAGCTTGTCTGGTACCAACAGCTATATCACCATCAGTCACTGAGATCACATTCTTCAAATAGAAGCTCTTGACATACATCATGATTTTATGCATTGCATCCATGCCACTTGACTTGACTGAATAATTGCATGAATAAGCAAATATGTATAACTAGGTGTCCAAAATTTATGAGTTCTGTATGTTTTTATACTGTATATTTGTCAAAAGAAACTATGATTATGATCTGCACACTGCACAACACAGCACAGGTTTTGTAGCCCCCTTTTTTTGTTATTCAAAATACAGATTATTATTTGCACAATGAATTACTAAAATCTTAAAAATAGTTTTGCAAGAGTGATCGGTTAGGGTTTCTTCTTAAACAGGTCCTTCCTGGAACCCACTCAGACAATATGCTCTGTGGGAGGGCTGTACACTGAAATTTAAATGCTTTTCCCAGCAGGAAGGTTTATTGAATCCCTATGTCTGTTAATGTGAATGTTTGTGTCTACGAATTAGTGGTACTATAAAGACAATGAGACATATTGGCAAGGTCAAGTACAGGGGAAAGTCCAAGGTTTGTACAGCTTCAATAAAGAAAGTGAAACTGAAACAACTGCAGTGTTGAAATAAATTAAACCCTTTTTCTAAAATTGAAATAAGAACCATATTAAGCAGTGAAGCTAAGGTAAATGCACATTATGTTTCAGAAAAGAGTTTATAAGTAACCACTGTAGTAATGCTATGCAATGAAAAGTTATAAGTAACATTCAGGCTAAGGAATCTGTCCTCCAGTTACCATAACTTCTGTTAATAGACTGTGTTTCCAAGAAATGCCTGCCTGGGCAGGCTCAGTTTATCACACACACACACACACACACACACACACACACACACACACACACACTTATTATTAAGACACGTGCCATAAAGTGCCAAATTATATTTAAAATTTTCAAAGTCAACAGGAATGCAAGTTATATTGTAAGCAATAATGTTACTCATACACACATACTACATATTATACCGTATAAAAACAAATACTTAAAAGTACTTCCTTTCCCATGGTCAAATAAATTTGCAGTACACAGCGAAAACTTCATTCATGTTCATTTACCACTTCCATATAAACACTCTACTCTGTTGATTCAACACTTTGGGAGTTAATTAACATTAACCATAACAGTAATCATTAGTTGTTTATAATCTTTGGAAAAGAACCATTTCCTTTCAAGATCCTTTAGTGGGATGTTCCCTGATTGAAAAGGGGTACAAAGGACCACATAAAAGTTTAAGCTTAATTTCAAGAACCCATGAAGAACTATTTTAAAGTGTGATCAGGACTTAAATGGCAGGCTTCAAGAAGACATGCATTAGTAGGATGGTGGACTGGCATTAAATGATATATGATAATAAGATAGCAGGATGAATGCAAATGATCATCCATGGAAAAGCAGGCTGACCTCATGGAGCACATCTGCCCTCTCGGTCTGCTTTTTGCGACTCTTCCGAGCTGCATCTCTGTTCCTCTGTCGCCTCTGACAAACCCTCTCATGTGGATGATCTCCACCCTGGACACAAAACCACAGCAAGCAAATGAACACATGGATGGACTTACTAGTTGTGTATCATAAGAAAATAATAATAATAAGAAGAAGAAGAAGAATATGCAAAATTATGAATTTGCTATTATCAATATGATATTATTATTATTATTATTATTATTATTATTATTATGCCTAGTTACATTATTATTAGTATTATTAGTGCAATTAGTATTGATACTATGATTCAAAATCTCTGTACAAGCAATAGCACAAATATGAAATATAATGAATAATGTTATGTATTAACCTCATTGTTCAATAAAAGCATTTACCCAGTTCTGTGGACTCTGAGAGTCACTTCCAGAGAAGGAGCTTGTTTCTTCATCTGCCTTATCCATGAGCGCAAATGGCATCTCGAAAGATCAGTTTCGTCTCTTCTTGGATTTAAAAAAAAAAAAAACAACAACAACAACAACAACAAAAAGCACTACGTCTCCATATTGTTCAGGAGAGTGAGGATAGTGTGTGTGAGTGAGTGAAGCTCCAGTCTGGGTATAAGCTCTTTAAACACGAGGCATGTGCTTCTATTTCTAAGAGTCTGGGCTGGAACGTGTGTGTGTGGGCTTTACTCTGATGTAACCCAGCGGAATGCTATTGGTGTGACTCAGCTGAACTGATGCGATCTTTGTCCTGCTGTGTTTTATACAGAGGGGCTGAGTGCGGCTTCTTTCACTTTCACATTATTTGAAACGGGCGCGTTCGCGGAGGTGGAGAGCGGAAGACAGGACTCATTGCGCCAGGACTCTCTTCCCGTACACTGCACTATTCCCGCTCTGATGTGCTCACTCACACACCCCCACAGCCCGCAGGCTTCATTCACCACCCACACACACACACACACAAACACAGACCCCTTTTCTCTTCAACACGACAGGAAATCCACAGTTCATGAAGTTCATTATACAGTCTCAGCAAAAAAAGAAACATTGCTCTATATACAGGGTACTTTCTAACTTTTTAAAAATCACTTACTCACTCATCACTATATCCTGTATATAGGAAACTGGAGGCTATCCCAGGAGGACACAAGGTGAGGAACACCCTGGTGCCAGTCCATCG
Organism: Clariallabes teugelsi; assembly: GCA_030014215.1. Taxonomy (NCBI): domain Eukaryota; kingdom Metazoa; phylum Chordata; class Actinopteri; order Siluriformes; family Clariidae; genus Clariallabes; species Clariallabes teugelsi. The sequence goes on along the minus strand of JAQMYG010000001.1, from coordinate 18,996,169 downwards.
TAGGGGACGCACATATACAGTACACACACAAGCTCATACACTCATTCACAGGTTTTTGGACTGTGGGAGGAAGCCTCAGCACCCTGAGAAAACCCTCCGAGCACAGGGAGTCACACATGCAAACTTGTCACACACAGACCCCGAGGCGGAAATCGAACCTGGACACCTCTTTCAGCATACTTTTTAATGTGAACTATACAGTATATATCTTTATTACAGCCTATGGTAAAGTATAGTTACATACCCTATATTTCAGCCTGTAAAAATTCAAACTGCTGTCCTACAGTATGTGAACTCTACTTTAATTGATCTGTGTTTGGTATATGCCGCTTTAAATTTTTCCATCCATCCATCTAGGAACCTCTGTAGTACTACTCAATTTAATTCAATTCAATTTTATTGGTATAGCACTTTTAACAATTGACATTGTATGAAATGTGAATGTGTATGAATCAAAATGATAAGATTGTCCCTGATGAGCAAGCCGAGGACAATGGAGACGGTGGCAAGGAAAAACTCCCTGAGATGGCAATAGGAGGAAACCTTGAGAGGAACCAGACTCAACAGGGAACCCATCCTCACTTGGGTAATAACGGATTAAAGGGATTGATCTGCAGTCATACTGTGTGTTAGGCGGCTGGTACTTCCAGAATTGAGGGTTCGATTCCCACCTTGGGTCTGGGTGAGTGTAGTTTGCCTGTGTTCCCCATGCTTGTTGGGTTTCCTCCGGGTACTCCGGTTTTCTCCCACAGTCCAAAGACATGCATTAGGATAACTGGTGTTCCCAAATTCCCCGTAGTGTGTGAACAAGCATGTGTGTGTGTACAGTATGTGTGTGCACTGCAAATGACTGGCACCCCATCCAGGGTGTATCCCGCCACGTGCCCTTAGTCCCCTGCGATAGGCTCCAGGCCCACAGAACACTGTATAAAGGATAAGGCAGTATAAACAATCAGTCAGAGAGAGTGAGTAAAAGCATAAAAATTTTTTTTTAACATTTATGATTTATTATGTTTGGCATTTATTTTGGTGTGATTTGTCATGTTATACAAATTGTCTTTAACTAAATAAATGTTTTAATTATTGTTTAAACATTCATGCATTACATTAGTTTTCATTCATTGTGATTATTTGAAATAAAATGCAAGAGGTTATCTTTAAATCTCCAGATGAAAATATATATTAAACGCAATCTGTATCTTGTTGGACCGTTTTGTACAAATAAGCCTACACAACTGCCTTATATCATCATCTCTTTGTGGCTAATTATATCATTATAGACTGTCTTGAAAACCCAAACTGCAGTGTGAGCAAAGGCTACACAGAGCTTTACTGTAAAGTCCAGACTATTATGGGCAAGAGGGGGAGAGCTACATCTGTTTCAGTTCAACTACAAACTGAACTTTCACTCAGAGTACTTTTAGCAAGAATGCCTTAATCGAGACAGTGTTTTTAGTCTCGTTAGCTGTCAGGGGATGTTGCCTGTATTGACCCCACTACACTGATATTGTTACATTTCTTACATTGAACAGTGTAAAAATATCTAGAGCTCTCCAATCATTCAGCAGTGAGAATGGAATAACTGACTCGTTCCTTTTTGCATCATCATAACACCTGTATTCATTCCAGTTCCAGGAAATTCCCAACTTAATCTCAACACTTGTAATGCTTAATTTAGGGAATAAAGTTGGCAGCGAATCCTGTTCTTAATGTGACTCATGGTCTGGCCTCCAAGGGCATGACGGGACTTTTCACTTGAAATTCATTATGTGGGTGATGATGATGAAATGATGACGGAAATCTCTTGGCGTAGATCCAAAACGGGAGGGCTTCTGAAAATTCCAAAGCCACATTGTTCAGAAGAGCTCCAGCTCTAGTGCTTATATAACGCTTACGAATCGTACAAGTTGATTTTATTTAAAAGCAGACTCTTGGAACAGCTTCTACACTTCACCGTTTGCCAAAAACTTTGTTTGAAAACATAGGATAGCGCATTTTCTGGGGAAAAAGCTGAGCCATCAATTCTAACATCAACATTCCTAATCTTAACAAGGAACGCCCTAACACCACAATCCACTGACCCTTCTGGACTAGCCTTATCACCAAACACTCATGCTGATCTGGGCAGTTTGCCTGGTCAGTGATGTCAAGGGCTACCTTCGGCTTTCAAGCATCCTGAACTAAAAAGTTAACATTTCAAAGAATTCAAAAGGAGGCACCACTTCAACTGGAGAATGTCCTGAATGCTTGCCCATAGTGTGTGTGTGAGTCCATGCGATTGATTGGATAAGATACACATTGGGCACAGATTACCAGCTCTTGCATACAAGAGTCATGGAAGATATTTAGAGAAGAAAATCACATACTTAAAAGTACAGTATATGTTCATTACTTATGCACTCACTTAGTTTGTATACAGGGTTGTGGGGAGTCTGGAGCCTATCTCAGGAGACTTAGGGTATGAGGTGTGGTGCACCCTGGACGGAGTGGTAATCCATCCATATACACATAATCTGCATGCCTTTGCACTGTAGGAGGGAACTGGAGTACCCTGAGGAAACGCACCAAGCCAGGGGAGAACATGCAAACTCCATGCACACATGGCAGACAGGATGTTCACCAAATAATTGTCTATTACCCACAGCTACATGATATTTTCACTACAGTGTGTCTATATCATTACATTTCTATTCTTTAGGTCTCAATAACACAGAGTCACTTTTCATTTTATTTGAGTCTTTATTTGACATGAGATATATGATATGCTTATGTTTAATTTAAAAGTAATTGTAGCCTACTGTAATATCGTATACCTTTATTGCCTCACAGAATACTACATACAGTAGGACATACAACCCGCTGCCATTGGTTAGAGATAACTAAAGGTTATTCCTTTGTATCATATACAATATGTCTTTCAGTACAGAATATAATGAACAGAAAAGGATGGATAAAATTGGTACATTGGACATTGGTATACATGTGTGCTGGGAATCAATATAGGGATTCATTTTTAAATAAAGGTTCTGCATTCACAAATATACATAACGCTTAGTTAAATAACTTCTGAACGTTTTTTTATAGGGTCCTGCTGCACAATTTATGTCAACAGTTTTAAAAGTTTTGCTTGCATGTTTCTGGATTATTTAACTTGTCCTAGTTCTCTTTATCTTCAATCTTCTTCTTTTTTTTTTACTTTTTGTTTCTTTATGCTAATCTTCAGGTGTTTTCCTCAATTATCTCTGTCTACTTCTTGTGTCTGCATCTGTTTAACACAGATTATTACTCATAGATTATCGACTCTTTTTCTGGAGAAATGACAATCCTGAACAGTGTCCCTTGTTTTTCCCTGCTCTGTTCCTGTTCCCTCTCACTCACTCCAACTCACGTACATGCGCTGTTATGTAGATGGGTTGGGAAAATCCCCCAGAGTGAACTTCAGGACCATGACTGAGAGCCTGTGTTTAAACTAATCTAAGTAAGCGACAAAATAACATCTTGCACACAGACATTCTTATTACCGGTTGCATTTAAGCTATTTCCTAGAAGCTGCTTCACCCTACATGCTTTTATTAGACATGTAGATCATTCATTACCAGTTTCATGACTAGGCTTAAGAGTTCTGGAGGAAAGTGTGTGTGTGTGTGTGTGTGTGTGTGTGTGTGTGTGTGTGTCTATCTGTCTGTCTCTCTGCACATACAGTACACAGAGTCAGGAAAAGCAATATAGTATGATGTATATTATATTAACATATTATTAATAACATCATATTATAATAGAAATAAATTTAGTACTCAAATATTTATACAAGTGATTTGTTTCCTGATGTGTGTATACATCATTTGACTGACTTTATAGTTGCACTCAAAATTATTCAACCCCCATTGAAAATTGGGTTTTTTGACCAAAATTACTACCTTGCAGCTGTTTGTAATAAATTTGTGAATACATTTGTAAATAGTTCAACACAACTAACATAACAAGTGGTTTCTCCAAAGTCAACACAAAATGATCATTGTAATGACTACTACAGTATTAAAATTATTGAACCCCTTGATGACCAGTGTTGGGTGTAAGTGTACTCGGATTACTTTTTTGATGTAACGAGTAATCTAACACGTTAGGTCCGCCATTTAAATACTCAGTTATTTAGTTACTTTTTCGAAAATGTAACCCGTTATTCAGACAATTTATGTAATCCGTGAGCCAGACAGCAGTCATTCCCAATCCGTTATTGTGTGTGTGTGTGTGTGTGTGAAAGTCGTCCTACAAG
>JAQMYG010000001.1:18972851-18983326 GCA_030014215.1 Clariallabes teugelsi | reverse complement strand
CCCCCCCCCCCCCCCCCCCCCCCCCCCCCCCCCCCCCCCCCCCCCGCAGCAGAATGTGATCATTTTGAATACAAATCACACTAACAGATAATGGGTTCAGATTTAAAAGTAAGCATCACTGAAATTCAGACATATGCTTGTCAATAAACTCATCATTAAAAACCCCCAGAGATAGAAAGAAAAAAAAAGGAAGAAAAAAAAACCCTAGAATATAATGAAACTCACCATTTTTCAGCAGGCACCACAAGGAGGTCAAAAACCTGCAAACATGGCACAAATTGATCACAGTGCACAAGACCAAAGTGAAAAAGGTACAAGAGATTAACTACTCAGAATAAAACACTGATTCCTCAACAGAATTCAGTAAGAGAGAGTTCAAGACTCATCACAGCAGTGCAAGATACATTACTTCACATGTATACATTAAACTCAGAGCATGCATACAAGGATGCTCTGGCTTAACTTGAAATTAAAAATCAAATAATGCACACCTGGCCAGCTGTTGCTGCAGATCCAGAAGAATTACTGCAATAAAGGAGGAGAGCACGGTTAGGCGTGGATGACCACGTGGAGGCCTGGGCCAAACAGGAACACCAATTTTTGCATTTAGGCGAAAATTAAATAAAAACGTCTCTCATCAGATAATGTAGGTGCAATCACAGTATTTCAGTACAGGTCTGTGAAGTTTATCATCACCGAGAGATCATAATGCTGCAGCAAAAGCACGCGCGCCATAACTTTAACCAGTCATTCACCCAAATTAACAAAAACATCAAATAAACGTTCCTAATAACGCATCACTACGTGATCTACGCGTAAGAAAGACAAAATGCGAACAATTATCAGAAAAAAGTACAAGATGGCTACAGATTATGAATCTTTCCCAAACCAGAGCAGGAATTAGACTTGGGCCTGCTCGCGCCAAAACCCTACCGTAATACTCATACAAATACTCAACCTCTCCAGCGAAATACAGTCACACAGCTTAATTATGTGTTACTATAACGTGAGAACAACAACTATACAGCTTTTAAGCAAAACTGTAAAGGACAACCACATAAGCCGAAATCACCTCACCTCGTCGTGTACTGCAGGAAAGCGGCCGAACAACCCGCAGTGCTGCTTTTTATCATACTCTTAAACCACGCCCATTTTAACGGTTGCGTCGCCACATAAAAATCACAAATTATGTTAAAATTTGACAACGAGTTACCGATGTGTTTTTTAATATATATATTTAATTTTACATAACATATTACATGTTGAAAAAATATTTTTGTAGATATCAACGCTTGAGACGCCGTTATACGTCACTTCCGGTAAAGTTCACGATCGTCGAATGCAGTGAGTTAGTGATTTTTTTTTTTCGTCCTATAGGGGGCGGTGTGAGCAAGAAAACACCTCGCCGGGATTCCCTCAGCATCACTACAAGCTCCATAGCGGACTGCGTGACGAGTGTTAGTCCCCAGACAGGACACAAGAAGAGACTGAAGGAAAAATCATCATCATTCAAGAGAGTACTACATGCACAAACAGATAATAACAATACCACACCTTCCTGCTTCTGACTGTGTGTCATCTTTATGAACAAGGACATAGCTTATTATTCAAACAATAGAACAGCTTTGGGATGAATTAGAGCAGAGACTGCAAGCCAGGCCTTCTTGTCCAACATCTGTATCTGACCTCACAAATGTGCTTCTGGAAGAATGATTAAAAATTCCCATAAACACACTCCTAAACCTTGTGAAAAGTCTTCCCAGCAGAGAAGCTGTTATAGAAATATCATATAAAACCCTATGGATTAAGAATTGGATATTACTCAAGTTCATATGCATGTGAAGACAGGCGAGCGAATACTTTTGGCAATATAGTGTATAGCTGTTGTTTTTATGGCAGTTACTTAAGGGGTCGGGTTGCCAGCTCAATGCCCGATTTTCATTCGCACACACTACAGGCAATTTGGGAACACCAATTAGCCTAATCTACATGTCTTTGCACTGTGGATGAGGAAACTGCAGTACCCAGAGCAAATCAGTCAAGCACGGGGAGCACACAGATGGGGCATGTCACAGATTACAGATGCAATCAAAAAAGTAGAGTGGGCAAGCCATAATACTTATAGCAACAGCTACAACAACAGCAATAATAAAAAATTATAAAAATAGGCATCATTGTGGAGTAGTGGCTGGCACAGTGGCCTACACACACACTACAGGCAATTTGGGAACACCAATCTCCATAGTGGAGGGTTTGATTCCCGCATCAGATCTGTGTGCATGGGGTGTGCATGTTCTACCCGTGAGTAGTGGGTTTCCTCAGGGTACTCCAGTTTCTTCCCACAGTCCAAAGGCAAGCAGATAAGCCTAATTGGTACTCCCAAAATGCCAGTATTCTGTGTGCATGTGTGTGTGGGCATGTGCCCTGCAATGGACTGGCACCCTGTCCAGTGTGTACTCCGCCTCATGCACAAAGTCTCCTGGGATAGGCTCCACAGCGTTATTCATATGCCCAAGTTCTCTGAGTAAATGTAAAAGTGTAATTGGAATACTGTGGAAGTCACCCAGAAAATGGTTAATGTATTAATGAATTGTGTAAACCCTGCAAAACAGCAGGTATGAACCATGGATGAGTAGCATTTGACACTGCAGTAACATGATAAGTAAAGGAGGGTTCAATCATGGAGGACTGGATTTACACCCCTGATCTTAAACTGTCATCTTGTGGTCAGTATGAGTTAGTGCAAGAGTTTGCGTGCTTGTTTCAGTGTTTATATATATATTGAACTACCAGGGGCGATGTATAAATATATTTAATATTTACAGTACAGTATTATACATGTACACACAGAGAGTATGGAACATAATCTGAGGCGTGGTCTTCTTCAGGAGTATCCACCCTCTTCCTTTTCTGTTTTTTCTCCCCCTGGCCTTCATTCTGGTTCTATTCCCTGGACACACCTCATTTTTTTATGCTTTCAAACAACAGACTCTGACAGAGAAACCCTGAGATGTAGGATTCCACATAGAGCCTTCTCATTTGTCCTCTAGAGGGAGCAAACAAACTCATCCTTCAGGATTCTACACTTTACCTTTTTCCCTAAGAATATGTTTGTGTTACAGAACTGCTAACCAAACATTGTAAGATACTGTATGTTACAATGCTATATTTTTAATATTTACTGTATTAGTGGAAACCAATTTGCTAGCGGGGAGATTAGATCTTCTTCCTGTTCCTCCTCTTCTTTTTTTTCCACCTCCTGTGATAGACTCATTTCAACCCTCTATGTTATAGTACATCAGCTTTATACCTCCAGCTCATACCTCATAATCATCATAACTGCTGTCAAGGTCATCAATTAAACACACATATACACACACACTCACAGATCTTGGAAGTTCTCGTTCTTTGTTCTTATTTTGTTTCTAGATTTTTTTGTTCTCTTTTATCATTAGTGACCTCTGATGTATTATATCATGTTTCTTACAGCTGTTAATGAACACTCTTTCTTCTTATAGCACAAAGTTTGAACCTTGTCATCCATTTCAGTTCCTTATTGGGAATAACTGTGTGCTGAAGTTGTTCATCAATCTAGTGTCATTATCAGACACAGGTGGAATGTACCATGTGGGTGTAAAAGATTTAGTTCTTTATTGTTACACTTAGTGAGGTGATTTATTTCTGGACTTAAGGACTTGGATTTCTGTCTAAACACTCTCATTCCCTTCCTCAAAAACACCTGAAAAACAAAAAAGAACCTGATATATTTACAGTATTGGTTGTTTGTGTGATGGCGCTATAGGTCTGCTGCTGCACCATAAGTATAATGTATTTTGGGATTGTGTCATTTAAAAAGCGTCATTTAACTGCGCATGCTCACCCAGTAGGAAAATCACTAGTCCAGAAAAACAATTAGCTAGCTGGCTGTAATGTTTAGCTGCAATACAAAAGCATGTGGCAGTGTCCCAAAGTGTGTCCAACAATTCTAAATAGTATAGCATGATAGTTTACAAATAGTTCCCAGACTGGATGGATAGGTCAGTAGTCTAGCTAAGTAATTTGAAAACCTAAACCAACAAGGCAAACACACTATTGAGTGCACTAAAATGTGGTCTGTGATGCAGCTATGGAGAGACTGAAACACACAATACTATACGTACCACATGTGATCGTGATATACAGTCAGACAGCTCTTACTCACACTGTGGCTGCACAGTCCACTGAGGAAGCATCTGACTAATTGTGTAACAGGCCGCCATGTTCTGAGCCTGCAACACACACATATACACAACTTTTAACAACTTATTTCATCTTGTTTTTCTCAGATCAGAATCACAGGTGGCATTCAGCTCTGTTATCCAGCTATCAAAGTCAGCATTCTCTGTGTGTGTGTGTGTGTGTGTGTTTATGTGGTTTACTCACCTATGTTTGTGCTTGAATTAACACATACACACACTCTCTCTCTTTATCTTTCTCTCTCTCTCTCTCTCACACACACACAGGATGCAGATACCCTCCATTAGCAAGAGTTTCTTTGTTAATGGTTATCCAACCACTTGCCACAGGACTTGAAGACACACACACTCACACACACACATATGAATAAGCTTGAATGAACTTAAGAGAACCATATTGTTCTTTACATGTGCACATATAGAATAAAACCATAGAATGGTGTTGCTTTGGCCCACCACTATCTCACAGAAGGATGTTTTTTTTTTTTTTATTAATAAAAGCTCACACACTACATACTACAGTCCAATTTTTTATGTGCATTTTGTAATCTGCTAAAACGCCAGAACAGTTTTGGGATATCCTCAGGCCTACACATACACATGATAGATCGACATTTCTGTTTATCTCTGTAACTAACTGAGAGAGCTGCTACTTACTATAAGAATACTGTAGTTTATAGTGCAGAAGACTTAACTGTTCCTAAGGAACTGCTGTGTGCAGACAATTTTCTATAAACACCCAATATGGTATTGTCTTTCAGTTTTCTTTTCATTGTTAAGGCAATCCAAACCAGACATGACATCCAAGTGGAAATTTGAGAATTAAGCGATTCATTTAATTTTGATCTGAAATTTAAAATTTATTATTTTTAATTATGTTTTTTTTTCTTTTTTAGTATTTTGCTAGAGAGTCTTATATTTAACAGTCCAGAGAATTAGAAACTCTATGTGCTGAGCTGATTCTACTAGAAACCAGCTTATAATATCTTAACTAAAACTTTACTTAAAACGTTTACATTTATTTTATTTAGCATTAATTATTATTAGGTGGTACACTAGAGTAGGGGTTAGCGCTGTGGCCTCACACCTCAGTCCAAGTACATGCAGAGTAAGCTAACTGGTGTTATTATTATTATTATTATTATTATTATTATTATTATTTGGTTGTTGTTGCTGTTGTGGTTAATATTTGTATTAGTAGTTGTAGTATGCATGTTTTTTATGTACGTATGCAAAGGAAGAAATTTGATGCAAATAAAAATAGTGTTGCCAAGCAAAACAATACAAGAAGTACCAGAAGTCATGCAGGAATAAACATATTAAGAAAAAAATATAGAGTTTTGGAATTCTTATGTAATTAAATAAATGCTGAAATCATAAAATAAAATAAAATAAAATAAAATAATAATGACGATAATAATAATAATAATAATAACAATAATAATAAAGATTTTCCACTTTAAAGCCTGAATGGGTTAATCATGAATATTGTATCTGGACTGTGTTGAATATTGTACCTGTGCAGACACTAGAGGGAGCACTGGAGACCCCAATCCAGTTGTTTATAAGGTGCTCCAAATGAGTTGAATGTAAATATCTTATTGCAAAATTTAAGTAATAACATGTAAGCCTAAATGTGTTACATATTTTAAAGTTAAGTACATTCAAGAATGAGTCCATCAGAGGGACAACCCATGTTAGATGAAAAAGTCAGAGAGGCCAGATTGAGGTGGTTTGGACATGTTCAGTGGAGAGATTGTGAATATATTGGTAAAAGGATGCTGAGATGAAACTGACAAGCAGGAGGTCTAGAGGAAGACCAAAGAGGATATTAATGGATGCAGTGAGAGAGGACATGAAGTTAGTTGGTGTGAGAGCAGAAGATGTAGAGGATAGGGTTAGATGGAGGCAGATGATTCGCTGTGGCGACCCAGAAAGGGAACAGCCGAAAGACAAAGAAGAAAAAGAAGATTTTAAATTCAAGTACATAAATTATTAACTTTTGACTGGTCAAGGTTTTTACATATATTGTATTTTTTATTACTTTGTCCTGATAATATAAGAAGTTTGTCAATTCCTTACAAATGTTTTATGATCAAAATAATTAACAGTCAGTTGGCTCAGTCATGAACTTCAAAGCCAAGGATATGTGAGCTCCCAGTGTTGGAGTTTTAGTCCTATAGTCAGGGCCGAGTGCCCAGTAGCGAAGACCTTCTCCTCCATTAATACTGTTCTCAGCTCAGTCAGTTTTACAGTGTTCATTTCATAACCAAAAATTATTCCTTTATGTTTACTCAGATCAATTTTGTTCTGTGGGACAACCGCATATTAACATAATACGCGCAGTAACATAATTCACAATGTCGTACACAGAACCAGAACCAAAACTACAACCTCACATACACTTTTAAAATAATAATATTGCTGTTTCAAGTTGTGTAACACAAACCATCATAAAACAATCTCCATGTTAAATGCTGTAGTAACATAAAGAAAAAAAAAGATGATTTTGGTGGAAATAAATCAAATATAAATAGAATTTACAAAATTAATTTCGTGTGTTAATAATAATAATAATAATAATAATAATAATAATAATTACTATTTGAATACAATTTCAGTCAATTAAAAACTGAAATGCACAGAATAATTTATATTCATATTTATAACTGACTATAATCTAAAATCTGCCAGAGCAGTCTTCTTGTCCATTTCAGACTTGCTTGGTGAGGAGGGCACAGGAGAGAGGGTCACACTGTACAAGTTAGTAACGAAAGTCTCCCATCCTCGTCGAAGTGCTTTATCCAAAACCTAAAAAAAAAAAAAAAGCAATTGGCTTTAATACTAGGGCAGAAACAGAATGTTAACTTTTATTCACATTATTACAGTACAGCTAATAAAACTGCAGAATTTAGCTGGTCAAGGATATTGATCTAGTAAGCGTGATTATTGGATATTAGAGTCAAAAGAGTCAAAGCGTCATCTCAAAGCTGATCTCTGAACTACTGTTCCCTCCCTTTCCTCTATTTGTATGGGCAGTGTAAACAAAAAAACTGCTTTTATCCAAAGGACACTCAGAAATGGAAATGAGCAGAGTTTCAACATGAAGCAAATAATGTCAAGAAAGTAAAATATATAGGAAACATTTGAATCTAATTTTGTCATATTGTGCAAAATGTCTGCAGCAAAGGAAAAGTTAACAGATCTCATCTGCATTAGAGTGGAGACTTTGACCGCAATAACAATTCCTAATTATACAGATTACATCAAGAGGGAGTAAAACTGTGTCAAAGGCTGTACTTATGTAAGTGTAAACTGTGCTGGCGCTGACTATTTCTTTAAATACTGAATAGTTTAATGAAGACGTGGAGGAGATTAAAAAAAAACTTGAATCTTACTATTAAGCAAAGTTTTAATATCAAATAAAGAATTATTACAGGTATTATAGGACGTTTCTACAAATCTCCCTGAGTAATCCTTTCACTAGTTCAAATTATATCAGGAGTCTGTGGTACAAGATGAAGTCTTATCTCTTATGTAATGTAAGTATCTCACCTTGCGATAATTCCTTATAGAGCTCCTTTTAATGACCTTCATGTTCTCTACGTTTGTTTTGTCAACTTCTTTCATTTTCTCCTTCATCTCCTTTTGTCTCTCCTCTCCTTCTGGGATCAGTTTCTGATCGTCAGCCTCCTCTCTTATGGAGAAGTGGATTAGCATGGGTTCTGGAGCTCTGCTGCCTGATCCTGATTCAGGCTGATCCACATCTAGTTCCGAGTTCATAGAAGGAGCCACTTCAGTCTCGGTGCTTTGCATGTCTGTCTCCTCTGAAGATTTATCAGACTTGGTCCTCCTGGAGCTTTTCCTGCTCCAGCGCCGGCTCAGGCGGCTTGGCTTCCTCTTCAGCAGGGTGGTCCCATCGTCCTCCATCATGCCCTCGCTGAAATCAGACACACAGGGCTCGTGATCGTCTGGAAAATCTCTACTTTTCTCTTCTCCTGCCAGTGATGCTTGTTTCTTTGCGATCTGCACCTCTGTCCCGAACCCTGTTTCTGGTTCATGTAAACGTCCATAGGATCCTTTGTCTTGATCTAGAAAAGGAGAAGACCTGGGAGCCTTTTGCTTCTTGGAGCTTTTTCCAATTGTCATGATTTTTCCAAGTCAGCAAGGTTTCCGCTTATCTGTAGAACAAGAGACGAGACAGACAGGAAGTGAGGTATGAGAACAATCTTGTTTTGTCTAAGACCTAAAAAATAACAAATGGTAAATCCTTTGGTAGAAGTGCTCAGCCTGACAGCCTGCTCACAATGCTCTAAAGGCTTCTGGTATGCCATTTAAATAGATACTTCCCTTCTGCGGATCACCTCATCATGACAGTGTTCAAAGTTCAGTAGTTCAGTGCCTGCGTGTGTGCTGGACGTCTCCATGTGTCCCTGTATTTGTGTGATAATATCACTGTGCCTCTTGCCCTGATAGATAAGAGAAACGCCAGCTTTGATTTGACTTTGACTCTCCCTAGTCGTGCTGGAACTGTGACTTGTGCCAAGATCTGAGCCTATCCCAGGAGACATGAACCACAAGGCAGGATACACCCTGGACTACATGCCAGTCCACTGCAGAGCACAAGCACACATTTTGGATTGTGGAAGGAAACCGGTGAAAACCCACCCAGCATAGGGAGAACATGCAGACTCCATGCACACAGACCCAAGGCAGGAATCGAACCCTTGAACTGAAGGTGCGAGGCCACTACACCACCTTGCTGTCCCATCTTATGTTCATTTGATTCAATAAAATTTAATTCAATTCAATTTCATTTGTATAATTCCTTTAACAATGGACAAATTATGGAAATGAGTAATACCATGTATGAGAAAATATATGTATGACTTGTCTTTAAGGAATACTTTCCGGTTGTTCAACTCGGGTCATTATTCAGTCCTATCTGTTTCTTCAACATTTGGGTTAATCCATCCACACTAAAAAAAAAAAAAAGAAGAAGTACTTACGGTACTTAGTAACCTAGTAACCCAGTGTAAGGATATATCCAATGACGAAAGCTTCGAAGCACTTTTGTAAGTCGCACTGGATAATGCCTAAATGTCTGCCAAATGCCTAAATGTCAATTCAGATTATCTATGTATTCTATGTGTAAATACCACAGATGATCATTTTACACATTTCACTGCAGTGAGAAAAAAACTTTTTCACTTTTGAACAAAGTCTAACGGAAGCAGTTGGTTAGCCATTCAGTATTTATGTGAAACATTATTTTGTAAAAGGTTTATATTTAATAGTCAGAGCTAATAGTTAAAGTGTAACGGTTAAACAAATATTGACCAATACGGCAACTTCCCTTAGACTCTGTTTCCACAAAAAAAGGTGAACAAACTTTCTATTCGTCAGTACAGTGAAACTGTTGTCTACATTATTCACACATACTTTACAGAGAATGTAGACGTTCTTTTCAAATGATATTAATTTACACAACTGTACACAATATACAAATATCACTTTAGCTATGTTTCCAACCTTAGTTAAAGCATGTCTTGTTTCAAAACCTTAATTAAATGAGAGGCGAGTAGCTTACCTGCTGGGTGCTCTCTCTGAGATTGAGTGTGTGTGTGTGTGTGTGTGTGTGTGTGTGTGCATGCTCAGTACATCCTAGGCTCACCTTACACGTATAATCGTCATGGACTCTGCCTAAACATGTCGTCACTAAAACAAACACAATCACTTTCTCTAACTCTTTCTCTCCACACGCCTTGCACTTGACTTGTAATCAATTTGTACACTATATGTACATTACGCCTGCAACACCTTCCTACAGGAATGATAACAGAGCTCCATGTAAGCAGCACAAACACCCAGAATAACACCAATGATTGTGAATAAGGTGGGGATTTTTCTTTAAACCTATAGACGAACACAATTAAGGTACACGGTAGTATAATGGGACATTGAGGATCATTATAATGCTCTTGGAGAATACATTTAAATAGACTTTATTTGTCACATACACAACCATATGAGGATTTATTTAACCGTATGATTTATTTTCCTAAAAAGGCAAATGACAATATAAAAAAAATTTAAATATACTGTATAAAATCTACATGTAGTAATTTTGTTACATTACATTATAAAGTATGATATACAGTATATTTACACATTGGCAGATGCTCTTATCCAGAGTGACTTACATTTTTATCTCGTTATACATCTGAGCAGTGGAGGACC
>JAQMYG010000001.1:18930285-18955743 GCA_030014215.1 Clariallabes teugelsi | reverse complement strand
TACGCACACCCCACTTTTCAGTTATTTATTTGTAAAAAATGTTTGGAATCATGTATGATTTTCGTTCCACTTCTTACATGTACACCACTTTATATTGGTCTTTCACGTGGAATTCCAATAAAATTGATTGATGTTTGTGGCTGTAATGTGACAAAATGTGGAAAAGTTCAAGGGGGCCGAATACTTTTGCAAGCCACTGTATGTATATATATATATATTTTTTTTTGCCCTAATTAGTCAGTTACTCTAGCAATAATTTTCTGGTTGGATGATTGATTTTTTTATTTAACTTGCCAGTAAACCATAACCTAGATGCTTATTCTTTTAACCTTTTATTCAAGCATTTTCTCATAAGAATCTTTATTTTTACAAAAAAATAAGACCCACATAAGAAAAGGCAATAACCGATAAGTCCAGCGGCCAGAAATCTCTGAATAACTACTGCATTCCTGTCACAGAAAGGCTGTAGGAAGCAACATTTCAAAGTTTACCTCTATGTTGCTTAGTTTTAAAAGTTCTTAGTGTCTGTTCTAGAAAACTCTGACTCGCATGGACTAACAGTCCACGTATGTGACAGCCAAACAATTGACACATGTAAACACTCAGACTAAACTCATTGTAATACACTCTTAGGCTGCTGACTCGTCGTTTTCAGGTCAGACTGAAAGGACCGGGATGTTTGCTTTTGAGATGCTTGTTCTGTGTGTGTGCGTTGTGTCATTTCTCTTTAACACAGCACAATTTTATTAGGCGAGAACTTCCACGTCAGAAGATCAGGTTAAAATTTTGGGGGATAAAGTTCAATATTCAACCATGCGCCAACAAAACGGGGACGAAAGTAATGGCTTCAACGCATCCACACACACTACACAAGTCAACGTGTTTACGTAATCAATTATGTCAAAGTGTCGGAGCAGCTCTATTAAGTTCTAATGCCTAAAAACCACTTGGGGAAAAGTGACATCACGTACCCGTTCCGGTCATACTTCTTGAACACTGGAAAAGCCGACAAAGGGTCTTCAAGCTGCAGAGACAAAAGATGAGAGGATAAAAATAAATATAATTTCAACAAGGGTGAGGGTTTAAATGCTTTCAATTTCAGGACGCAGAGAAGACGTTGTACCTTATTGGCTGCAACCACTTTAGCACACACAGCATCCATAGCTGCTCTTTCTTCAAGTCTCCTCTGCTTCTTCTCCTTCGCTCTGTTTGATTTTCTCTGCAGAGACAAAGACTGTCAAACCTCAATCCTGAATGAGCTCTGCCATCTAAACAAAGGTCCTAATAACTTTCCTCAGCTGGATATATTGGAATATCCACCTTGCCTAACTATCAATCAGCCTACTCCATGACCACAATCCAAGAGCACACTTGACCTGTGTTTTTTATTTTATTATAATCAAAGCACTCAATTATAAAATTAATATTGGACCATCAAATCCAAGAATTGACAGCCATCCTCAAGCTAAATATAACAAGACTACACCCTATTCCGCAGCCATCAATGTACATCATGAAAGTGTTTTGAAAAAGTTTGAATACTATGTTGATCACATAATTTTACAGTAAATGAAAGACAGCTTTAAACAATGAGAGTATTTTCTCCTGTCTAATTGACAGTTTCCTGTAAACTAACATGCCTGTGTGTCAGTTGCAGTAAGTTAATGCCAACCTTTACACATAACCAATGCTTACATGTGATTCTCTCTTATCCAATGTGAGCCTGGTGTATTATATTATAAGATATGTATAAAATAAATTTAAAAAATGAGTAAAACTCTACCAGAAACATAAACATCTAAGTAGTATATTAGAATCTAAAAATGCTAATAATCTTTTCCAATTTTAAACAAATTTTGAAGTTTTAAGGACCTAGACACCCCACAGGAATAAATTCAGAATAAACTGTCCTACATATACAAAGTTTTACAATGAGATTACTATTTAAAGAATCATTTGGGAACAACACGTTCCCCCTAAAGTCACAGAATTCAATGCACAAGCTCAACCTCTAAAACTAAAAAAAAAAAATTGGATTTTTTTTTTCCACATGGGAATACATGTTATTAAAGGACAAAGACAAGTGTTCGAAGCAGAGTACATCCAGTAAACTGCATGTGGGGATACCATGTCCTGATGTAAGCCCAGTGGTGGGGGGTAAAAAAAAAAAAAGAAAGAAAAAAAAAAAAGGATGCACTGTCAAGGTGATAAGCACTTTACCCTACTTAAACACCCAGATTCAGTTCATCCTGAGAACGGGGATGAAGTCGGGAGAAATGTGTCCAGGTAAGAGGACATGAGGACACTTAAAACCTTTGCGAGTTTAGTACTTGATGTCCTGTTCACAGTTCATATTGATTTTGAGCAGCCGGGACAGCAGCTCGACCATGAACGTAACGTGTATAAAAAATATATAATAATAATAATAATATATTTAAATCATGTAAAAATATATATAATTATTTTTTTAAATAATCTATTTGCTTTAGATTTTCTATTTGAGGTGAAAGATTTCAGCTTTTTAGTATGTTTGGGGGGGAAATGATCAAAGCACATAAGTAACAAAAAATATAATACCTGTATATAATAAAACCAAGACACATTTTAGGACAGGTACATAAACGGTTTAGGCTAACATTTTAAGATAGATAGATAGATAGATAGATAGATAGATAGATAGATTTCCCCCCAGATATACCCTTCAGGAAATGCAACACTATTAGTGGTATAATTGGGAAATATAATCTAATACTAGTCTCAAACACTAGATCAGTCTTCTGAAAATAATATTTTACAAGCATGATGTCTTATGGAGGCAAGATCCGTTTTTAAAGTCAATACAAGCACTTGAATTTTACACGTCAGACCAGGAGTAAATCTTATGACTGAATCTAAAAATTAGGAACTGAACTCGGACATCTACAGAAAGAAAGGCATTTTACACAAGCAGGAAGGACTGGAGGCAGGTTTAAAATAAACTCCGTTATAAATAAACCCGTGGCGGTGTGTAGGTGTTCGTACAGATCAGAGTAACTGGTAGTGCTGCTTGTAGGCCACATGTCGGGCTTGTGTTTCCTCTTGCCCTGCCACATGTGCGCTAACACAGCATTCCTGCATCAGTGCACAATAGAGGGAGAGAGTGAGTGTGTGTGACTCCATCAGTGCATGTACAGCACTTTCCTATTCTGCTCTGCAGCCGTTCATCAGTCAGCACACTCAACTAGAAATCAGACTAATCTTATTACCACATCACACTACTACAGGGCTGCGGGTGAGAGTTATATAATAAGGCTCGGTGTGAACCAACAGCTCAAACATCACACTCGTTCAGGGTCTTTGTTCAAACTGCCGCCCGCATTTACCCCATCATATACTGCTCGCGTTAGCAATAAAACACACTCACTCACCCCCATTTTGTAGCCGTTCACCTCCAAGCCAGTTAACCGTTAGGACTTAAAAAATGAAAAAATATATGTATGTCGCGAAGCTAGGAAACCAGAGTCCTCAGAGATGCACCGAAATAATACCACGCTAATGAGAGAGCACGACTACGCGTTAGCTGCCTCGGCTAGTTGAACATAGCAGCGGAATATAAATAATCGATATTAGCTCGCATGCTAGGTTTATCCTGCTGCTGTCTCTTCGGCAGGTTGGCGCCAAACAGCAAGGCCGACAGCTAATTACGTCTAACCGCTCTGTGTTCTACTCTTTCCTCCTTCCTCATTCGCTCCTTTCCTCTCTCTCTCTCTCTCTCTCTGTGTGTGTCTGTCCCCTATTCCACAGCAACCGCTCAAAGGGAAATGACGCCGTCGGTTTAATCCTAAATATATCATCAGTCTCATATAAGCGCGCTATGTAGGCTATGGAAATGATGACTGGTGCACCCTGAGTAGTGCACTATATATTCACTACTAAGTCATTTGGAATTTAACCAACATATCTTCAGCAGTACAGGTGGGGAAAGTGTGTCTGTCCAGTACTCTAGATTCACATTAATCTGGACATGTGTACACTGGCCACGTCTGTTTGAATCAGTCAATATATCCAAAGCCTCAAGAGAGCATTGAACAGTTTAATATGGATGTAATGTTTTCAGATAATATGGATAATAATGGAGTTAAATGAGGAACAGGAAGTCCTAAAATGAAATGAATGTAAGAACAAACAAACTAGGAACCCCCCTAAAGTCCCAAAAGATGAGATGTGTTTATCTTATGGGAACACGTTGTCTTGTGCACAGAATGGTAATTTGCTTTCTAACAAAAAGGCAAATTAACTGCTCAAATAAAGCAATGAATGCCTTTACTTTCCAAACATATTTAGAAGATCAAATAAGTGTTAAGTTAATGCAACTTACTTTCTCAATTTCATGCAAAAGCTTTGTATGCCTTTGTATATGTGCAAATATGTATACTGGACAAGGTGTAAATAAATAAATAAATATTTATTGACAAATAAATAAAAATAAAAAACAGAAATTCTGTTTGTGTGTTTGAACATTTACGCAGGACACTGCCTTGGCGTTCCATCACAGGCGTCTTTACCGGCGTTCCTCGCCAAATGTAACAGTAGGCAGTGCTACCATCAATGTTTGTCATACTATACTATGTGTGTCTTGCATGCGTTCCTCACAGAATGTAACAATAGGCAGTTTCCTCACAGGCGTTCTTCACTGATTGTAATAGTAGGCATTATCCTCACAGAATGTAACAGGACGTAGTGTCATCATCAACTATTATGTCATAATGTGGGCGTGTCACAGGAATCCCCCAAGAATGTAACAGTAGGCAGCATTATCTACAACGAAAACGAGATAGCTTGCACAAAGATAAACTTTGCCAGGACGCTATCCAAAATGTTCCTAGAACATTACCAATCATTCCCAGGATGTCACTAAATCATTCCCAGAATGGTACAAAAATTCCTAGCACATCCCAAAAACCAAGGCACTTCTAGAAACCAAAATTTTCATGTTCTATGAAAGTTCTGCTAACCATAAATTGTTACTTTGGGCACACCACTTTCCACAAGATTTGTAAAAAAAAAAAAAAAAAAAAACTAAATAAATAAATAGAAATACTTGCTTTAAAAAAAGAAAAACTTTAGCGTAGGAAGGTATGGTAAATAAAATGTTGTTGCTCACAGTGAAATCTCATTTACTATGTTATGTCCGAACTGCACTTTTCTTGAGAGTCAAGAACATCACACATGCACATTTACACACTGAGTCACACCTACAGTAGGTGCAATAAAAGTAGATAATCAATCTATGGGTGAGTATCTGGTTGGTTGAAGGAAACCAAAGAACCTGAAGGTTCAATCAGGCTCAATCGGGGGATCTGGAAACTGTGAGGTAAAAGCTACTTGTTGTGCCTTATGTTGTTGTTGGTCTTTCGGCTGCTCCCAGTGCCTTATACAACATTTAATTACATTTTATTGTCTGGTGTAAACTGACTTTTACAGTTCTTGAGAACAAAAGCATATTTGAACCCACAATAAATAAATAAATAAATAAATAACCTATGGCCTTTCTGGACTTCCAAGGATTTCCTGGCTTTTATCTACATTCATTTTGCCTTCAACCTTTAAAAGTTTCCCAGTCCCTGCTGAGGGGATCTTCATCATAACATGATGCTACCATCACCATTCTTCCCAATGAGGAATGTGTTCTCATAATAGAGGGCAATGTAGGTTTTCCATCAAGCATAGTATTTTGTATAAAAGTCAAAATTTATATTTATATAATAATAACCCACATAGCCTTTTTTCATATTCTAGACACAGTTCTATAAAGAGCAGCTTTGTGGAGCATCAATGCTGTGGGTGTCCTGTTAACAGTTTCTCTCGTCTGCGCTGTAGCTCTCTTGACTGTGGGAGGAAACCAGAGTACCTGGAGGAAACCCACCAAGCAGAGAGAGAATGCATTGTTTTTTATCTATTATTTGATTTCATCTACACATAATCATTATGTTTGCACATGCAATAATTTGTAAAGAGGATATACTAATTTTACCCCATATTATTTGTCTAAATAATAAAAAATGCAAACTTATTGAGATCTGACTAAAAATGTGAATTAAAGAAATAAATAATATTGTGTAATATTTTTGATAAAGTGTGTTTTAAGCATATTATATAATACACTGCCATAGCATGCCTTTGGGATTGTAAGAATTTCTCTTGCTTTATACTAAGGGTGACTTTTGTGTAAGGGTGACCTCACCTCATCTTGCGAGAGTCAGTGTTCAGTGTTCACGCTACTTAATTTGTACTGGTTACCTGACAACAGGACATAACCGCTGTCTCTCAAACATCACCCATGTATATAGAGTATATAGCCATACATATACTGTTGTGTATGTGAAAAAATATACACCTACTTCAGGTTGATTTCTTACATATATTGCTTTAAATAGCAGTACTTACACTAGGTTAATTAGGACAGAATGATATTTTTAGATATTGGGATTATTTTAGAAATGTACTGCTTGAAAAGAAATAAACTGGTTTACATGAATGTCTTTTGACTTTCAGTGTCTAGGACAGTACAGGGTTGCAGTTGTTGCCATTTCGTTCTCATAGCTCGGGGGTTCCTGGATTGATCCTGAATCAGAATCTGCTTTTTTATGTATGATATATACATCAAATAAGAGCCAAATAAGAGGAGCACACTTTAATATTTAGTTCAAATAAATTTAGCTTTGATTACATTGCACATTTGCCATTGCATTGTTTCAACGACTATAGGCAACACCACAACATTTATTTGTTATTTGTAATGTTTGCTTATCTTGTACTGATGATAAGAGAGATGCAATTATAACGTTTTCTCCAGATCTTTCCAAAGACTTATAAAGGGGTTCAGCTCAGGAATCTATGGTGGCCAATTTATTGTGATGATGATGATGACTTCTCATCCTCCCAGAACCACTCGTTCACAATTTGAAATATGTCTGTGACATCAGGTAAGAAACAATCCATTCATGGGAGAATCTGGTTAATAAGTACAATAAGTTCATCGGCTGACAATTTTTTTTGAGAAATAATGTTGCTGAGCCAACCCCAGATCATAACACTCCCTACAGAGTGGCCACTATACATTATGAGCGCATTGCTTCATGAGCTTCCCTTCTTATTCTGACACTCCTGTTGCTCTGGACTAGGGTCAATCTGACCACATGACATTTTTCCACTGCTCCAAATTCCAATCTTTATGCTCCCTAGCAAACTGAAGCCTGTATTTCTCAATTAGTCACATCAACAAGTGGTTTTCTTTTAGTTATACAGCTGTTTAGCCCCAATCCTGTGAGTTACTGATCCATTGTGTATATGGAAATGCTCTTACTGTGACTACTAAACATAGCTGTGATTTTTACTGTGAATTTTTTATGATACAACTTAATCAAGCATTTAAGTGATCTCTGCTGGTTCACTGCTATTCCTCTAGGTTTTAATAATGCATTGGACAGTTCTTAACCCATTTCCAGTAACTGCAGCAATTTCCTCAGCAATTTCCTTTGGTTGGTGCAGGCCAATTGTTTGACCCTTCTAAAACACAGTAAAATATATTCAATGAACAAGAATTGCATCTTCTGACGTGGTTAGGGTTAGAAACGAGAAGATACTCACCGCACTAGTTAGGATTAACAGAATTGTTGTCAAATGGAACATATAATTATCAGAGAAATTTTCTTAAGTATTTGTTTATTTAAAAGTATATGCCAATAGATAAATGCAGCTATAAGACAAGACATCCCATGGTACAGAAGAGATAAATGCACTCCTTATTTAATTTAAGGGTACATATAAAAAGACTGTTATATATTTACAATGTTACTGCTGTGATTAATGAGGGCCATTGTTCTAGGGCAAAACTGTTTATGTCTCCCACTGTGTGGGCCTTGATGGTGCTGATTTTTCTACTGAAAACAAGTGAGAGGAATCAGCTATAATCTTGCCAGCAAGCTTCATGACCCTACTGTTGTAAATACCCTTAAGCGATGACAGACTACGTCAGATAAACCTCTCCATTGCGGAGTGAAGGAAGTCATCTATCTGTTGGTTTCTTAGTTCAAACATCAATATAAGTGAAATTAAAAGCTGCATTGATATACACACACATGAATAACTTTATACTTTCAGTTTACATGTACAACTAACTCGCATCGACAGTTATCAGCTGGAGCCCATCTGTAATTTGTCCTCCATAACTGTATCACTATAAAAGACCACCACAGGACTATTATTGAACTATTGGAACCACTATTTAGATGATGAACCATTTTTGAGCACAGCACTGATACACACACTATATGGACAAAAGTATTTGGCCAAACCTGCAATAACATTGTATCCAAATACATGGTGCCCATTTTCCAACGAAAACAGTTTCCACCCTCCGTGAAAGGCTCTCCACAAGATTTTGAAGTGTTCCTGTGGGAATTCATGCCCATTCATTCTGTAGAGCATTTATGAGGTCAGACACTGATGTTGGATGAGAAGACCTGGCTCTCAATCTCCGTTCCAGTTCATCCCAAAGGTGCATGATGGGGTTCAGGTCAAGGCTCTGTGCGGGCCAGTCAAGTTCTTTCATGCTGAACTCATCAAACCATGTGTTTATAGTCCTTGCTTTGTGTTCTCGGACACAGTCATGTTGAAATAGAAAAGGGCCTTCCCAAACTGTTATCACAAAGTTGGAAGGATAGCATTGTAAAGGATGTCTTGGTATGCTGAAGCATTAAGATTGCCCTTCACTGGGGATAAGGGGATCTGATAGAAATACCTGAATTGAAAAAATTAACAGGTTTGGGCAAATACTTCTATCCCAAAAGTTGGTTGATTTTAAAAAGTTGTGTTTTGAAAAGTTCACTATTGATGAAGAATTAAACCACCCACCACGTGCTCTGCGTGATCCAATACCACTGATAGCAATTATATGCAGTTGTTCTTTTGTCCACGAGGTGGCACTAGTGTCCCTATACAAAAGTAATCACGTCAAGTTATGACTAGGCTGGACTAGCTGTCCATGGTAAATGATTATTTGAATATACAGACGTTATATGTGCTACTATTTTTTAATATATACTTTTCGAGGCGTGTGTGTGTGTGTGTGTGAGAGAGAGAGATTCCATGCTATGCAGACTTTGCTTGTATGGCTTCTGTGAGCCCCCTCATGCCTTGTTTGCTCATGGCCCATATTTTAACGACATCCAGCAATGATAACTTGGGAGGCTGGTGTCCACCGTTTTGAATCCTCCATGGTTGTCCCACTCTCCCTCCTCCTACAGGAGTCTGTCAGCATGGCTCCGCCTCGGTCCTTTTGTCTTCTGGTAATCTGTAGCACGACTGGGAGAGATACTGCATTTTCAGGAGGGGGGTCAGGGAGTTCAGCGCCATTTCAAAAGAAAAAAAAGAGAAAAAACCCACAAGCTTCCGTTAGACTGCCATTAACCCAGCTCCCAGTGCCATTCTCACCAGTGCACACGAGTTAATCATTTACCAACTCTTACCCCTCACCAGTACACTGCTGTAAGTCAGAAGAGATATTGCCTCCATCATGAAAATGGCCTTACAGTGTGTGAGGAGAACAAAGACTGTGTGAGACTTCATGTATATCACTGTCTATCTGCATCAACCCCTTCCATGCATGTGATCTTCGTGACATGATGCTTGGACATAGGTTGAGGAAGAAACTCGGGCCTTGTGCAACATGCAGCAATGGTATCATTAAAAAAAAGGGACTTGTGTGTGTGTGTGTGATGGGGGGATTGCAGTGAAGGGAGCACAAGATGAGAAAGAGGAGGCACAGAGAGAAAGAGGGGGAGGGGAAGAAAGAGGAACTCATGAGGTGAAGAGGATGGAGGAAGTCTAAGCAGGCTAAAAAAAGAAAGAAAGAAAATGAGCAGAAATGCATTCATAGATCAGGAGACAAAAGAGAGACAAACAATAAACAAGACAACTATAGGGAGAATGAGACTAGAGATGATGATGATGATGATGATGCTAAGAACTGACTGCAAAAGAAGGAAGGAGGGAGGGAAGGAGGGAGAGATAGAGAGAGAATACATGGGAGGGGTCCTGTGCCACAAGTGCTGCTGTTATGTCTGCCTACATATCCTTGTTTTCCTGGAAATCCTAGCCCGGGCATAGTGATGGTAGTGCAGGGATCTGGCCTTTGGGCCTACCAGCTCCGGGGCGTCTGTGGGAAGGAATAAACGAGGGTGTGAAGGTTATGGGCGATTTGAAACCTGCATATTTGCTTGTTTGTAGGATTGATTACACAGCCTGTGCTCTCAGCTGCAGCACCACCATGATATAATAGATCACAATACATATTTATATTCAAGCTAACTTGTCTTCCTTTAAATCTCACGAATAATTACGGTCTTATCGGTGACATCCGTATTTAAAAAAAATTAAATAAAATAAATGACCAATAATTAGGAGTAAAAAATGGCAAGTTGTTTAGTTCGAGTCTTTCTGTGCATACATTAGTAAAGGTCTGGAGGACCTCAGCACCGCAATGCACAGCTGACGGATTAATCCGCGCGTACAGTGGGAAGTAGTCCGGCCTGATGTGGTGTAGTGTAGTGTAGTGTAGTGTTGGAGCAGCGCAGGTGAACAGGGTTCGAGTTCTAATTCCATACAAAATTAGATATCCACTCATGAAGAAGAAGAAATATCTAAATTATGCTCGGAAGGAGGAATTATAGGCTTTAGTGTTTGTATCTTCACCTAAACACACAGCAATGAAATGAGCTCGATTGAAGGATAAAGGTGCAGATTGTAATAATGATGGACTGATTGAATCGCTACAGTGTAATGGATCTACATAACTGACACTGAAGTTAGTTAGAGAGAGAGAGAGAGACGATGAAGGCGGAAGGCTTGTGTGGTTGACTGGGGTGTGGTGTGGCTTTCACCCCCCCACTCCCTCCACCGGCACACACACACACACACACAGAGGATCTCCATGCAGTCGATACCGTTGGACGAGAGAGAGAAAGGATTTAAATAATAGTTGTTTTTGTTTTATTAAGAGCCAGCGCGTGATCTGTAGTGCTTTAGTGTTAGACGACTGGTCAGTGCATCGCTGATGAAGTTTCAGTAGCAGAGAGAGAGAGAGAAGAGAGAGAGAAGAGAGAGAGAGCCCGCTAGCCCAGGTGTGAAACTGCTTCCCCGGCTGGCAAGTAACACTAATGTTGACCGACAGCTAGTCCGCTACCAACTGAAGCCGGAGGACCTGAAGCGTGGTTTGACACAAAAGAATCCCGACTTGAGAGACGAATAGGGCCAAAAGTGAGGCGAGACAAAACAAAGGTGATTGTTTGGTTTTTTCCCCCCATCATTCACTCAGCAAGTTTAAATGAGGGACAATATACGTGTGTGTGTGTGTGTGTTCGTTCCTGGCCGCTCTGTGTAGAGTTAATAGCGTTATGTTTAATAAACACGGGGACGAGTGAAACCAGCACGGAAATTAATGAGTTCTCAGAGGAGTTGTGTTGAAACAACGAGCTTTGGATATTTCCAAAGATATAGTGATTTTGTTATCTAGAATGAAACATATCTAATGTATATATATTTATTGTGTTTGAGAGTCATTGTGAGATGAAGGCGCAATTTAAACGGACTGCCGGGCGTGACGTCACACCTCCAGGCAACTGACAATTTGCAAAGTGGTTTGTCCGTTAAAATACAATACAGTATATTTACACTTTTTTTTTTTTATTAGCGATAAGTCATTATATACAGGTACATATGTATAATTATAACTTTATTTCTGTAGCTTATACAAATATTATTGCCTGGAAACTGTTTTTTATTTCAATTTTTTTTTTTTGGGGGGGGGGGGGGGGGGGGGCGTTTAAAGACTACTTTTTTTTGAAAAAAAGCGTGAACGCAATAATACATGCTTGAGGTCAGTGTTGTGCAGTTTTATTACTTAAAACTAGGTCACTCATCATGTGAAATGCGGGTTGAATCTGAGCCATGACAATGACTGGAGCTACGCTCCTCTAAAACACGGTGATAGACACTTCTTACACAGGTGAAGTTTTTGTAAATCAGCGCTGAAGGTGTGTGTTTGAGTGTTGATGGACTAATTAACTTGACTTGCTCAGCTTTTGGTTCTGGTGTGGCTTTAAAAGCACAGCTCCTGATAGACAAAAGGCCTGAGAGAGAGAGAGAGAGAGAGAGAGAAACCTCACCAGCAGGAGAGGAGCGGAAGTGCACGTGCGCGCGCGCGCGCGCACACACTCATGCACGCTGTCCAGCACATCACATCACATCTAATCCTGACCTCCAAACATCACACTCCTTCTGCATGTCCGGATTACCTGCATGCTTTTGTAGTTCATGCTGTAGAGAGGTTTTTTGTAAAATCCGAAACTTTCTCATCTGCAGCTTGTTTGAGAATCTAAAGGCTGTTTTACATTTAAACCACAGTGTTCTGGAATCTCTCAGAAGTTTCCAGTAGGATGTGGGGGAAAAAAGCATTTCACTATTTTATTTATTTTATTTGTTTCCATATATAATTCTTTATAGCAGACTGTTAACATTTGTGTAGCTGGATTTTTCTGGATTTTTCTATTTTTTATTTTGTTTGCTAAAAACAAAAGTAAATAATGTTAAATTTTTATTGATTCTGAATTGGAAACTGATCCCTTGATTCAATTAACTAAATTGGATAAATTGGGCATTGGTGGCTCAGTGGTCGGTTTCTGGCCTGCCCTGTGGAATGCCTGGGTTTGATTTCCAAACAATGCCCAAACCCCAGCCACTGGATGCAGTGCCGTTCCCTGCATAAGAATGCATCAGGAAGGGCATTCGGCGTAAAACCTGTGCCAAGTTGTTGTGCGGATCTCATGGTCCGCTGTGGCGACCCGTTCACGGGAGCAGCTGAAAGACAACAACTGATGCAATCAGTGTAATATGGCCGAGCAGTGTTTAATTATTGAATTGGATGTAAGCCTTATGATAGTAAGTATGTTCTGTATAATTAAACAGCAGTAGGAAGTTCTAATCTTCAACTGCATTTCAATATTTATTTTAACACTCATTCTCATTAATTCCTTGATTGTGGTCAGGGTAGCAGTGGGTCCAGGGTAGGGCTGCCTGATATAATGACATATATAGCTTTGGCAAGTTAATTACAATTTTTATGCGATTAATTGTGCAGCACTAGTCCAGAACACATACTGCTAACACTGTGTATGAGGTATACACCCTGAACGGGAAGCCAGTTCAGTGCAGGGCACCTTGCATACAAGATCAGACCTATGGGTAATTCAGAGCAGACAGTCCACATCCTGGAGGGTGAACATGCAGAACCACCCTACAGACACGAAATTGAGCTCAGGATCAATATTGGAGCTAACAGGCAGCAGTGTTGCCTACTGCACTACCATGCTGCCCTCTGTTATTTTGAGAGATGCAGTATATTAACCATTGTAATATTTAAAAAGTGTCTTTCTTATGTTTCCTCTTGGCAGCCATGCCGTCAGTGATGGAGCGCTCAGGATCGGGAGTGCTGTCCCGCAGCAGGGCAAAAACAGCAACCAACGGCAACAGTCATCATCACACCGATGAGGAAAGCAGTGATGAAGATCATTCACATGGTAGGCCATAACCAACCAACACTCCCAAACAAAAAAAAGTATTAAGCCTATTAATAAATCACATAATTCTTTATTAATGATATTGTTTTTAAGCATTTCTTAACATGCTCTTCTTGTGTTGAATTAGTCTGATTCTGGTTGCTGGTCCAGTTTTATTTAGGCTTCCTTCCCACCCGTTCGTCCACTCACATGCACTCTCCTACTGGCCTTTGTGTGACTAGCAAACTCATCCTTGCAGTGTTCTTTATCTTATAGACAGCATGATTCGTGTGGGTGCAGACTACCAGGCACAGATCCCAGAGTACAAGCCAGGTAAGAGGAAGTGTGTTTGTGTAAGAGAGCCTATTCCTATTACCAATTATATTGAGGTCCAGTTGCAAAGTCTGTTGTATGATCTATACATCTGAGGTGGATATTTACTGGTCCACAAGTAAAGATGTATATTAAGTGAAGTTGTGTGGGGAAAGATCAAGAGGCCTGCAAGCAAAAATGTTAGGGAAGAAGAAGCTATTTTAGTAAGTGACGTTGTGAAAAAGATGAAAGCAGAACAGAAAACATGAAAAAACATTGTTAAGGAGGGCAAAAGTATGCACATTGAGGTAATGAGGTTTAAAACATTGTTTTTCTTCTGATTTATTTAAGCAATGCCAAGCGCACAATATTATCAGTTATATCAATCCACCATATATAAGTGCTCTCTCTATAAATTAATGCATTCTTTATTGGAATTAGTTTTTCGGTACAGAAAAACCATGTTAACATCCCAGTCAGACCCATGCTACACGTTGGTAGGGATGGGAAAACTAATTTCAATAGAGTTAAATATATAATTGATGTAACAAACTAAACAAATAATTCAACACACCCATTCAACGGCTCAATCGTGAAGTCTCACGGAAATTCAAATCTAATTACAGATGACTACGAATAATCTTTGTGCAAATAAACTTAGATCTGTGTTAGAGTAAATGACTGTGTGGCCTAGTAAATGGTTATGTTGGTCTTCAGTGCTGCGTATCAACCAATCATATGACACACTGGCATAAAATCATGCAGGTACAGTTCCAGGGCTTTAGTTACTCTTTGCAGTAAAAACCAGAATAGGGAAAATGGGTGATCCTAGTAACTTTAACTAAGGCATGAATGTAGGTAACAGAAGGTCTGGTTTCACTATTTTAGAAATTGATAATCTGGGATTTTCACACACAAAATTGCAGAGCATGGTGCTAAAAACAAAACAAACAAAGAAAAAAAAATCTTGTCTGCAGGCTGAAACATCATATTGATGTGAATAAAGTCAAATAATCACTCTTTACAACCATGGTGAGCAAAAAAGCATTTCCAAATTCTACAGCTCACATAAATGTGCATGTAGGCCTCATAAATTGGACGGTGAGTTTAAATGTATGACTGTGTGTGTGTGTGTGTGTGTGTGTGTGTGTGTGTGTGTGTGTGTGTGTGTGTGTGTGTGTGTGTGTTAGAGCCCGAGACTGATTACAATGAGAAAGACCAGAGAAGCATGCTTGTGTGGTCACCCGACAGCCAAGTGTCTGATGCAATGTGTAAGTATTGCCACTATACCCCAAATACTTAGAACAGTATAAACTATTGTGGTACTAAAGACAAATAGCACCTCACTGTAATATGTACAGCCCATATAAACACTTTTATTAGAAGGAAATGTTTGTTTTATAATGAGAAGTGGGACTTTATACTATATTGTAAACTGCTTACTGTTGCCAGCTAACACTAACCATGGTTTAGATCGCCATAACTAATGGCACTGAAAATAGGGTTTATAAGTTCATTTACTATAAACTTACTTGTCTAATCTAAACCATACTTTCTTTAATCTGAAGTTGATAAGTAATGTTATGTGGAGGAAGCTGCTTAGATTATAAACCAATTGATATCATCCCTCGTTGAACATTTTGTATTTTGTTCTTTACAGTGGATGAATACATCTTAATGGCCAAAGAGAAGCACGGATACAATATGGAACAGGTATGACGAACCACAGTTTAAAGGAATACTCCAGCCCTTTAAACATGATCTCAGTCCAACACGCACATCTTTTCACTGTACAGAGAAAACTCTATTTACCTGAAACTCACATGTCTTTGAAGTCTTCCTTCAGTAAGTTTTTACATAAGGTGTGTAAAATACAAGTATAAACCTATAACTATTGTACGTTGGAACCCTGGTACACTGCAGGAATAAGCAACAGATAAATAAGTCTTGTTGCTTAAGCTTCCGCTTAACTGTTATATTGAACTACACCGTCTACATCAATTAAGCTTAACCACAGATTCAGTACAGATTCTGTTAAAAGAATTACGAGAGCAGTCTAGTTTTCTCATAAATGTTTTTTCTCCACATTTTTATTGTTTTTCGGAGTAAATGGGTTCTCAGTCATTCTCTCAGGACCGGGAAACGTGTCCGTACTTGCCTGCTAATCACACACAATACAGTAGGGAAATGGCTAGACCGCTTTCTTTAGTAGATTATAGCAAACCTGTTCCTTGTTCCTATCATTTTTCTTTATCCTTTAGTCTTTAGGTATGCTGCTCTGGCACAAGCATGATGTGGAGAGGTCCCTGGCCGACTTGGCCAACTTCACACCCTTTCCCGATGAGTGGACGGTGGAGGACAAGGTGCTGTTTGAGCAGGCGTTCAGCTTCCACGGGAAGAGTTTCCATCGCATCCAACAGATGGTAAGTGAGAGTGTATGTGAGTACAGGAGATAAAGTGAATGTAAGATAGTGGGAATAGTAATGAGAAAAGAGGAAGAGAGGATTGCATGGGTAATCTGCAGAGCTCTCATCTGCCCGCTGCTTCAGGACAGAGGTGGATTTATAGCCGGCCAGGGAGTCCTGCAGTCCAGCACAGACCGGTATTTAAATAGGTCCACTATTAAGACAAATTAATTATGTTATAGCTTGCAGTTACACTTATTACGTACTATGTCATGTCTTGTAGATCTTTAACACTCCCTAGAGTTTGCTTGAGAGAAGTTATTTAAGTCTATATGTTGCGTATTTCCTTTTGAAACAGGAAGTGCTCCCTCACGACAGCTCTTTTAAAATAGTGTCAAAGGGATTTACTGGCTTCCAAGATGTGAAACATCATGCTTAGCAAAACGCCCACATAAGGCAGCTGAGAGAGCTTTATTTTCAAACTCTACAGGACTTCTCTCTGCCTACTTAGTCGTGTTTATCGTGGCAGGTTTTGTTAGCGGCCTGCACCAGGCTTTTAATTTTCCCCATGGTAAACCCCCCCCGCTGTGGAACAAGAGGCTGTAAAAAAAAAAAAACATTCGAGAAAAGCCCTCTTGCTCATAAGCATGCCGTTTGGGATCCTCCAAATCTATCGTCACATCACAACCAGTGTACGTGTCGACGCTTTTGAACGAAAGTCATACATATTTAAGCCAAGATTAAGGTTATAAAAGGGGTTTGAAAGCAGACATTTCGAAGAAAATACAGTTACAAGAAAACACAAGTACCTTTATAAAGAGAATTTTGTTGAGTTGCTGAATCAACCAAAAAGGGACTTTTTGGGTCACCATTGTCCATGTCCTGGCTGAATTAATGTCATTGAAATAAAAATTTAGAAGAATATTCATATCTTTTTCAGTCCATTTCTGTTTTCTTCACAAATCTTACTTTGATGCGTTAGATTCAATTACATCATCTTTCCTTTGGGAAGGTAGGCATCCCCAATTGAACAGGTTCCTACTTCAAAGATCTAAAAGAGATGGTGGCAAGGCTCTACCCAATTTATGTTTTTATTACTGGCCAGCGAATATTCAATGTCTCATCTTTTGTCTCATCTAATCTCTGCACTTCTTGGATCTGCACTCCCCTCCCCTCAATTAAATCAATCGATAATTCAGTTATTAGGTCTTCTTTGAGAGTATGCTTAGTTCAGGAAGTATAGTGTTGTTCTTTGAGCTTTTCTCTTTCTCCAATCCTATTGTCTCTAACCATCCCTTTCAACCTTCTTTACATGATTCAGTGTCTCAAGAATGGTACAGTAAGCTTTGCAAATATCTTTTTATTGATCATAGGTTTGCACCGTTTTAACAGCTGTCTGAAAGACACTTCACTGGCTCTTCGAAATACCAATACCAAATTTCCCTTAGGCTTCTGATGCAAATGTTCTACATAATTTCCTCTGCTTGTCCCCGCTGTGTAAAGGCCTAATACCCACTATTTATGGCGGATTAATGAATTTGAGTCACAGCACTTGGAGTAAAATTAAGACCTAAATCTAAGAGTCAGTTGATGCATGACGCAGTTCTTAAGCTTGTCAATTCAACCCTACTTATGTGCCCACCCCTCATTTTTAGGGTTTAAGTGTGTACATACACAGGGCTCGTTTCTTCAATCCCCTTTTTACTTAACTGGTTGGTTTTCACCTGTGTATGGATTATTTTTAGGGCCCAAGCACTATGACATCAGCCATAATTACATCATAGTACATGAAGGTTCTTCTAAAGATGATTATTGAGAGAAAAACCGATGGCTCAGTTGTGATCACGTGACGCTCGGCGTTAAAACAAGAAGCGCATACATGAAACATGATTCTCGGTACTCATGTAAACCAAGACTTGTTCGTTTTCCAAGGCAAAATTTATAAAAATCTTTGCTCGTCTTGCGGAACACTCGCAAACCGCGTTACTCGCAATCCGAGGTTTTACTGTACTCTTCCTAAGGGATTTATACGATCGCCAAGAAACTGGGCCTATGTGATATCAATACAATATTGTTTAAAAATCAATAAAAATATTGTTGAAAGGAAACCAGGTCTGCGCTCACAAATTACAAGTATGACATTGGTACTTGGTTAGTAAAATAGTAATCAGTGTAAGGATCTATCCAGTGAGGGGTAAACTTCAAAGCATTTGTATATGCTTTATATGGATAAGAGCGTCTCCCAAACGCCTAAATGTGAGTAATATATTTGCACTCGAGAGAATGACTGATGGAAACAATGCGCAGGAAGCCACATGACGAAAGCAACATAAGTGACCAATACTAACTAACTGCTACTCCTCCTGGTTTATTTACAGCGAGCGGTAAGACATGACAGGTATTCTAGATGGTATTTGATTGAATGCAAAAACTGAAAAGAATAGTATGACTTTTCCCCCCATCATATTAGAACGTAATATACAATTTTATTTTTAATAAACAGCCACCAGCACAACAAGCTTGATTGTGATTTTAACTTGATCCCAGAGAGCTGATGTGAACTGTAAATGTGTACCCATGCCTGCGTGTAATTATATGTGTAGGGTTGTTAAGATGCTGAGATATATATATTTTTTGTTTTTCCTCAGCTGCCAGATAAGCTGATCTCCAGCCTAGTAAAATATTACTACTCCTGGAAGAAGACTCGGACTCGCACCAGCGTCATGGACAGACAGGCCCGCAAACTCATTAGCAAGAGAGAGAAAGATGACAGGTGAGGGGTTTGAACAAGCAAAATGGAAGCGCAAAGGAAAACAAAACAGAAGCAGGAGAGTGTCCTGCGGAGCATTTCTTAACCATGCAATGTCTGCCTGTTAGTAATGACGAGATAGAAGAAGGAGAACAGGGAAGTGACAGCGACTTTGAGATCGTCGCAAAGAAAGAGGTAAAGCATAAACTCTGCATAAAACATTGCTTGGTTGCAACAGTACGGCAGCCGTACTGTCACCTTACCAACTAATATTAGTGCTGTTTAGAAAGTCGTACCAAAGTAGATTAGAGCCTAGTCAGTTCACATGAGCATAGATTTGGTCATTAGCTATTTATCTGTAGAAAGCTGAGAAATGGTGTGACAACCTTTTGTAAGAAATGATCACTTGGTGTTTAAGAATGGTTTTTTTTTTTTTTTTTTTTTTTTTTTCCACCTTCAGCCCAAGCTGACCCGTGGGACCGGAGGAGGCAGCGAGAGGAGCTCGGGGAGGACAGGACCGACACGCAAAGAGAGCCAGGGAGCTCAGTATCGGCACCATCCACTGAGGGCACGCCGCAGACCTCCAAAGGGCATGTACCTGATCCAGGATGACATCATCACCCTGTCAGCTTCCACAGAGTCAGGAACCGTCTCGAACCGCCAGCTCGACACTCAGCTGGTGTCCCTTAAGAGACAGGTAATGAATGCACGATAGCGCATACACACACACACACTGCAGTATTTGTTATGGGTTTGTACAAACCGATATTAATCACAAGACAAACTTTACCAATCCTCACGCAGGTTCAAAGTATCAAGCAAGCAAACAGTGTCCTCAAACGGAGTTTGGCAGATGGTGTTGATGCCATAAGACCAGCTGAGGTGCAGTCAAGTTATTTCTCTACATTCAACTGTCTTATTTAGTTATTTTTTGTTGGTATTTTAACATACTCAGGGTTTACTGTGATTTAGTTTGCAATCTGATTCATTCTGAAGCAAGCTTAGCAGAAGTTATGTGTTACTGGAATATTAATTTTTTCATCTATTGAATCTGGAGTGTATGCACAACTTCCCGAACAAGAAACATGTTTCCTTGTAATGTGAAAACGGACTGCCTTAACTACTAAAAATAAAAAAAAACAATTTGTGACAACCGTTGGTGAATAAAATATTCTAGAAAATGTTTGCATAAATGTTATTCACTGTTCTAGCAACTGCCCCTTAGGCTTCCATAATTAGCATTTCTCTGTTTTTTTTAATTTTATTTAATTTTATTTTTATTTCCCCCATCCTTGCTGGACGACAGAAATTAACATGTTTCACTATTCACGCTTTCAGCCCACTCTTAAGATTAACTCCCGCTGGACCACAGAGGAGCAGCTACTGGCTGTACAGGGTAAGTCAAATTATCATTACTTTCCCTGCTACTTGACAATCATGGCAGATGAGGAAAAACATATTCATCTAGTTGCTGACAAAAAAAAAAAAAAAAAAAAAAAAAAAAGATTTCTAGTGTCCCAGATGCAGTACCATTCGATTCCCCTTGATTGATTGTGGTATAATTCCAATTAAAGGCACATACTTGTAGTATAATTAATAATAATTATTCTGACGTTGATTTACATGCATGCGTGTTGGCATTGTGTAGCCATCAGGCGCTACGGTAAAGACTTTGCCGCCATCGCTGATGTGATCGGGAACAAGACGGCGGGTCAGGTGAGCTCATTCTTCATCAGCTACCGCCGCCGTTTCAATCTGGAGGAAGTGCTGCGCGAATGGCAGGCGGAACAGGAAGTGGTGCGGGGGAACAGCGAGACCATGAAGGACCTGAACGGGACATCGGGAGTGGAAGATGAAGAGGTAAATGTATGAACATCTAAAAGGTTCAGGAAAAATATTACCATCTAAGTGAATGGGTGGTTTGTTTAAAGTTTCTTTCCTGATGTTTAATATCCTTTTATTCTATGCAGACTAAGAGGGACAGTGTGTCCCCTGCAGACTCGGGAAGTCCACAGCCGTCCTCTGAAGTAGCCAGTAACTCCAGCCAGTCTTCTCCTCCCCTTACCCAACCCCCACCTTTACTACGCCCGACTCCCCCCAGTGCACCCCCGAGCTTGCTGCGACAGCCTCCTCCTCTTCAAACGCGTCCACTCCAGACCCGAACTCCACACAACCACCCTCCACCTCCACTCATCCGTCCGGCGGTGGCCTCATCTCACCACCAGAGCAACTCCAGGAACTCCATCGGGTCCTCTGCAGGCTCCGCCGCACAGCTACCTCCCTCGCTGATGGGGATCGAAGTGGAGTCGCCACACTCGCACTGATTGACATGAGCTGCTGGCGTTAGCTTCCGGCACTGATCTCAAACCAGTTCTAAATTAGGATGTTAATAGGAAACCGGTCGCAGTTCAGGGCAACTTCTAGAAAGAAAAAAAAAATGGACTGTCCAGGTGCCAAGGGGAAAAACAAAAACAAAACTTTACTGCAGTTGTTCAGGCACGAAAGATGAGTCAGGGATGGTGATTAGACATAAAGTTAGACAGGTGAAATGAGTCAGCGGCAAGTTTGGCATCACTCAGAAAATCCCCATTAAACACCAACAGTTGTACAGGCAAAGAAAAAAAAAACCTCAGTGCAGACTTGCCAAATAAAGACCACACACACACCTAGAGGGCCTCAGCTTTAATGGTATACCTCAGAGGAGGCCAACGAACCCACAACCACATGGTTCACCGTGATCAGTTACAGAAACGACCTCTGTCAGGAAACATCGTTAGTACTTGAACCAAAATTTCTCGATGGAGAAAAAGAGCCTTTAGACATTATACACTGGATTGTAATGAAATGCCTTGACAACTGAATCACAGGTTTCCTATCTCCATGGCAACAGAGCAGAACATCTCCAACTATGTTACAAGGAAGACACCACATGATGTTTGTGAGTGTAAACTGGGAACAGGGATTTTTCTGGTTTCCATTAAAGAGCCATGTATTACTAGAACTCAGCTTAGTGAAGCAGGTGTTGTTTTTATTATTTCAATTAGATTCCCTGAAATATTAGTAGATAGTAATGATGTAGAAGTAGCTAATATTAAAGCACTAAATGACCCAGAATACTTGATTTTTCTGTACACTGAAGTACACCGACTCCTCAGTCAGATGTCATGATCTTGGAGGGAAAGTGTGTAAGATGTTGCAACACTAGAGTTTAACAGTTTGTGCCAGTGGAGTTTTCCATTTTCACCAAAACGTATATGAGAAATGTTTACAGGTGAACCTTGAATATGGTGTTTCTTTTGTTTTTTTCCCTCTTCCCTTTTTAGAATAAAGTGAAATAACCAAAATCTACATCCAGTGGTGTGTGTGTGCAGAACCTCATTCACCATCATGATCTGTTTGGAGACACGAGTCTTCATTGCATCATTACCTACACAGTTTGAGTTTCATCATTCATTTATTACTATCATTGATCATAATCATCTCTTTGCACCAAATGTACATTTGGAGTTCTCTCTATCTCTGCCATACATCAGCTCTGACAAAGAAAAATATTAAAATTACAGCAATGAAAAATGATATGAAATAATCAACCCTGAAGAAAATTTATATTAATAGATAATGACAATTGGATCCCCAGCACCTTAGACAATGATCATTCATAGAACTGCAAATAAATGTGACATTAAAAACATTTTCTGGGAACAAAAAAAGATATAAAACGCAGAGGTGCACAAGTGTCCTGCCAACCACCACTCAGACTTGGAAGAGACACCGTTACTCCCTCTACTGGTTCGATAATATCCGAGTGTGTATCCATGCATGCAAAACATGTATAGCGCAGTGGAAAGACAGGACATAGCTCACCTTTCTCTCGCACGCATCTGTCTTTCTCAGCTGGCTCTACTAATGCCTGAGCAAGAATATCAAAACTGATAATCATTTTAAATCATGTGGTACCAAAACATCTGCTCCTGATGTCTAGTTCTCAGTGGGCTTGCTGCTACTTTATACAATCACTGCATGAAGGTCAAGACAAAGAGCCCAAAGCAAACTTTTGGTTATACACATGATTCACTCTCATTCAGACTAATGCACACGACAGAAAGAGACAAGCATGAAAAGAGTAATAATGCTCAAAGTGATGTGGGGGATCATGTGATTTGCTACCAAACCAACGCAGCTTTTCAGGCGTCCTGGATGTGGAAGGTGGACTCCCCAGATGAAGCCCAAACAGGCATTTAGAGATCAGTCTCATAACGACAGCTGTGCTGATGCAGGGGATGTAGTTCTCTTTCGCAGTGTCTTTTCCAGTGATTGTTTAGTCCAAGGGGAACAGGAGGTTTGCTGGGGTCTGTTGTTTGTGTGTGGTATTCGTTACAGCAAGACATGAACGGATTTTAAAACCCACAAGAAATAAAAACACATTCTAAGGATAACAATGCATAAATCACCGATTTTACAACATTGAAATACATTTGATTTCTTTTCAGAAAGATGGGACAACAAAAATACACCCATACCAGTGCAACACATCACAACCCAGTCAATGAAGTAAATCACCCAAACCATCACACACACACAATCCCTTGAGCGGTATTCAAGTGGTGGCCCTCTTTTCTTTATTTTATCTTTATTTATTTATTTATTTTTTTGGGTGCTGATGAGGTTCAACCTTGTTGACAGAACAAAAAGGAAGAAGTGTTGAGTGGGAGTGGGTTTTGTAGGTAATCCACACAGCAAAACAAATGAAAGTATGTGCAGATATTATGAACTCTGTTCGGAGTGTGTGAGTGAAAGGTGAGTTGAAGACCGACATGAGTTTAGGAAACTGGAGAGTCCATCAAATCAGCATCATCTCATAGTGGACAAAAAGTAAAACAACTGTGTTTCTTTCCTTTCACCCCATTTCTGGACTGATAAATGAGAGTAAAGGCTAGTGATCCTGAAACCAGCAAAATCAGATCAGCATATCTCATACCTCACACTGGATTTCAGCGTGTAGCATCTGTACAGCTTATTTTCAAGAAGACCGTAAAATCTGTCTATTTAGTATATCACTACTCATTTCAGTGGTTACTCCTTGCCGTCTCGTTTTCCCCATATCTGACCATCACCCACCCGCTTTATCCCCTCGCCCTCCCCCTCATAGTTTGAGCTCGTTGGCGATTTTGGAAGCGATGTTCTTGAAGGCGATGGAAGTGCCGGAAATCCTCTTGAAGCGCACGCCGTTGAGCGACAGGCGGGGCAGCTTGCACACCTCCATCTCCCACTGGACGAAGTCATCACGGGAGGGGTTTCCAGCCATGCAGAAGAGCATGTAGCGCTCGCGCACTTCGTATTCGCAGCTGTTAGCGTCCAGAACCTTACGGATCTCCTTCATCATCTCGGTGGGCTCCATGGACGACGTGGTCTTCATGCTCCAGGTGAAGCGCAGCGAGCGAGGCTTGGTGTTATCTTTCCCGGATGGAGGTGGAGTTCCGCCTCGTGGAGAAGAGGAGGAGAGCGAGTCCTTGTTTTCATCCCCACCGCCTGAGCCGAGTGTTCCGCCTCCTACTCCGGTCTTCTCTGCCTTGTCGGCGCTGCTGAGCATGGACCTGGAGACAGGGATGGAGAGGAAGGGAAGGAAAAGAAAAAAAAAAAAAAAAAGGGGAGAGAGAACGAGAGGTGGAAAATCATATAGAAATATGAAAGAAAACAGCATAGAAGAAAAAGGGGGACAGAGGGAAAGGAACATATGTGAAGGGAAGAGAACAAGGGGATCATTGTAGTGTTGAACAAAAGACAGAAGAGGAGGCAGTGGACAGAGGGGAGAGACGACAAGAAAAAAACAGACAGCCGAGAAAAAAAAAAAAAGGCATGCATGTTAAAGTACTGCTGTCAATTCAACATCAAATTATCCCCCCATGTGACACACTCACTCTATCAGGGCATCAGTTTACTGTCTGTTCGAACTTAAGTGGACGTGGATGGCTCTAAAAGGATCTAATTGTAACTCTGTCCTGCTTTCATGATTTTAATTTAGTTTTAGTTACAAGCTGAGGCAACTTTAGACAGGAAAAAAAAAAAAACCTATAGTACAGAATTTACTACTTTAGCTACAGAGAAAGCTAAATAAAAGCCTGATTTTAAGTAAGTCACAGAAAGGAATTAACCCTTGGCTCAATCAGTGTGTGTATGCAAAAAAGTGGATCAAGGAGAAAATAAAACCAACACTACATCTAAGCAAAAAAACAAAACAAAAAAATCTATGAGGGAGGGGTTAGTCACAAAAAACACTTAATAACAACACAAAAAATTCCAGATAGTTGCTTTCTCTCTCTCACACACACACACACACACACATACACACATACACACTTTCCGCTTCTTTGTACGGCTCCTCAACATAATCTATGCA
>JAQMYG010000001.1:18905541-18920845 GCA_030014215.1 Clariallabes teugelsi | reverse complement strand
GGAAACCAGAGCACCCGGAGGAAACCCACCAAGGACGGGGAGAACATGCAAACTCCACACACACACACACACACACAGTACACACTTTGGGGGCTCATAAATAATGGAACAAATAGCTGACAAACAACATTCTTAAAAGGAAGGAATTACCTGACACGCTCAGAAACAGCGAAAGGCCTAGATGACCACAAACAGCAACTAAACTGGAGGACTGAAGAATTTTATCCATGGTGAAGAAGAACCCTTTCACAACATCAAGCCAATTCAAGAAAAATCTTGAGAAGGTAGGTGTGTCATTGTTAAAGTCCACATTCAAGAGACAGCTTTATAAAGTAAATACAGACGCTTCACAACAAGGTGACATGGTTAATGCCGGAATTTTGCCAAAACCTAGAATTAAAGCTGAAAGTCTTTGCAGAGATTTTGAGTGTTTCATTTTAAATTAAATATAGTGATGTACAGAGACCAATGACAAAACCCCATAACTTCCCAGATTTATGGACCTGGCAGTATATAATAACATAAAATGGTTTAAATAATAATTTACTGGCCCACTAGTTTGTGTGTTAGTTATGTTTACAACCTATTTAACTGAACCGACTAGGTCAAATAGAATAATAACCAAATATAAAAAATTTCCTAAAAAATGATCTACTAAAAATTGTAAACAAAATATGCTATAAAACATTGCATACCCATGGCAGTTTTTAGTTGATAACACGAGGCATTTACAGGCCTCCCTGACAAGCTTTCCTTTCAGCTAGCAAGGTCTTTGTGCGAGTTCTTCTCCGAGCATTCCCCTCCCCCTCACTTTGCTCAATCTAAGAAGTAAAGGCTGTCTCTCAGAGTGAATGTGGCTAAACGGTGTAAACTTGCCTGGGTTGGGGTGCGTGCAGGTCAGCGGGGCAGGGGTGGGCTGAGGAGGACATGGACTTGTGATGACGGGAACGTGAGGACGAAGAGGATGTGAGTACGGCGCCGGCCGAGGCCGTTGAGGCGCGGGACCCTGGTGTGTTCAGGCTGATGGTGGTGAGAGCATACAGCGGTGGCACCGTACACATGCACACACCATCACACACATAGTCATGGTCGTATACGTGTGGAAGGAGGAAAGAGGATTTTATTAGAAGGCATAATTATCTGACAATGGGTAGATGGGGACAAGGAGAAAGGGAGTGACAGAGAGAGACAGCACCCGGAGGACACAAAGAATGAGCACAAAGGAAAGTGTGAGTTTGAGCATTGAGTTTATGCAGAGACAGTGCAGACTGGTACAAGACAGCGAGCGAGCAAAAGAGGGAGGGAGATAGAGAGCGAGAGAGGTCAAACAGAGTGGTGATGAGAAGGGGAAAAGAAGAAAGTAGAGAGAGCAAGAGGGGGAGAGAGAGAGAGAGAGCGAGACATACACGCACAGATTAGCAGAGCTTGTGGAGAAAAACCTATGCGATCACCTTACTGAGAAGAACGCAGAATAAGCCTATTACAGGTCGACTAAAGAAATCGTACAAACTGAATGCTACCTTGTCCGTCACAAGCTTTGCTAATCCTTTTAGACACAGATAAACCAGAAAAACAAAAATCAGTATGCAAAGGCCAGACTAGAGAGAAAACGAGAGATCGGGAGGTAAGTCACAACACTCACAGATCTTCCTGAAATACATTAGCAAAGAATGAGTGAGTGAGAAATAACTATATAAAGATGGAGCAGAGAACAAGATATGCATAGGTAAGGAAGTAATAAGCCAAAACCAAAGCAAACAGAGCAGAGCAGTTGTTAATATTTTAAAGATGCACAAGAGACAAATGAAAGCACTCTAAACACAGTACCTATAATGACATTCAATGGTTATATCACACACACATACACACACATTATATCGTATCAAGCATTCTAATGATTACTTACACTGAAAAACGCATAAAGAAACAATGCCTTCTGTACAGAGAAACAAACTACTCTTTAAACGAGTAAGAATTATCCTCCTCGTTCAGTATTCAGCCACTCACACACCCTGACTTTATTTAGGACATGTACATCCTTTATATGCAAGTCAAGCGTGAGTTTTATGCATGATATCGATTTTCACATATATTTCACTTAAATGTTTTAAATTTGGATATTTGCTTATATTTGCTTGCAATGTGCAGCAGGCACTGTAGATATGTCCCTAAAGATTCACATAACAATTAGGTATACACTACATACACAGTGCACACTAAAGCCAAAGCTTTAAAGCACGTTTATGTAGATATATTCATACAGAGGTTCACGCCATGGTGACGACTGGGATGATTTAAACCAGAGTGGGGGCAAATGTTAAAGAGGAGTGCCGATCAGGGAAATGGGGGCATGAGTACTCACAAAGATGCAGTAACGTCAAGAGAGAGAGAGAGAGGGATTGCATGTATACAGGTATGGGAGCATGATTAATTTTCCCTGAACATAATCGGTGACAGCCAAACCCAGGGATGCTGGTTGGTTACCCACTGGATAGTCAAAGCCAATCCAAGCCTAATGAGCATGAGTTGGTAACCAATGGGTAACCATTTTCAGCAGAACAGAGGGGCATAACGTGCGTATGTGAGCGCATTTTTATCAGAGAAAAGTAAACTGGGAGTAGGAACATCATATTATATTCATATTTGCAACTAATGCAATTTTGCCTCGTTTCATTTAATACAATTCAGTTCTTTATTTAATGTTCTAAGGTTGTGTGTGTGTGTGAGACTGTGTGTACCTGTCCTTGCCGTTTTGCACTCCCAGCAAGGCTCTCTCTGTGAGTGGAGAGTTTCTGCTGCGGCTTGTGCCCGTGGACAAGATACTGTTCTGTAGGGTCATGCATCAAAACCAAGGTTAGTAATCAGCTGCTACACATTTGGAGCTGGCAAAATTAATTTCACAGTTTGAATTAAAAAAAACTAATTGAAATTTCATAATCCTGCTCTGAATAGCTTAAAATTTTTTTTACAGGATTAAAGTCAAACTTTAAAAAATGTGTATCACTGAAAGTACACAGTTCATGATAAGTCAAAAGTTTGGACACATCTTCTGGACACAACTCCATGGTCTTTCCTAATTTTTTATTTCTTTCTGAAGGCGCTGAAGGCGTCCAAAATTGATCAGTTGATATTAAGATGTGTCGGCTACTTATGCTCTGTAAAGCCTTCATAATGGCTCTAGTCTGAGGTGATTGTTGAGGCTGGTAACTCTAAATGAACGTCTCTGCAGCAGAGGTAGGTTTTGGTCTTGCTTTCCTGGGAGCAGGTTTCATCATGGTGTTTGATGGGCTTCAAATGCGCTTGACAACACTGTTCTTGCCAGAACTGTTTCAGAACAGGTGACCTTCATGTCTGAAAATAACAACTGACTGTTGTTGCTGTTACTTACTCATATAATGCCATACAGTATGTGTTGCTTCATAGTCTTGAAAAAGAAAAAAATCCAGTATTGTCTTATAATGCAGAAAATAAATAAACAAAAACCATTGTATTAGAAGGTGTGTCCAAACCTTTGACTGTACACTTATTGAATCATTAAAAAGGGCATGTGGTATAGAAAACCCTTTGTGGAGAGCATATACAGTACATACGAAGGCTTCACACTATGAATAACAAAAATAAATTACTCATCCATAAAGACGAGTAGTTTAATATGGACCACAGGTGGTACAAGAGAGATCAAATAAACTTACGTAACCAGAAATCTGACTAATTTCACAGTCACACATTTCTTTTATTGTTTATAAAAAATAAAAAAAAACGTCACCAGGCTCTTTGTAGTGTCTCATACACACACTTACAGTAGAGGGTGTGGAGCTCTTTTTACTGTCTCCAGGGACGATGGGACTGGGTGGCACTTTGGTCGAGCTACTGGACCCTTTACGCCCCGGATCCTCAGCTGTGTACTTGTTATCCCCCTGAGGCCTTTTAGAGTATGTGACTAGACAGAAGGATATATTAAAAAATAAAAATTTTTTAAAAACAAAGACCTTAATAGGTGGGACAAAATTAAGAGTTTAGTGCAAGTTACAAGATAACCGCTCTCCCCATAACTCACCCTGATCTGTGGGCCTTCGGGGTTTCTGAGTAGAAGACACACT
The DNA here is from genome assembly GCA_030014215.1 of Clariallabes teugelsi. Classification (NCBI taxonomy): domain Eukaryota; kingdom Metazoa; phylum Chordata; class Actinopteri; order Siluriformes; family Clariidae; genus Clariallabes; species Clariallabes teugelsi. The sequence goes on along the minus strand of JAQMYG010000001.1, from coordinate 18,916,745 downwards.
GCGTTGTACCTTGTGAGGTGGAGAAGGCGCATTACTGTTCGTGAGGTCACTTCCTGGACGTGGTTTGATCATGCTGATGCCCTCATCAAGCTGAATCATCAAAATATTAGAAATAGTTTAGAGACGAGTTAAAACATTCATTCATTCATTCATCTTCTATACTGCTTTATCCTTGTATTCAGGGTCGCGGGGGGCCTGGAGCCTATCCCAGGAAGCTTAGGGCACGAGACAGGGTGCCAATCCATCGCAGGGCACACACTCATACACACATTCACCCACCCATTCAACGAGTTAAAACATGGGAGGAAATTCCATGTGTGTGTGTGTGTGTGTGGAGAGTGTTTATGAATCGGCGGTGTACCTCAGAGTTCCTATAGTCAAGCAGCAGGTAGGTCGACATGACTTCGTCATATTTTTGGTTGATAAGTGAATCCTGAAGTTCCTCTTGTGTGTAGCCCATTTGCAGCATTACATCTATGTGAAATAAGATGTATATTACTAACACGTTTTTTTTTTGTATTTGTCTCACACACACACACGCACACGCACGCACGCGCACACGCACACGCACACGCACACGCACACGCACACGCACACACACACACACAGTCTGTTACTGCTCTACCTGTTCTCTTGGGATCCTTATAGTCAGGCTGTGGCTCTATGTAGGGTTTTAATTCCTCATCCTCATGACCCACATTCATCCAGTGGTCCTTCATGATTTGCTGCTTAGAACAATGCAGAGGCGGGGAGAGAGAGCGAGAGAGCTATGGTTAACAATTATATAATGAACATGCATGCTTTACTGTTTCATGCTTTTATAAAGCTTAACAGTCTTTCTGTTAAACCATTCCTGCTGCTAGTGCGGCCTCTCATGCTTTATACGACAGAGGCATCAATGTCAGTGTTGTAACAGACGGTATCGGTCATGGTTTTCAAAGTCCTTTAAGGTTTCATTTGTTGTTAGATTTATAAGGACACTATGTTAGTTGCTACTTTAATTTTGTCACTAGGCTGTATATGAGGAAAACTGTTCACACTGGAAAAACTACAACATGCATTAGATAACTTTAAGACTTTGCTTTAAGTTTTGCTCTGAACACACACACACACACACTTGGATTCAATTTGTGATCAGGGTCAGGCAATTAAAGACCTCTCAATGATCTTTAACCTTGTAAAATTCATGCATGGTGATCCCCACTAAGCAGCAGCACAGACTTCCAAACGTGGCATTATATGTTGTGTGTGACGTGTGTAAGAAAAGGCACCTCTAGACTGCCTCTTTTGGTTGGGTTGAGAATAAGGAATTTCTTCAGTAGATTCTCGCAGTCTGTAGACATATAGAAGGGAATCCTGTACTTCCCCCTCAGAACACGCTCTCTAAGCTCCTGTGGGAGGGAGGAAGAAAGAGAGTGTGTCATGCATACGGGCTCCAAGTCAGAACGTGAAAAATGATTAACATACAAGAGGTTTGTCATCAAACAGTCTGTCTAAAACCTCTCTGTAAACCCACGGGCCAACTTTACCCTCCCTTCTTCTTTCTTACTTTCAGGTTCTGTCCGTCAAATGGTAGGGAGCCGCTGACCAGTGTGTAGAGAATCACCCCCAAGCTCCACACATCCACCTCGGGTCCGTCGTACTTCTTGCCTTGAAAGAGCTCGGGGGCAGCGTATGGGGGGCTGCCACAGAACGTGTCCAGCTTATTTCCCACGGTGAACTCGTTGCTGAAACCAAAGTCTGCGATCTTGATATTCATATCTGCATCTAGCAAAAGGTTTTCAGCCTGTGGGGCAGAGGAGGAAGGAGAGAGGGAAAAAACAAGGAGATATTGAACACACGAGTCTGTGGCAGAGTGAAAGTGAAGAGGTATCACATGAAAAGAATATTAGATAATGGGGCTGTGATATGATATCAGCTTTTAAACCCATGGAGCACAAGTGCTACTGTGGCACATAATAACTAATGTATGTATATACAATGTATTGTGCATGTACAGTATATAAACAGAGATTCTGTTTTGCCTGTCACCGGGGTGTGTGTGTGTGTGTGTGTGTGTGTGTGTGTGTGTGTGTCTCTCTCTCTCCAGAGGTGTGACAGACATTCCTCAACAAATGTAACAGGCAGCAACTTTTAGTTAATACCATAAGGTAATAATATAATCTTTATTTGATTACCAGATCATCATTAGGTGGATGTACGTGGAGGCGAAGACGCGGCTAACAACTAGTAATAGTAATAAAAAAACCTCGACACAGCTACAGATTTACACTTCACATGGTCAGAAAGTTGAAATATCAAAAGTGTTAAGTGTATGTTCCAGATTCTCAAAATATAGTACAGTCATGACACTTTTCTGAAGCATTCAGAAATTTTGTAATGTTGCATTAAAAATTCTAAACTTTTTTTTTTATTTTTATTGTTGCTTGGGAAACTTTCAGTTGTTTTTGTTGTTGTTAGTCTTCCTAGACCTTCTGGTTGTTTATTAGGAAAATTATAAGGTATCAGTGAAATATCTTAAACTACTGCACTATTATATCCTTGTCATAAATGTACTCTCCCTTACGAGGTGAATATGAATCCGCTAAATAGGAGGCGGAAACAAAATGCACAAACTAAAACAAAACACGGTCTTACAATCGCAGCCATCTATAAATGATCTTTCTCTGTCTTTCTCCATTCTTGATGCTTCAAACAATCTTTATAAGCTTTCTCATCTGTGCAGACGCCTGGTGTCTGTGCATCTGCGTGTGGGGTGGTGTTGAAATGCATGAGCACTCGCGGTGCTGCCACTCAAATGTTTATCCACCAACTTTAGCCAAGTTGGAAGCCTGTATTGCCTAGCAACAGATGCAGGGTGCTAACTGGGCTTGGCTGGCACAGTTAAACATTAGCTGGCCGACATCAACTTACCTACATGTTACACATGCACACAAGACCACCCACCCACACACACAGATGACACACATGCCTGCACACTCTCTATGAACTCTACATGACAGTCAAGCTGCTCTCTCTCTCTCTCTCTCTCACTCACACACAAACATGCACAAACGTACACACGACTGAGGGTTTACAGTACGGTACAGTAAGGTATCTCTTCTATGAGTCACATGTAGCAAAATCTTCACTTAATATGATTGTTTATGAAGTGTGTGTGTCGGTGTTTATATGATATTGTGCCCCTTTGAAAACCTGGCTGGCTATCTGCTTTATAATGACTGTGTACATTTGGTTCACAATCAGCAACAGATTATGCTTTTGTCATACTAATGGACATCTTTCCCCTTAAAATAAAGTTTTCCCATCATGATTAATGCTTTTCCTTGCTGGTGACTTACAGTAGCATACACAGCACACACATTTTAACTTATTTTTGAGTATGTGTGTGTGTGTGTGTGTGTGTGTGTGTGTGTGTGTGTGTGTGTGTGTGTGTGAGAAACAGAGTTGCGAAAACATCAACAAATACCAAAATAAGATCTCTACTCTATATAAAATTATTATTTTATTGACTACACTGCATCATGGGAGAAAAGGGAAAGGACATTTGCTTTAAAAAAAAAATAAAAAAATAAAATCTGACTTTAATTATTACACCAGGTCCGGTGCGATTCAGTTCAGTGAGAAAACTCATAAGCGCAACTGGCCTCTAGGTTTATTTAAAGGAAAGAGATAAAAGGAAGCGTTGAGCTTATAGCCTATTTCATAACTGCTAAACAGGACAATTTACTGACGAAATACTGAGTCAAAAAAAAAAAGAAAGAAAAAAAAAATGGTAATAATTAAATACCCTAAGTTATGAACCAGTTCATTATTTTGGAGTATTACAACCAAGAAAGCATTACTCTGTAAAAAGGTTTATTCATTTAATATTTCAATTATTATTTGTATGTGTATTATTTTGTGCCACAAACTAGGCTAAAGTTTACACGTGGGGAAAATATTTTATTTTTAAATATGTAAATAAAATCTAAGAGCCATTTCCTCTTCCATGAAGTTAATTACATTAAACTTTACATGTAATTAAATATTAAAATCAGCAAGATATACTGTACATCCCAGTTATGAAGCTATTCAACATTCATGAGCCATATCCAAGCGTCCATCAGTTACTATTAAAACAACTTGCAATTCTAGACTATTCTTACGTATACAAGACTGCATATTTAATCTGCGGCCAGATTGCACAATAGTCAGAGGCTGTTAAAAAAATAATAAAATAACGCAACCATGGCGATTAGCTCAAGAGCTCAAAGGTCAGAGTGACGGGGTTCTGCACCTATACACAAATGAAGAGTAAAGGATGGGGTGGGGCATCGCCATGGGAACAGTGGGTGTATGGGTGGAAAAGAGACTGTAAAACAGACTGTTAACTGTGTACAGGGTTTTCGCGCTTTAGCTGTAGCAAGAGGAAGAGGAAACAAAAACAAAAAAATGTATTAATGTGAAACTGGGACAGCGTGTAGAGGACTGTACTAAAGTGTACACATACATGCACTTATGTTCTGATTAATTCATGTCAGGGTTAGGCGTGCATAAAGGTAGAAGTACGTTAAGAGCTTTTATGGACAAGAAAATGCAGCGATGACCCCGGTCTTGTCTTCTTCTGTATGTGCATGTGTACTTATAAAGCTTGAAAGACCATCCACACTCTTTAAGCAGTGGTACTCTGGGTTATTACCTTTAGGTCCCTGTGTACGATGCACTTCTGGTGACAATACTGCACAGCAGAAACAATCTAGAGGAACACACAAGAAGAGAGGGAGAGCGAGAAACACAAGAGATAAGTACCATAATTAAAGTAATATTTGTGGGCATTTCCACCTAACCTCCACATAAAGCGACTCTAGCTTGTGACTAAGAGTACACGCATTAACCTCCGTCTTGGCAGACTTGCTATTAAGATCCTTCTCAGGAAATCAGATCACTAAAGGACAAAGCTAAAACGAGGTCAAACACGTCGTCTTCTCTGATGACTCAAACCATTTGCAGAGGTGGTCTGGAACACACGTGGCCACAGTACATTTCACTAATGAGTCACATTACATAGCAAGCTACTGTGTGCAGCCTCATTGATGTGCAGGAGACATGTGATTGGATAATTGTACTTGCTCACAGCTTTGAAGTTTTGCAAAAATGACACCAGTTAAAGCAATAAGCCCTGAGATGGCAAGGTTTCGTCATTAGTTAACGCACTGTACAACATGCCCTTGATTGACTTTTATGAAACAGCAACAGAAACAACGGAATAACATCCAGTTTTTAATAAATACTCTAAGTAATAATCCATAGCTAACAACTGCAGTATTAACTTTAACCATGCAGTGTATAGGCATTGGATGCTAAGCAAAGATTCTGGCATTCTATGGTCACAACAGCAGCTTTATTGGCAGAGTTTTTACGCAGTTTAAACCCTGTTGCATTAATATAGAATGCAGTTTTTGCGTTCACAGGAATGTATATATATTGAGAGTTTTACGACAGCCTTGAACATGGCTCAGCCAATTAGATTTTAGAACGGTTTTACACAATATAATAAAATCACAATATCAAAATATGCACTTCTGCCCACACAGGAGACGTCTCCTCTTGTCCATATGCTGCATCTTACCTTTCTTAACATAAGCACTGCACATCTCTGTGACTGTATTTCTGTCAATTAACTGTGAGTTTACTCATTCTCACAGTTCTGCATAATTTATTACAGTGTGTATAATACAAGATTGTTTAATATTTAGTCAAATTTTACAGAGAAATAAAATAGTTCACATCATCTAATTTCATGGTCTTTCATAGTTATTTCTTTTTACACTGTAAAGCAATGCTGAATGAATCCCAAATAAGCAATAATCTCCTTTGACCAGTTGATATTGAGATGTGTCTGGGCTACTTAAGTAAGCATAACAGCTCTAATCTGAGGTGCTGTTTTTGGTGATTTTTGAGGCTGGTGACTCTAAATGAACTTCTCCTCTGCAGCAGAGGTACATTTTGATCTTGCTTTCCTGGGATGGTCTTCATGAGAGCCAGTTTCATCATGGACCTTTTTGAGTTTTGTGAATGCACTTGACAATACTCTTCTCGCAAGAACTATTCCAGAACAGCTGACCTTCGTTTCTCAAAATAACAACGGACTGTTGTTGTTGTTGCTGCTAAATTACCTAATTCCAGGTTTGTTATTTCATAGTTTTGAAAAATAAAATCCAGTATTGTTCTAGAATGTAGAATGCAAATCCAAACTTGTGTCCAATTTTTGACTGGTACTGTATGTGGCTTTTTGGTCTTGATGCTGGATTTGGTGGACATGGTTGGGAAAGGCCCATATTTAAGGATAGGTCAAAGATATTTAATGATGGCCTCAAAATTCACATTCTAGAAACACTACACATAAAGTCTAGCTACAACACATGTCCACCTTATACATTTGAATAAAAGAAAAATGAAATGAAATAAGATGATTTATCTACAGCTTAACAAGATGCATCTACACAATAATTCATACCAAAAAAAAAAAAAAAGTTTTAGCAATTCTAGAAAATGAAATACTCCTTGCAATTGTAAGCTGAACAGGGAGTGTAATTTTACAGCACTGAGATCATCAGATGGTTAAATATACAGTGTAATTCACTTGGGTTTTGTTCCTAGGCTATTATTGTGGATGGTTTTGAGGTAATACACAAAATGTGACTGCAAGTGGTCACTGAAGCCTCATTTAAGACTCAGGAAAATACCAGGTGTGAACCACAATCAGTTTCAACTCTCCACTTGTGACACCCAAGTGAGAGGTCAGTGCGTAAGTCTGTCATCTAGAAATACCACAGAGATCTGAACAGGACTGAATTTTCTTTGCATCTTCCACAGATACACCAAGCAAACGCAACATAATTTGCATGTGAAATACTTCGGAACGATTAAAACAGTATAAATAGTGAGGCGCAAAAACGCACCTGTCTGAATTTGGCACGAGCCTCCTTTTCTTTCATCCTTCCATGAGCGACGAGGTAATCAAATACCTCACCTGGAGCAACAGAGACAGAACGATGAAGGGTGTTAAAGAGGTTGAGGGGGGGGGGAATACATAATAAAAATAAAAAGATAATATAAATTCAGGCATAGCAAAATAAAATAAACTTAAAATTTTCCTTCTCATGAAATTTCATTAAACAATAATACTACTCTTTCCAACAACTTGTATATTTATTCTCGTCTCATCAGGTAATTACCATGCATTTATTATGGACTCGAAATGCTTTTGCTCAGCCACTTTTCTATTGTACATTCTAGCTCTGATTGAGCAGGACATAACTTGGGAAAATAAATAATAACTGTCTTCAGTAGCTCAAGCTGGCAAACATCACGATGCATCTAGATGGTCTTTTATATTTTCTATATTTTGTTAGATTGTTAATGTCCTTATTTGTACAGTATATTTTTATCCTAGTTAAATTTATTTCCTATCGTATTTCTTTTTATTCATATTTATTTCTTATCTATAAGCTTTTATTTTTTAAGGTCACTGGCGGTCGTATAAGCATTTCAATGCATATCATACTGTGTACGTGACAAAATTTTAATTTAAAATTTGAATTTGAGATGAACAAAGCTAAACGGCTTCCTTACCTCCACTGGCATACTCCATAACCAAATACAGTGTCTTCTCAGTCTCAATCACCTCAAATAACTTCACTAGAAGGAGGGGAAAGAGGATGGGAGCAAAGAGAAAGAAAGAGAGAAAGAGACAGAGAATCATCAGCTCTCAAAACAGAAAAGAAGGGGATTTATGTAAGAGTTACCATGGCTTTTGGCAGTTGCAAATATTGAGCATTGGGACATTTGGCTTGCATGTTGTATAAATAATTTCGGGTGAACATAAGACTTACCACATAAACACAAAAGAGAATAGTTATCATCATTTACATAGTCTTATCAATCAATCTTTACTAAAATGTTTCACCAAAATAATAACCAAAACTGATAAAACTGTTAAAATATCAGTGTTGGATTTTTAATCATACACACAATAAGGTCTAAAATATGTAGACACCTGAGCATCATAATGATTTCTGGGCCTTCTCTAAACTGTTGCCACAAAGTTACAAAGCATTGAGTGGAAGAACCTGAGCTGCCGCGCGAAGCCCTGACCTCAAACCCCCAATTAAACATCTTTTGCATGAATTGGAGCACCAACCAACTGCACCAGGCCTTCTAGCTGGACATCAGTAATGAATCCATTGTGCTCTTGTGCATGAAAGGGCAAAAATCTCCACAGCTCCTCTACAAAATCTAGAAGGCAGCCTACTAATTAGAGTGGAGCTTGTTATAGTAGCACTGAGGGAACGACTCCATATTATGGCCGATGGATTTGGAATGGGATGTGCAATGGTCAGGTGTCCAGATACTGTATATGGCATGGTGTACTGTATATGGTCTCATTCTATTTATCCACATTTTTAAAAAGCACACATTACTGGTTAAAAAGAGAAATAATGCCGCGGGAAAGCAAGTAGTGACCACCACAAGTACAGTATGTGAAGTATTTTCTTAAGTCAATGTCGATGTGTGTTCCAGTTGAAGCAGAATTTAAAAAACATAGCCTTCATAACTGCCCACATCTTAATCAAAATAAACCATGGCTACATCCAGCCCTCTAATGCTAAAGCTGAAATGCAGAGACATCCATCCATCCATGCATGCTGTACAGGAAAGAAAATGGACGATGAAAATGGACGATTCTTTTCTATGAAAAGAAATGATCAAAACATATTGATGGATTTGTTTTAAAATCAGGAGAGGAGCTTTGGAGTTTGACTGAGCGCCACAGTAAAGAGAGACGTTTGAAACGGAGCTGAATCGTCCATTTTCTTTCCTGTACAGCATGCATGGATGGATGGATGTCTCTGCATTTCAGCTTTAGCATTTCCGTCACGTGTACTAGACCTCAGTACAGACCAATGAGCTACTTCTTACATCAGGGTGTTACATGCGCACACTTGAATACGAGAAAGCTTTGATATGTCTTACGCAAGTGTGCATACACACAGTACTGATATTAAAACATCACACATACTGTATGTACTGTACATCATCAGAATCTTACAGCACACTGCTTAACTATGCAGATTCCTCTTCTTGTCTTTACTCACCTATATTCGGGTGGTTTAAAAGCTTCATGATTCGCACTTCTCGAAAGAGCTGAGGGCAGAGAGAACACCGAGTTATTTAACACCATCTAAGCAGTACTTCATGTATACAGACTTGCAGCGGGCCAAACCTACTCCAGTCTAAAATACTTCTGACGCACACTCAAAGAGAAATCTAAGCTGGCTGGTCACTCGCTGACTAAAGGCATTCAATCTTTCTTATAACTAAAAAAGAAAAAGAAAAAAAAAAACTTAATAAATTGACTCACTTTTTGAAGACTGGAAGAATTAAGCTGTGTCTTGTCTATGATCTTTACAGCCACCTAAAACGCAGAAAGGACACAGAACAAACAAAAACCTCAAACAGGATATTAGCACTAAGTTTAGATAAAATATATGCTGTTGTCATGCTTTCATAAGCTGACATGAAACTAGATAGACTTCTTTACTTCAAAGTGTATTTCATAAAGTTCAGTGCTGAAAATACACAAAATAACATCCCATGCAGGGTACGCATCAATAAGAATTAGCACCTAATACAACGGTAATAGGGTTAATAGAGAAAGAGAGAAGGCAGAGTAGTGACAAATCATCTATACTATCTAGTCACCTCTTTTCCCGTGAGGACATGTTTGGCCAATTTAACTTTGGCAAAGTTGCCTTTGCCGATGGTTTTGAGCAGGCGGTAGTTTCCGATGTGCGGCTGATCGTCCGTTGTCGCGGTGGCTAGGTTGCGGCTTCGAGACATGCTTGAACGTCCTCCTGCCTTGCCGTCTTTCGGGGTCTGAAGAGGAATGAGAGGTTAGATACTCATAATGCCTCCTGCTTTAAATTGATTTCCACTAGCACCGTGTCTGCTGTAAAGGCTGCTCTGGCTCGGAGCCACAGACGTCCATTGACCTGAAAGCATGTGCAGTGAGGATCAACCCCCAAAGATTCTGCATATTGGCATTCAGAGCTGTGACATAAGCAGGGAGCTGAGCACTTCTCAGACAGATGCATGTGGCAGACGTTAACAATAATAATAATAATAATACACAGGCGTGTCTCAGGTACACACAATCCTGACCTTGAATTATGACAATTTCTCTTTCATGGTATCATCTCAAATGAGAAGCAGCATTAAATAACCATAAAAACATTATTCTAAATCTATAAATAATTGTGGAAACTCATTTCAAATCACTCTTCTCATTTTGTCTTGGCTGCCTGCCTGAAAAGATCATGTTGTGCAATAAAAAACAGTTTAAGCACCGCAGGGGGAAGAGGTGTAAAGGAGCTAATTATGTACGAAGCCATAATAAGAGTGCTTTCCTTAAACAAGGACTCTCAGGCTTTAGATCGAGTTGGATAACAACTTGCTGCTTTGAAACAAACAAACGACTTTTCGGTCCTGCTCTAGCCAGTGTGTGTTTCTGGTCAATGCCATACACATACAAATTTGCTTTATGCCAAATCCTTTACCCAAACAAATTACTCTTACATGTTTATTACGTGGATCTTGTTTAGTGATTGTCAAAATTTGGCTAAGAAACTTAATAGGATTTTTCTTAACTAACAAATCAGCTACCCCGCTAATTAATGTTAAATTAAAGCAGAAACCATACCTCTGCTTACATATTAAACTTCAAGAAGTCACAGGAGTCACCCTAAAACTTTAGTATTCTCCTAAACTATGCACTTTATATCACTGTCAGGTTCTGTCAGGGTCAATCACCATATCCAAAAGTTTCCTCATAGCACCAAGTTTACTGATAACAAGTGAGTTTTGGTTGGTCTTCTGCCAGTTGCGGTTGAAAAAGGAAAAGCGGCCTTACTAGTACGCCAGACTTGAAGGTGAAGTCTTTTCTTTCTTCATTGTAAAACAATGCAGAAGACATCCAAAATGTGCCATAGTCATCTTTGATCAGTTGATATTGAGATGTATCTGAGGTGCTGTTTGTTAACTGGTTATTTTTTTGAGGCTGGTTACTCTAAGACTGAATCCCATTTCTATTTTCTACCCCTTCCCCTACCCCTCGCCCCTTCCCCTTGTCCCTTGAAACGAAGTGGAAAGGGGAAGGGTTT
>JAQMYG010000001.1:18881338-18895082 GCA_030014215.1 Clariallabes teugelsi | reverse complement strand
TCGGTATCGGCGAGTACTGAAATGCAAGTACTTGTACTCGTTTTCCAAAAAAGTGGTATCGGTGCATCCCTAAAAACTGTAATACTTACAGAATCACAACGCAAACTGAATCAGCACCTAGGTATGGTGATATTATCGGTTCTTGGTGATTCCCATCCTTAATTTGTACATACCTAGCACATTGCTAACAAAACCTGAATGTCTGGTTTGCAATTTGTCTGTCGAACGTGCGAAAGTCGGAAATTAGCACTTAGGATGGAATGCTGAATTATATTTAAAATAAACTTCATCAGACCTTTTAAATCTATACAAATTCCATATCTCTGAGGTAATAATTAAGTACTTTACTACGAGTCCCCAGTGGCATGCTTTCTGTAACTGTAATTTGAATAAACAAAATTAATATAGTAGAAATTAATGGCTAGACTCTGTTCACAACACACACAGAACTGAATGTCCTTCACTGAGCAGTACAAATTCTGATGTGTGAACCATTACACCCAAACACACTGTGCAAAATACTGGATAGTGCAGTGCAAAGTCTACCAACATAACACATTCAAACACAATAATCCAACTGTACACAGACATACACAACATGACCAAAGGTTTGTGGACACTTGACCATCATACTTATGAGCCTGGAGCCACATGAACATTAGTTGAGCTTAGACACTGATGCCTGGAGAGAAGAGCTGAGGTGGAGGATACTCAAGTTCTTCCACTCCTTTGTCGGCAAACCAGGTCTTCGTGAACCTCACTTTGTGCACAAAGTCACGCTGGAACATGTTTAAGCCTCTCAGTTTCAGTAAAGGGAACCTGTAACGCTACAGGAAACAGACATTCTATACAATCCTATTTTGTGCTTCCAACATTGTTTGGGAAAGGATGACAAAGTGGTCATGTGTCCAAAAACATTTGGCCATCAAGTATATACATAATGCTAGGAGCTTACAGATTAGTACTTCTAGTTAAAATCTTGCTCTCACCAGGTTTTGTGAAGAGCTGCATAGAGTCATGCTCGTTTTCTTTGACTCAAGATCTCAAAACAACCAAAATTACAATCTTTAATTAGACTGGTGTTTTATCTATATATGGAAGGCAGTTCAGACCTGCAGGAGGCCTGACGTGACAACACGTGAACACCAAGGAATGCCTTAACCAAATTAAATGACAGAAAGAAGGAAAAGAAAAACAAAATGCATGGCTTATGTAACGACCACAAAACCAAGGTAAATGTGTTAAGGATGCATGCCGATTATGTAATAATTGTTAATAACACGGGCTGAGTTAAAAACTCTGATCAAGGCACCTCACCTTGTCAAAGATGTTATTCATCAGAACAGAGGAAATACTGTGTCTCAGACAGAGCTGTAAGGGTGCAAGTTGTCATGCAGCACTACAGAAACATGCATTACAGATTAAAATGAAATGAAGCAGAAGGCTTTATTTAAAACTCTATTACACAATTGCTTACATGATAATTTGTGCTCTAGCCAAATATTCAGAAAAGAGGCAGTGGAGCAGAGATCTCTCAACAACCTGCAATACAGGCTTTGACAAAGCCTGCTGTTAGGTACGCACACGCAAACCCGTACCTGACGTCATATGCAGGGAGTGAGAAAGCCTCGACACTCCCTCTAGTCAATTTCACACCCAGATTAACTGGAAAAGCTTGTTCGCTTACTCAAACCGAGGCTTTCTGAAAATGTCTCCGCTAATGATTCACTTATTTTAATCGGCCGAGATTTTTATTTTATTTTTATCAAGTTACACGCAAAAGATACTAGTCAAAACCTTCTAAAACTACACTAGCAATCTTCACTGCAAATGTGACCTCAGGTGAAAATCACCAGGGGTGAAAGTTCAGCCTAGATCTGTAGAAATCAGCAGTTTGACAAGATAAATTACACATATGTATGTATATATACGTATTGAACTGAGCATTACCTCGACAAAACATTAAAATATTAAGATATAGTCTTGTATTTCTGTTCATTGAGAAGTGTACCAACCTTCACCACACTACTGTGCTTTATTCTGACCTTGGTTCAGCGGGGTGTGTGCGTATGTGGTTGAGTAAAGTATGCAAATTAGCATGTAGTTCAGAGCTGCTGGACTGGCTGCCGAAGTAAAAGTGAATGCGTAGCCCTTCGAGCTACATTAGACTACGCAGCACATGCCGGGCCCCTGCTACATTAGACCTCAAATAGCAAAAGATCTAATTGGTGATAACATTGCAAGTTCCTGATGTCTCACAACTAACTGATTAAATAAGTTCTGCTCACACACGTACACACACACCATAAATCCACCAGTGTGTCTGCATAGTACCTTGTGCTCGTACCATGCATTCATGTCCGTAATGTGACTTGTGATACTCGATATCCAATGAGCCAAACTCGTGAAGGCCTTGCTGATTTGCTGATGTGTTTAATCAGGTGTACTAAACGTGGCTCTTCACTAAACTCAAAGGGAAAGAGATTTACAGCGAATAACCTCTGCTCCGAATCCTAGGAGTTCAGCTTGTCAGCATTTGTCTTAATTGACATCATAAAAATCATGAGCAACGCAGAAATCTCTGCCAAGGACAGCACGGGTCACTCTGCCTACTCGAACTAGACAAAGTCTTATTGTTTAAAGATACTTCCAGCTTACGTTTGACCTCAAAGGATCAAGATAAATACGTGATCATTTTATGGCTAAATGTTTAAACGATGATTCTAATACTTATCTAGTGAAGGAATATAAGTGGAAGTATTTTCTACAGGAAAATACAGGAAATTTCAGGAACATTTCCCAAAAGAGTACTTCATCATATGACTAGAGATCCTGCTAATATTTGAAGAACCAATGGCTGATGGTGAGTTAAAAAGAAAAACATGCAGGCAATCTGCGTTGTGCAAACTGGAGACATTTTTAATGGCAGTAGAGTTTGAAAGCTGGCAATCACGTGATTTGTTTTATGCACTTGACATACATTTTCATATATTAAGCTTCGGCAACACTTCCGGTCTCAGGCAAATGAAAGAAGAAAACTTTTAAATGACCAACCCTAATCCTAACTCTATTCAAACCTTTACAATTACAAAAAGCATTTTTGTACATCTTATTTTATAAATAGAGGAGAATCACAGGTAAAACAAAAATCGATTAATTAATCATTTTTATCATAATTATTTAGGCTAAACGTAAATATATCCCAAAAAAGTTCACAAAGACAGGGAATATAATTTACTGTAATATTCATACTATATTGCTGTATCACGCATCAACAATGAAAAATGCAATTCCTAAACTTGAACACACTGCTTGTGTTATGTGTGACTTAAACGTGTGGATGCATGCTGACTTGGCTGACATACCAGAGAATCATTAACTGCGTAACAACAGGGGTCGCATACGATGCCTCAGCAGAGAAACACCTTCTGGAGGATTATCATGTGTTTGAGTTCATTTATTTAGGGGGAATCCTGTGGTATTCATGTATCACTGTAGGTCAGCTAAGGCTCAATTATAGCTCATGGAACAAAATTAACTATTTTATACAGGATAAACACAGGGCTTCTATTAATTTGCAAAGGCATGCAACACTGTGCAATGCCTTTGAGAAGCATGATAAACACCACTTCAGGTTACATGCTTTAAGGGGCCTTCCTGAACTTTTTGCTCAAGTATGCTGAATTATTCTGAACTGAATACAGACAAAATGCTAAGATGTACAAACTGTCAGGATCGGTCACAACTTACCCACCAAATATTACAAAGTACCTACTACACTACATGATTTGCTATTGTACCCCCTTGGGCTTTGTCCCTTTTTATCCTGGGGTTGCCATATCAGATCATTTTATCTGCAAGACTTGTCACAAGATTCACGCCGGATGCCCTTCCTGTCACAACCCTCCCATTTCCTAACTGGGCTGGAGAACAGCGCTCCATGCAGTGGCTGGGTTGTATAAGGCACAGGGTAAAGGGTTTTACCCAAGAACCCAAAAGTGGTGACCTGGTGGTGGTGATGGGGTTCAAAACCCACAACCCTCAATAAGCAACCTAGAGCCATTTGTCAAAAATTACAGACCTGGATAATCATGATTTGGATACCTGTTACTATAGAACCTGCCACACTGTCACCATATGCGGAGTAGTATCTATTAGCATACTATTTAGCTGTGTGTGTGTGTGTGTGTGTGTGTGTGTGTGTGTGTGTGTGTGTGTGGAGTTTGCATGTTCTCCCTGTGCTTGGTGGGTTTCCTCCGTGTATTCCAGTTCCTGCTCAAAGTCAACATGCAGATTAGGCTAATTAATTGGTGTTTCCAAAATGCCCATACCGTGTGAGTGTGTGAGTGTGTGCGCATGCTTGTGTGCCCTGTGAAGGATGTATCAAAGCATGTATCCCATCTTGAGCCCCAACTCCCCTGTTAGAGGCTCCAGGCCTCCCGCAACCCTGTACAGGATAAGCAGTGTAGCGAAACAATGAGTGACTGAGGGAGTGCTTAGAGTTGGATTTATAACCAATTTGCATAACTTTAGTATCCATTTGAGCATATAATTTTGCAGTTTAGTGTGCAGGCCCATATTTGGACATTTAAGCAGATTTGCTCCTGTATACAATATATATACAAGGTTTTTAATTATTGCTCTTGTAGTCACCGCTCAGTTGTCAAAATCAACACTAAACACGGAATTCTGCATATTGTTGGACATGATGGTATGAAAAAGCACTAATCCTATGAACCACCTACAAACCACTATGATTCATCTTAAATAATGCATACACTGTGACTATGTTTAATCAGCATTTCAAATAAGTACATTTAAAAATCCTGAACATGGTAACTATTACGATTTTTATTTTTATTTATTTATTTATTTTTTAATGCACTGCAACACAACATACTCAAACTTCTAGATGAAGGAGCTTAAACTCTCTATGATCTCGAGACGCACTGTTTCAAGATAAAATTGAGTAATGTGGGAAACGCTTGTAATAATCAGCAAGTTTCAGAACACAGAAGAGACCCCCAGGACAGAGCGGTCTCACTAACCTCACCAGAGGAAATAAAGAGAGAGAGAGAGCTAGAGAGAGACCATGTTGCAGCAGGGGCGTGGCCAAGTGTCATCTGCTGACAGAGAGGCGGGTGAAGCCAACTGGTAACACGTCATGCTTTTCCACTTATGCAGGTTTTTTATTTATTTGTGTTTCCTTGTGTTATGACTAAGAGTTAACCGTTAAAATTAACAGACTTCATCTCATGGACGTTCCATAACATTAGATAAATGGTGGTTCATTAATAAATGAAATTTTGTTTTTATAAAAAAAAGTCTATATTGCCAACCCATTCAAGAGCGCAAGAGCACAAATGGATGTATACTTGCAGTAAAAGCCACATAAAAACACATACAGAAAATATTAAATAGATTAGGGAATTTATTGTATGAAAAAAACAAAAAACAAATAGACTTTAAAATGGTAACAGTACCAATATCGACATTAGTTGAAAAACTGCTTTTGTGATTGTAAAGGTCTGAAATAAACAAGGCGCAGACATGTCTCTTGAAATGCGCAGGACGTGCGGTATTTGCATGGAACTGGAGTTTTTGCCCAAGCTTAATTTATGAAAATGTATGCGAAGTGCGTAAAGCATCATGTGATGGCCATCTTTCGAACTGCTGTACTATGTGATCTGTGATTAAAAAGTGTTTAATGTCTCTACTCCACTATAGTTCTCTTCTTTGCAGAACGTGTTACGGTCAGCCATGGTTCTTCCTCAAATATCATTGTGATCCCTAAGTCACATGACCAAGTACTCCTCAGAAATGATATACAAATTATTTTACCTAAATAAATATTTAAATAATCGATTGAACATTCAACCATTCAAATGGAATTTGAGGTACAAGTCTAACACATCCCAAAGAACGAGTTCCAGCCACCAAGTATGATAACGCTACTGCAGTTCCCCTACGCATCGTGATCCATCAAATCACGACACATGCAATATTTTGCATCATACCGTGACCTATTTGGCAATATCCAGTCTTACATCTAGGAATGAAACCACACTGTAGTGACAATACGGAGATGAATGTTAAGCATGTTGATTTAAGATCAGATGACATACAAAGGACGTGAGAAGAGGAGGCGATCCATCCTGATGTTAATCGTCTGTGACTGATGTCATCAACTTGTTATTTACACCTCATGCCAATACAGGATGACCCAGTGTTTATATTAAGACAACTTACAGCAGCTGGAGGTAAGCTTTTGAAATTTCACCCTTTCCACAAGCTATTAGCAGAACGGTTGGTGTACAGCACTGTTCTCCTGCCCATGAGTGCACACACTCAGACAGAATTCAAGGCTGTTCATACAACACACACCATGTATGATGCCTAAACTGCAAGGTGCACTGAGTAGAGAAAAATACAATCTGGGACATGGCACCAGCGTTCGTGACTCTCCCGAGTTTGCTCGGTATTACACGTGCATCAGGATAATAAATACTTTATTGTGCACATCAACATGATGTCACAGTTACTGACCAGCAGGTCAAAGACCAAAACCTCTCGGCTGCACCTCTGTGCCCTCACAGCATGCTGCTTTATTGGAGATCAGGCTGCACATTTACGAGGGTGCAAACTAAATGCACCAACTCTGAATGTAGAAACCAAAACCATCGCCCTTATCCAATGTGTTTATTTACATCATCTTAAGATTACAACGTTTCACCGAGATGAGAAAACAGAGGCAGGCCGAGCCTTATAAAACCATGATCAAGCTGTGATCATTCAACTCAATTCTATTTTATTTGTACAGCGCTTTTAACAACTGTCATTGTCGCAAAGCAGCTTAACACAATCAAAATATTATTTAAGTTTGTATGAAATGTGAATGTGTATGAATCAAAATGATAAGACTGTCCCTGATGAGCAAGCCGAGGACAACAGCGGCAAGGAAAACCAACCTGAGATGGCAGTATGAAGAAACCTTGAGAGGAACCAGACTCAACAGGGAACCCATCCTCATCATACTAATTCCCCATCAAGTCTGACCAGTTACCCCTGATATACCGCTGACTGGGAATTACAATTACCAGTATATGACAATCAGGACAACTCAAGAACATTTCACTTTGTAAAATTACACATTTTGTTTTCTATTCTGCTGGCCAGGGCACATCATGTGTTGGTCTGGAGCTAGTTTCCATGTATTGGAACACATTCTCCAACAATTGGAAAACATTCATAACTGCATTATAAACATAACCAAAACTGCTTATTGGGTTTTTAATATTAGCAGCAAAACTGTAGACATGGCTGACATGTATTGGTTCAAACTTTCAGGGGGTTTCATCCCAGCTTCTTTAACTTATGCATGTGATTGAAGCAGCCGTTTAATTTTCCACTGCATTAGCATTCGTGCCCTAGCCATGACTCAATTAATTTACCCTTCACTAAGAAGCTTAACTGCACTTACAACTGTGTGTTTGCTGTTATTCTTGTATTTGCTGCTCACACAGATCAGATTCACATTAGACAAAGACATGACCCACTCAGATTTCTGAACGACTGCTAGACTTCGGTCGTTTGATCCAGAACATAGCTTTGAATTCATGTGATGAAAAATACTAAAAATAAGCAGCTGTTCAATTATACACTGCTTGGCCAAAAAGGTTGCAATTTCATAAGACCCTCCATCAAGTAAAGAAAACAAGTAGGGAGATCGGTGAAAGTAGTGGAATTGGGTTGGTATCAAAGGATAGTACTGAAACAAATAAAGAAATCATGAATGTATTGAAGTCGCATCATTAAAGAAAGACGGTAGACATAGCTACCGTATGTTCAATAGTGAAAGTAAGAGCATTTCATTTTCCATGCACACAATGTAATGAGAACTCTCAGGAATGGGACTAAACAGATGTGTGGCCATAAGAAAACCACTTGTTAGTCGGAGTAATAAATAAAAAAAATAAAATAAAATAAAATAGACTTCAATTTTATCAAAATAATATTTGTTTGACTGCTCCATTAAACAAATTAAAATAACATACTAGAAATAAGAGAAAATGACAGTTCATCATAAACAAAATCGATCTAGAGGCAAAATGCATGATCCTGATTAGTTAATCCTGTTTATCACCATAGCAGCTGGTAGCCAACGAAATGCCATTAACCCAAGAAGATGTTTAGTGGTGACCTTTCATGAAAATAGTCATAGCTGGAATGTTATCTAAAGGTTTGTGGACTTCATGGGTGGAGTGGAAGAAATCGAGCAGCCAAAATCTAGTGGAAAGCCTTCCTAGAGGATTGGGGGGTTATTACAAGTGCAAAGTAGGACCTAAATCTGCAATGAGCCTGGTCAGGTGTCCACAAACCTTTAGCCATAATGTTTTTTTCACTCTCTCCAAGTGACCTGAAACTTGATATGGAGAAAACTACAATGGTGCGTACTTTTCGGGTGACACTTTATTCTTATATCCTGTACAGTTCTGATCTAGTGAATATAAACTGTCCTTATCTCCATTATTCTGAACAAAACTACACCAGACATCACACGTTTTAGATGAACTGCAACGATATGCGGGGTGAGTCATTTAAGTTTGTGATTAAAGTAAAACTGTCCAAATATCTAAACACAGCCAGTTTGGTGAGTTAACATAATTCCACGTGATAAAAAAACAGCACTTTATTATAACGTTTTATAAATCCAATCAAGTTTTTTTTCTTAATCTGATACTCCAGACGAATTGTGATTACGTCATGCTAATTACAGTGGAAGTAAGCAAATCACAGGCATACTTTCCACAGTGAATCAAACGTAAATGCGATGCAAATTTTGTTCCGATTTTCGGGCACATGTTTAAACTTGCGTTCCTCCTACACACAAAAGGCACGTGTGATTCAGGTGTGAACGCTACAACGACAAAATACAGCACGTCAGTCAGAGATGGCTGCCACACTCGTTCAGGGTTCTTACAGAGCCGAGGCTCACCCACGTTTCACTGGCGTGATTAACGCCACTGACTCATCATTCTCACCCTGAACCTCTGAAAGCAGACGCTCAAGACTAGCTTTCAGTGGGAGTGCAAGCTTCTTGTGTGGGATTTCAGGAAATAAAAAAGAGGAGAGAGAGAAAGAGGGAAAAAGCCTGCAGCTCTTGTTTCATTAAATCATTGAGCTCAGATACACCATACCTCTCATTAGACACTATTCAGTCAGGCGTATTAACGTTAGCAATCAACGAGCACAGAAATTCTCCTCCTTCTTCCTGTAGTTCAAACTCCACACAGGGGGAGGAAAAAAAAAAAAAGCTTTTCAGTTTATGACTGGAGATAAAAATGAGATGAGACAGACACACGTATACAGACTCGCTTTGAGTGATCTGACTCAGGCAGAGGAAGACAGAGCGAGCCGGAAAGACTTTGTTTAATAATGGTCTTTAGAAACATGTTGGGAAATATCAGTACTGACACGGCGTCTGATTATCAAATCAGAAAAAAAAGGTGCTTTGTCAGTTTTTCATGAACAGATGTTAGTTTCCTAGTTTCAGTCAATGGAAAGATTTGCACAATATATAAATATACACACAAACAACAGCAGTAGCACAGTATATACATAATTCAATATTGTTGGTCAGCCTTGAGTAATAAATGAAGTAAATGCTTATTTATCTCACCTGTCCAGAGGAATGCTCGATGACTCCTAATCCTTGATTCCGGGTTGACATTTACGCGGGGGGTTTCAGGAACGCGTCCGAGGAAAATAAGGATTTAATCATGTATTTAATACCTGTGTCTGACTTTTTTTTTTGGATCTGGTTTATCCAGCAGGGGTATGAAAGAGGCAGCTAAAGCTAGCTAGCCACGCAGACACAGATAGCAACAAGTCGAGTCCCACATTAGTTACAACAAGTACGTGTCCATGTCAACCGTGTAGGAGGTTATTTCAACAACGACAAAACACTCATTAAAACTGTCGCTCGCTGGGTCTAAAATGCTGTTTCTGACAAACAGTTCTGTACACGGTTGGTTTCGTTATCGCAAACTTTACCGAGCTAGTTCAGAGAAATCTAACTAAACGCAGAATGGATAAATATCTATGACAATACTATATATCTGAAACACACACATATCAACACGCCAGATGGACCAAAGCACCCATTTTGTTTTTAATTAAACGTGTGAAGTTGATATAAAATCTTTTTCCTTGTACGTGAACTCAAGAATGTCAGGCCGAACTCGGATCAGGTAATGTTAGCTAGCCAGCTAGCTCACCTTAACTTGACAACCGCTGCGGAAAAACACGCACACACACACACAATGACAAACAAACAAACCAGCCCGACCTCAAACTAAACCAATTAAAATAATAAAAAACAACCACCGTCACACCATATAAAGCTAACCAAACCTAATGTGAGACACGAGTGTTGTACCGCGGAATTGAAGCAGCTAACCTGAGCACTAGCAACTGTTAGCTAGCCAGCCATCCATCCATCCATCCAGCCGGAGGCAGCGTTCACTCGGCAAATCCCCCCCCAAAAAACTCACAGATTCCTCCACAGTCCGCTCAGACCCGACTACAGCAGTCGCTATCCGCTTAAAAAAAAATACGACGTATAAAATAAAATACGCAGCAAGCTATCTATTGATCAGGGCGACGTCCAAAGTCGTCAGGTTGTAAAAAACAATCCATTATTCGCACGGTAGAAGTCGCTTTCTTCCTGGAGCGAGTGAGCAGAGCGGCGGGTCAGGCTGCTGGATAAAGTGCGGAATACCGGAACAACGCGAAGCAACATGGCCACCGGCCGCCGCGCACTGGAGGGGCGGAAACATCCCTCAGCTCAGCGCAGCTCCTGTCGCCTCTGACCGGAATAACAACACCGAGCTCAGCGCAGACTGCGCCTGACACCCAGCGTCCCAACGCAATCATATACACACAGGTGCCATTTTAGCAGGTAAACCTACTGTACCTGCCTGCAAAAAAACAAAAAAAAAAACATCTTGAAATATTCTTGAATCTAGCTATAATTTCTTAAAATGTCATTAAAAAGAATATTATGAAGCTTATTTATAGTCAAATGTTACTAAAATTGCAAGAGAAAAATATCTTGTTCTGTTGGAATTTTGGTTCTTTCAATAAATCTTCTCCTGTTACAGGATCGCAGGAGGCCTGGAGTCTGTCCCAGTGGACTTGGGGCACAAAGCAGGGTACAACCTGGACAAGGAGCCAATCCATCGCAGAGCACACACACACACACTATGGGCAATTTTGGGAACGCCAATTAACCTAATCTGGATGTTTTTGGACTGTGGGAGGAAACCAGAGTACCCAGAGGAAACCCACCAAGCACAGGGAGAACATGCAAACTCCATGCACACAGACCCCGAGGCAGGAAACGAACTCTCAACCCTGGAGTCGCGAGGCCACAGTGCTAACCACTAAGCCACTGTGCCACTTTTTCAATAAATACATTTTTAAAAACTAGCAAAATTATTTTCTGTTTCTTCAGAAATAAGCGTAATACGCTTATATTTAAGAAGGTTTACATGGGTTTTGCTTGATTCACAAATATTTCACTATGCACATATATACAGTCAGTCAAAAAATGTATACACACTTCAGGAAAAGAAAAATAGTATGATGTGTATTCTATTAATATATTATTATCATATATATCAATATATAACGTATAGAAAAGTTTTTCCTGAAGTGAGTGTATATATATAGTATATATATATATATATATATATATATATATATATAGTATGTAGTCTATTCCACCCTGCAGCTAATCCATCCATTTACAGAAAGAGGACTGCATTGAGATCATTTATTTGTGTAGTGATGCTGGCATTGTTGATTTCAGTAATGTGGTTACACTGGTATTAAAGATACCAGGTACAGTTGCTTGCTGAAATTCTTTTTCCTCAACACTTGTTCTTCTTTTTACCCACACATACACAAGGTGTTAGTTTTCTAGTCCTTCATCTGGGTGTTTCTGCCCACATGACTGCTGTTAGCTGGATATATTTGGATACAGACATATCAGCCCCAATGATATGGTGGTTTAAACTATATAACACTCCTGAGTATGCTGTATGAGTTTGGATCAAAAATGATTTACACTCTGGCTATATTAAATGTCTGTTGGGAGATATATGGTCTGTCTTATCAGTGCTATCCGTTCAAGTGTACAGTACTGTCTCCCCAGTCAAATTCAAATCAAATCAAATCAAATTCAAATTTTATTTGTCACATACACAGTAATACACAGTACGATATGCAGTGAAATGCTTATACGACCGCTCGTGACCTTTAAACTCTAAATTATCAATAGAAATAGAAATAAAAATAGAAATACAAATAAATTAGGGAATGCAAATGAATAAAATATAGAGAGGAAGATGATAAGAAGAACAGTATATAAAATATGGGATATAGTAAAGAAAAGAAAAAAAAACCTAGCTGTACAAAATATACACAGTGATGACAGTGAGTGTGAAAAATGAAATGGATATAAATGTCCAGAAAGTATGCAGAAATGAAATGACCAGAAGTGTGCAAAATGAAACGAAATGAAAGTATAAATGTCTATAAATGTCCAGAAATGTCCAGGGTGAGTCACTGCTGTGCAGGTGTGAACGTGTTACATCAGTTCATTTGTAACTGCAGTGCGAGCAAAAAGAATCACCTGTGATTTGCACGAAAGAAAAGCAGCATGCATTGATTTTTTTTTTGTGGTCTGAGGGTGGCCTTATATATCTGACTTTGTGTGCACTACAGAGAGTGTTTTGTCACGAAGAAGTGTGTATAAATAAAGAGAAGTTGAAGAAATGTCGTACAAATGTTAGCCATCAAGAAGGACACTTCTGCCCACACACTGTCGACACTGTGCTAAAGCATCCTTCCTAAAGTCCTGATCTCGCTCATAATTTCACCTGTTTGGTCCATTGAAAGCAGCCCTACAAGGTGATGAAGTGAAGACAGTGGTGTATTCATGGCTCACAGCTCAGACTAAATGAGGGAATACAAAAGCTTGTTGACAGATATACAGTCCCATCTCTGTGTGCATGAAGTTTGCATGTTCTCCCGGTGCTTGGTGGGTTTCCTCTGGGTCCTCCGGTTTCCTCCCACAGTCCAAAAGACATGCAGATTAGGCTAATTGGCGTTCCCAAATTGCCTGTAGTGAGTGAGTGTATGCATGTGTGTGTGTGCCCTGCGATGGATTGGCACCCTGTCCAGAGTATACCCTGCCTCGTGCCCTAAGCCTCCTGGGATAGGCTCCAGGTGCACCCACGACCCTGAATACAGGATAAAGCTGTATAGATGAGAGTAAGTGAAAAGCAAGCAGATAATGTTGAAAAATGATATATTTCTATATCTATAAGAATACCACATAGTACCATGTCAATGGTCCTGCTCTGCTTAAAGTGAGGTTTTTCATCAACAGATGAAATGTAGGGTAACTGACAAATTGTGCATGGTTCTATATGAACTACAGTCAGTAACTAATTATAACAAGAAAGTGCTGTTATGCGCAAGTGTATTCTATGAAATGACCTACAGTATTAGTGAAACTCAAAACCTCAACTCTGCACAGAGCAACTTGCACAAAAATAATAAACAGTTAATGAAGATTAATGAATATATGAGAGGCATTCACAGGGTTTCTGCAGGTTTCATAATGTCAAATTTAAGACTTTTTAAGACCTTTTTAAGACCAATATGAATTAAATTT
>JAQMYG010000001.1:18832757-18872931 GCA_030014215.1 Clariallabes teugelsi | reverse complement strand
GAAAGGCTGACCTCTGTGTCTTAAAATAACAACTACCTGTTGTTTTTCTTGTTGTTATGTAATTACCTAATCCCATATGTGTTATTTTATAGTTTTGAAATCCACAGTATTGTTGTAGAATGTAGAAAAAAAACACTAAACAAAAACAAAGAAATTTGCAAGAGTTCTAAAACTTTTGAACGGTAGTATGTGTGTGTGTGTGTGTGTGTGTATATATATGTATATATATATATATATATATATATATATGAGTGTGAAGGTCAGTTGTCCACAAACATTTGGTTATAAAGTGTACACTCGCAGAGCAATTTGATATGAACACTCTTTCGTGCAGTTATCTAGTCATGTTTGGCAGCAGTGTGTAAAATCATGCAGATACAGAACAAAGCTTCTGGTTCATATCATCCATCACACTGGGGGGAAAATGAGATCTTATTCATTTTGACTGTGTCATGATTGCTGGTGACATGCTCGTTTAAGTACTTCTATAACTGGTGATATTTTGTTTTTTATTTAACACACAACAGTCTCTAGAGTTTACTCAGAATGGTGCAATAATAATTTTTTAAAAAATCCAGTGAGCAGAAGTCCTGTAAACTGAAAAACTTTGTGGATGAGAGAGGCCAACAGAAAGCGTTCCAGCTGACAGAAAGGCTACTATAACTCAGATAATAACTCTGACGTGAGACGCTTTTCTGCTGACTATAACTATACAAACATTGAGGTGGATGGGATACAACAGTGGGTCCGAGCTTACCAGCTGGACAGCTGAAGACTGGACTAATGAATCTCAGCTTCTCCTGAGGCACATCGGAAGTATTCAGAGCTTGAAGCCAACAGCATAGACACAGTTGTTTTGTGTCAACAGTACAGCCTGGTGGTGTGATGGTGTAAGGAATGTTTTCTTGGCAAACTTTGGGCCTGGTAATACTAATCAGTCATTGCATGAATTCAGCATGATAATGCACAAACAAAAGTAAAAGTCATCTCAAACCGGTTTCCTGTACATCGCAATGAGTTCATTATTCTTCAGCGACCTTCCCAGTCACCGAATACAAATTCAGTGGACACCTTTGAGGTGTGTTACAATGGGAGATACATAGCATGTCCAATGTGTTCTTGTCTGCCTGGACCAGAACCTCAAAATAATGTTTCCAGCATCTTGTCACGATTATACAGTATGAGGCTGTTGAGATCTACCTCCCCAATATTAGTTTAGTGTTCCTAATAAAGTGTTCCATGAGTGTATATTATCATATTACGGCTAATCTGATTCTGATTTCAGTGAGGTTCACAGACTGGCACAAGCATCGTGTGGCAGCCCTGTGTAGCCTACAATTTGACCAACTGCTGAGGGAATGTACTGAGTATCAAAGTACTAAAAGCTGCCTTGCTGCTTTTGTCCTAGAGAGAGGTTTGTGTGATTCAAAGCCCAAATACGTTGTGTCTGTGTTTTGTATTTAGCAGCAAATGTGAAGGTCTGTAAACGTATCATCTGTATGTGTATCAGAGGTGACGGACACAGGAGGGCGCTGTTGTGAGCATTACGAAGTGGTGGCATTGGGCACAGGGCAGAACTGCTGCAGTGGTTGGCACTGTTTTATGGGCTCCATTGTACATGACTGCCATGGCATCGTCATTGCACGCAGAGCCCTGAAAAGGTAAGTAAAAATAATTTAAAGCATAGAGAAAGTATATCCACTTTACATATATCGTGTCAACGTAGTGACATAACATTACTGTTCCCTTAGGATTTCTAAAAGAAAAGCTTTAAGTAATATTTGTGCTACGTCCCTCTTACAGTATTTTATGGTCGAAAGTATGTGAACACTATGTTAAACACTTAGTTATCTAAAAAGTCTTTGTGTGCTGTAGCCCTAAAATAATTTATGTATTTTATATGTTTCATCCTAACAATGGTTCCTACGTGTTTGTGTCTTTTTATTAGATATTTGTATAAGCAGCTTATGTTGTTCTACAGCTCTGAGCCAGAGCTTCGAGAGCTCTCAATATTTCAGAGTTCTCCCACAGAGCTGCTGCTTCAGCTCAAACCAAAGATGTACCTGCACCTCTATACCAACCAGACACCTAAAGGAGCAGCACAGTACATACTGTAAGTGTCAGAGAGATCATGCATATTTGTGCAAAAATATAAACTTTTTTTTTCTCGTTTTTGTTTGTCTGGTTAAAGAAATTTTATGTAAAACATAAGCATGGTAAGAATGGATTAAGTAATAACAGCCAATCTGTTATATCTATATCTAGTCTATAAAATCAGTCCAGTCCCTGTACCTGACCAGTTTCAGAGGAATGTTTTTGTTTGTTAAGACACACAGTGACCTATGCATCATTCAAGTATTAAAAAAAAAACATCTAACTTAAGGAATTAACCAGTGAGTGAGTGACAGATAATCAGATCAGTGATTAGTATCCTAGTGATGCTGAATGCTGAGTGGTTGGAACAGATGAGGGGGGAAATGAGGTTGCTGCTGAGGTTGTTTCATAAACAACCAATTTTAAATTGTATTTTTAGGTATTTCCAGTCTATCAGCAAAATATTTGTTTCCATTAATTTAATTTAATCTAAATCATTTACTTAAATTGAGTAGGAAGTAATGAGATCCAAGCAAACACCTAAATAACTTATTGTGCTGATCAGTAATAAACGATAATTATCTTCACAGGAAGTCCCTTGACAGTGGCTACTCATCACTGAAGCTGCAGTGCCATACCAAAGGTTCTCTGATTCCGGCTGCCTTTCTGCTCCCCAGCGTCTGGGGCTCTCACATCTGCTGCATGTCTGACAGTGCAAAGCTCACTCGCTGGACTGTCACAGGAATTCAGGGAGCGCTGCTGAGTCACTTTATTAAGCCACTGTACATTACCAGTGCCATTCTTGGTGAGAGATTATATTGTGTTTGAGAGATTGTGGTTAATAAGGCACTTACCAACACTTGTGTTTTAAAACATAAAAAAAACCACATTATATTTTCATAGTGTATTATGTTCTTCAGATGTTTGTATCGTTTATATTTGCTCAGTGTTTTGTTTTTTCTGTCCAGGTAGCACTAACCATAGCTCTGATGTAGTGTCTGACACCATCAACAAGCGCCTGGGGACTGGTCTGAAAGACGCCCTGAGTCCCCCATACCAGCAAACAAGCATATTCTTTCAGAATGGAGAGCAAATGGAGCCAACTGTAAGCGCAGACCATTGCAAGAACCTCAGTGTTAACTGGTGTCGGGGAGACTCCAGCATTGAGATTCTAGACAGCACAACTGGATACTCCTACACTAGGTAAGGCTTATGTGTTCACAAGATGAAAAGCTATTAAGTATGTTAACATTAATAACTAAGTTCCTCTTTCATCCACAATGGTTTCTTTTTCCAGCTCTCCTTTTGTGAGTGGACCTGGGTTTTCCAGTAGACTATGCAAAAGAGCGCTGTTCTTCGCCTTCAGAAAAATTGCAGTGCTTTCTGGTCAGGAAGAGCTTCTGTCCTTTGAAATCTATCACAAAGCCAAGGTAAAGAAGTTTCCGGATGCTGATGCTAACACCTCTGACTAAGATTAATTTGTATCCAGAAACTGATTTATGGCGATCATGTAAATTTATTAGCGTGCATTTGTGTCTTATTGAAATGTATGTTTTTTTTGTTTGTTTGTTTAAAAGATGTCTGCCACCTTATATCAAACGACCAAAGCTTTGGTAAACCAGCAGTTCTTAGCCAACTTTGCAGGACCATGGAACTCCAAACATGTGGTAGACAGTTTCAGCTGCTGACTTCTCTATTGTCTACTGTGCTTAATATGCTTTGTTGTTCTTTGTTAAAGTAAATTCATTTATACATTTAAAAATATACAGACGTGTGTTTGATCGAAAATTGAGCAGTTCATACTTTTGAACAGCTCACTTTAATTTGTTTTAAAACTGTTACCTTCTTGTTAGTATTTGTTTGCTTGTCTTAAACCCAGTTGGTTCTTGAATAGTTGTTGCTTGTTAAAAAGAAAGAAAGATAGAAAAACTTTCATTATAATTGTTTGAAGTCAAAGATTAAAAATGTTCAATTAGCCTTTGGTGTCTGGGCATTATTATTTTATTTTTTTTACTTGTTTGATTAACAATATATTTACACACATGCATATACACACATTGTATATACATTACCACAAACATACTGGAACATGTGTTTTTATTTAAATACATGGCATAGTAGGTAAAATAAAAACACTTTTGAACACAACATTTATTTTTGTGAAAAAGAAAAAACAAGATTCGACATCCTGGGTATCTAGGTCTAAACTTATGCTCGCTCCAAGATACAGTACCCTGCCAAATGCTCCTCATACAGTTGAGTTACTTCTGCCAATGCTGCCAGATGGTGACACTGATCCCATACCACCATCTCTTGCGGCAGCCATATGATGAGCCTTCCAGCCACCACCAGTTCAGTAGTTTTCTTAGCACCACATTCTCTCTGCCAGAAGCCACCAGAGGCAGGCGTCTCAAAGGATTTATTGATTGGCAGAATTAATTACAAATTCTTATAGTGTCATAATAATATTAAGTTGTACTAAAAAATAATGATTATAAATATATAAATTACTTTTCGAGCTCGGCGGCACGGTGGCGTAGGGGTTAACACTACTCCAGTTTCCTCCCACAAAGACATGCAGATAGCCAAATTAGAATTCCCTAAATGCCCTTAGTGTGCGAGTTTGTGTGTATGTGTGCCCTGCGATGGATTGGCACCCTGTCCAGGGTGTACCGGGGACTACTTGCCCATCAAAATGCAGCTTTTGTCTGCTTAGTGACTTAAATGTCTTACAGGACATATTGACTGCCTTAGCCTTTGAACTCCAATGCAAAAGTGTCCGATACCAAATACACCCCAAGAGAAAAACGGTACTTGTTAGCAATATGAAAATAATAAATTATAAGTTTTTCCTGCTGCAGACTGATAAATTATTTTATTAGGGTCTATTATTGCCCAGTAACATAAGCTGAAGTCCTTCATTCCTCTTATTCTAGAACACTTAGAACTGTTTTCTAATCCAGAATGGCATGTCATACTTTTTAAACCACTTATAGTCTTATGCAATGTTGTAGAACGTCTACAAAACAAGTTAGTTCCTGTTATCACTTACAGTATGTATCCCTCACCAGCCTCCCTTGCTTTCTCTTTCCATGTTACAGCTTGTCATATTGCTGACAAAAACTTAAAAAGTGTGTGAACTTCTGTCTTGAGGACTCCTACATGGTGGAAATCTTAGACATTCACATGGGTCTCTAGTATGTGTGTAAAGACAAATAACCTGAGACAATACATTCCGGCTGTTTGTTCTTTTATTGATTTTGTATTGCCAGGGGTTAAAAAAAAAACTATAAAAATTTTCCCCCTAATGTGACATAACATAAGGGAAAACCTTAGCTCTGCAGTTCTCTGGAGGGGTGTTGCTTAGCAGTAGCTCATTTATATAAACAATAAAATAGAGAGTTTGGAAGCAGAATGAAAACATATACACTTTGGGGGAGCTCCAAGACTTGTGTTAACTTGTCAAAGAAAAAAAATATGGAACCTTTAAATAACATGCTGCATTGATGCACCTTAAGTGGTAATATCCTCCCCTGCCTTGGCAAAGATTGGGGAACCAAACAGATATCTAACAGGAATGCACGAGTCACAGGGATGCACGAATCAGTGCACTCTCAGTGCCAGGCCCAAGCCTGGATTAAACAGTCAGGGTTGCAGTCAGAAAGTGCATCTGGGGGAAAAAAAAAAAACTCTGCCAAATCAAAATATCTGAAATCGGTGATCCACTGTCCTAATGGGAATCTTAAAGGAGAAGGAATAACATATTGCTTAGATATCAGTGTGAGACTTTAAGTTGAGTTGAGTTTCTCCAGTGCAAAAACGTTGAACACCGAAACAAGGCTCAGCTAATCATAGAATTTGGGGCACGTGGAAATTTTGATATTAGAGATAACTGGATGTTTATCAAAACAAGGCAGAAATACAGCTTTCTTTTTATTTTCATCTTTTTCAAAAGGCAATCTGGCTTTACAACATGATTTTTTAAATTTTTCTCTGGGTCATGTTTACCCGTAGAGGTTAGCATTGACAGAACAATTATTTCAGATTCCATTTTCATAGTATACCATCAGTATACACCAACACACACTCAAAGTTTAATAATAATCTAAAAGAAAAAAAAAGTTAGTTAATAGCTCCAGAACAAGTTTTAATACTTGTTCATCTCCTATACCTATGCCTGGAGCTTATCCCAAAAGACATTTGGGCACGAGGTGGGATACACCCTGTAGAGGTTGCCAATACATCGCAGAGGACAAACACACACACACACATTTGGTAATGCCCAACTTAACCTAATCTGCATGTATTTGGACTGTGGGAGGAAACCCACCAAGCACAGGGAGAACATGCGACGAGCACAGCAGGTTCAAGAACCAAAAACAGCCCACCAGTTTTTAAAGGTGGTACAGTACATCCTCACAGATTTGAGAAATGCCCACATACAGTATATGTAGTCGTCAGGTTTCGACAATCATTCTGGTGTAAATGTCTTGCTCAGGCCCAGCTTTACACTTACAAACAAGAAAATCCCAGCTTTACCTGACACATTTTGTATTGTACTACATTTTTGTTTAATGCTACACAGAAGTCAGGATATAGCATCACTATCCGAACAACTGAATAAGCATATTGCCCTAATGACTGCTTAGAATTAGGTTGTCACCTGGATGAACGTGGGCGTAATAACCTAAATGTGTATAGCAAAAGCTATAGCTAGCTAAAGCTATATAGCAGTAGCATGCTGTCCAATGCTCTGCAGTTATACGGAATAAGAATTGTCATGTAGACAGGAATAAAAATAACTCTTTAGATACAATAAAAACACTATGTAGGTTTATATAAATGCTTGTTTGTGATTCACACAAACGTTTTTTTTTTTTTTTTTACTGTATGAAAATTTCCTTAGCTCATTGCATATACAAATAAATACCATGTACAAATCCGCCACACATCCAAACAGCCAGTGGATAAAGTGCGCCCCCTATTGGAAGACAGTGGCATTTAAACAACCTCATTTAACGTCTTTGTTTTTTAAATTTAGGATCGATATAAACCCCACTTACTCGCCTAATATCGTTCATAGGATTGACTATTTCGGGAGAATTTTTTTTATTTATTTTTAAATACTTATTCTTGACACTACAAATAACGTTTGTGTGCAGGGTGTTTCATCTTAGGAGTACTTATACCTGGAGGAAACCGTGTCCTCGCACATTTTATATCTCGACGCCTGGTGTAGTTGCTACCTAGCTAAACTGTAGTCCTGGTGTAGAGTTTAGTTTGTCTAAATTAGAAAGGTATGAGGAGTATAACACATCACCAAACTAGTCAACTTCTCCATAACAAATTTGTTGTTGTTCTTGGAGATTCAAGTGAGTATTAATTAGCACAAAAATATGCTGACTAATGGCATAGCAAGCTGCAGGTAAACCTGTGTGTGTTTGTCCCTCCAGTTCAGAGATCTGTGTATAAAGACTTGGTGTTGCTTCTGAAAAGAGACTCTTATCTGTCGTTATCCCAGCTCAAAAGCAAGGTAGGTTTAGTTTGATTTGTTCATTTTCACTAATTACACTTAAACTAATAAAATGGTTACAGGTTTTAAGCTAAAGGTTTCTCATGTAGTCCTAAAACTAAGCTTTTAACTAAAAATGATATTAATTGCAACAGCTAAAGCTTGGCTTTCAAATGGCCATAAGTTTGTGGACTCCTGACTCACTCACTCACTCATCATCTATACTGCTTTATCCTGTATTCAGGGTCGTGGGGGCCTAGAGCCTATCCCAGGAGACTTGGGGCACGAGGCGGGGTACACCCTGGACTGGGTGCCAATCCACAGCAGGGCACACACACGTAAACAAACTCATTCACACAGTACAAGTAATTTGGGAACGCTAATTAGTCTAATCTGCAGGTCTTCGGACTGTAGAAGGAAACCGGAGTGGACTTCTGACTATCACACCTAAATGTGCTTACTAAACATTCCATTCCACATGTCAACCCTTTTGCTCTTATAATAACCTTTATTCTTTTGTGAAGGTTTTATGCTAGGTGTTGAAATGTGAGTCAGAGTTCCAGGTCATGACTAAGGTGTTCACTGGCTTTGAGGATGGAACACTGGGCAGGCCACTTGTCATGACGCTGTCATGCTAAAACATCTTTCGACTCCTTCATTCATTTGGGTTCCCTTAGTTCACTTCCTGCACACTCTTAGTGTGCATCCAACATATTTTGGAAATGCCCACATGTGGGTGCAGTGGTCAGGTTTTCACAATATTTTGGAGTGTAAATGTCTTGCCCAGCCCCAGTTGCCTTGTACTACATTTTTATTTTAAAAAATTCTACACAGAACTCAGGATGATGACCTCAACATCTGAACAACTGAATCTGCATATTGAACTAATGACTGAATGTCAGTAATGAATACTATACATGCTCGGGTTTTTATAATTCTCACCTTTCTCAACAGGGTGAGCTGTCCTTTGAACAAGACAGTTTAGTAGAGGGTGGAAGACTAGGTCATATGAACAATGGCACAGAGTACCGAGAGGTTCGGCAGTATCGCACAGACCATCACCTTGTCCGATTCTACTTCATTACACGGGTCTTCTCTCGTTACATGGAGAGCATCCTTGCTGACTTCAAACATGAGCTGAAGCCAGATATGGTCATAGTGAGCTCCTGTGTTTGGGATATATCAAGGTAACAATGTAAACGGTTATGTTTATTAGTTAAACATACACATAATAATGACCTTAAGCAGAAAAGGAAGGAAGAAATATATTTTCTTAATGGGCCATAGCTACTCCACCTGACAAGGAGGTATTCCTTTCTCTGCATTGTGTGCTTTTTTTTTTTCTGTTTCGCTTCTCAGGTACAACCGTAAGTGGGTCCAAGAGTACAAGGAGAACCTAAACAAATTTTTTATGCAGCTAAAAGCTGTTCTGCCAGAAGAATGCCTTGTGGTGTGGAATATGACCATGCCTCTAGGTGAGAAGATCATAGGAGGCTTTCTGGTACCTGAGGTGGGTCAGTTCTTCATTTGGACTAGAGAACTCCAAGTTGTATTTATTATTATTATTATTATTATTATTATTATTTTGGCAGCATAGATGCACAGAAGTGTTGTGTTTAACCTAGGTAGTCTACAGAGTTTGTAGCTGTGTGGCCGATTGAGTCAAATACATCTTTCATAATATCTTCTCACATTTCAGATTCAGCACATGGGGCCGACTCTTCGCTATGACGTGATTGAGGCAAACTTCTATGGTGCAAGGCTGGCAGATGCATATGGGCTGGATGTCCTAGACCTTCACTTTCTATTTCGGTTTAGCCTCCAGCACCGCATGAAAGATGGGGTTCATTGGAATGCTTTTGCTCATCGTCAGATCACATGCTTGCTGCTGGCTCATGCTGCTCAGGCCTGGGGTGTAGAGCTGCCCAACCCTGTAGTCACAGGTAAGTTATACAAGTATAAGACTCTAGGACTCTTTGGTGACTCATTTCTTGTTCCTAATGAAACCACAATAAATGTCTTCTTTGGGGAGAAAACCTGTTTATTGTACTATTAATTAACACAAAACTGCTGTTTTGTTTACACTGTATAACGGGGATCTTCAAGTTCAGTCCTGGGGGCCAGTGTCCACCAACGTTTGCAATTCACTAAACACTCAAACACCTAGTAATTAACAGATTTGTTGAATCTGGCTGTTCTGTTAGAAAAGTTAAAGCCCCAGCTTATTCCATACATTCTGGGCTTTTTAATTTTTTTTAATTTTTTTTTTATCATGAACTTCAAGTGTTTGTCAACACCCTTCATGATATTTTTCTGACCACATTTCTTCCACAAAGTTGACAGTTCAGCAGTATCCTTCCAGGTCTTGATAACATGTTCCAGTAATTTCAGATCTCCTTAGCTGTTTTCTTTGCTTTATACAGAACAGTAATCTGACCCTTCTGAAATGGCGACTTTTACTAGTTTTGTGTATTTATAAGATTATTGCAATGTATTTTTCATTGGATTGGTAGCTTTTTACTAGTAATTTTTATTTTGTAGAACATGGTCAGGGATTGCTGAATTGCAAGCCGACTCCAAATGAAAATGACAACATGCCAGCAGGATCTGTGACAGATTCTGGTCATTATGGAGGTAAAATTCAGAATCTGTCTAAAATATAATATCTGGTTGTACAGTATGTGATTAACACAAACTATAATTTGAATGGAACCTTAGTATTCAGAGAATATACAGTTTTAAATTATTTTAATGTATTTCTTTTATGTCAGCCTGGCAACAGCAGCAACTGCACTATGATGGTTTTGGACCCCATTTTTACGAGGATGGGTTGCCTTCACATTCTCAGTTCAGCATTTCTTACTTCAGCTTTGAGGATAAAAAAGCTGATCATGGTAATGAATTTATAGCCTCCATCATCACTGTTTAAGGTTTTAGATTATTGAATTATTACCATGTGCTCTGTGTTGGTCATAATGTTTGCTCATTTTTTGGTTCAAGGTGGGAACTATGGCCATTATGGCACAACTGCACATGCTGCCCCCTCCTGGCCAAAGAACAACTTTGTGATGAAGAAAAAACACAAAAGGCGCCAGTATTATCCATACTCTCGACATAATCACGATCAGCCTTTAAGGTACTGAAAACAAGCAATCATGTTACATGATTTGTTCGATGATTATAACATAGTAATGTTCTTCAAAACTTCCACTGGATGGAACTAAATGTAAATCTGTTTTGGAAGAAACTTTGTTCTTTTGTTTAAATTAAGCTGTAACTGTAAACTGTACTTTTCTCACTTTTTATAATGTGTCCTTGTAGACTTCGAGAGAGGGGAAAAAAAAAAAAAAAAGAAATCAAGATTTCTTTTTTTTTTTAAACACTTGCTCTATTGTTTTGTGCTTCATTGTTCACGTTCTTAATCAATGACAGGCTTTTAATGAGGTACATTTTATGTGGACAGCATTGTATTGTCTACAATTTCTTGATATTCCAATTTCTGTATTTTATACACCATGTGAACCTCAACCATGCTTTGTATGGATAAAATGTTGGCTGTTTTGGAATCTGTCAATATTGTATGGGTTTTTTTGGTTTTCTGTAAAGGGCTGTTTTTGTTGGTTTTAAGCTGCTGCTTGTGCAAATTACAAATAAAATGGTGTATTTAAAATAATCCTAAGGCATCTGCATTTAATAAAAACCTTTTTCCACTATTCATCTTGCTGTTGATTTGGATCCACACTGCACAATGCATATATTATGACTGCATTGTGATCATGGTCAAAAATCAATTAAATAATGACAATTTTTAAGGTATGGAGAAATTTAATTACACAATGCAAAATGACCGTAACATAAAACACAGTACTGTAATGTTCGAGGTGTCAATCTTGGGCTGTATAAGGAGTTATTTGATAACAGAAATAAGTGACCCCTCTTAATTCTCCAACTTCATGTACTGATACATCAGCTGCCACCTCTAAGCCTCGACTCTCTTTCTCCAGCCAAAGCAGCCTAGCATCAGGATCTTCATCTGAAAACTGCAGCAGGATGCCTGAGCGTCTCAGAACAGTCAGACACTGCTGTACAATTTGACCAGCTTTTGCTTGCCCATCCTTGGACCTCAGCAGTGCATCTGTTGTACCTTTATCTACTATCAAGGCCAGGCTCCTGGGCTCAAAGTGTCTTTCCAGCTCTGTGCAGTCCATCTCTCTGAAGACGAGGGTGGATGCTGGATTGCAGGGTTGCATTGGTGTGTTTTCAACATGCTCCTGCATTAAATGCACTGCTACTGGGGAGATATCGGCACATGTGACCTTCACTGCACATTGGGAGTGTGTGTAGATACCAGGCCCCAGTGCTGAGGTGCCACAGCCAATATCCAGGACGTGTAATGGCGCAGGAGGATCAGACATGGAATGCAGCAGAGGCAGGATGGAGTCTTTGACTGAATGAAAGCCAAAGAACCACTCAAAGTTCTTGAATTTTCCTTTATTGTTGTTTTCTGTGTAGAATCTGTCCCATGTTGCTTTCTTGTCCATGTTGTTAATTAGGTCATCTGTGAACGCAAGCATATATTTAATGAATGCATATGACACCAAAATTGCACATTTTTAACTTTGCTATAGAGTTGAATGCAAATTCTTTCACAAGCTTAGGATGAAATAGTGGCCAAATTGTGTATAATAAAGTTCTAATAATAAAATGTGACAAGAGACGTTTATTATAATGTGTATTACCTATTATACTCAGTTTTAATGGTTGTCTAACCTGTTTTATGCGCAAAATACATTTTAGGTTGTGTTTCAGTTTTCTCTGCAAAGGTCTGGCATGGCTGCAGATTTTCATACCAACAGAGAAGGCACCATTTCTGAGAGTTTATAGAAGCCTCCTCCTTGGAATGAAAGCTTTGAGCCACACTGGTTCTTTGCAGACAAGACTGGACACCTTTGTTAATACTGATATTGAATAGTCTTGATATATTTGCTCTCACTTTGTTAGATCAAGGTCACAGCAAAACTCACATTTTCAAACCATGCCTTTCTAGATTGTACGATATGTTTGAGATTGTGATCTTATTGTGTAGGGTTTCACCTTTAGCCTGATTTTAACCCCCTACATTTGCATTGCAATGCAAAAAAACCTTCATACTTAAGACACATTGGGGAATGCAAACTTTTGCACTCGAAGTATGGCATGTTTAGTTTCTACACCATTTCCACTGACATTCAGTCCTCGTAATAGAGGCAAAACAGTTAAAAGTAGCACGCAAGATCAAATTCTAAGCACGAGCATTGAAACTTTCTCTCAACCATCATCCACAATGATGATGAAACAATCCTGTTTTGCTCGACACGTGTAACCAAAACAAGGGAATAAATCTTGAACTAACTTGTCAAACTAGTATGATGCCAGCGCCGGGCTGACCCATTTCTCACACTTTTCAACGACAATAAAACTCTGTTTAATAGCAGTGACATTTATTATTTTTTTTAACAAGTCTAGATTAAAGATTAGCTCAAAAAGCATCACAAGAACGTCTGTTGCTGCGGAACAAATCTGACCCGGAAGTGCAGGAAGTGGATGAGTCCAAAATAACACCCTAGTGGTTATGTAGTGCACTACTTAGCGATGATTAAACTCGTTACCAAGTGACCTTGTCCGTGTAACGAGGAGCTGTTTGGGATTTAACCGCTCTCACAGAAGGAGGGGAAACAGAACGCTGAATCCAAGATGGCGGACGAGCAGCAGGAAACATCACAGGGAGAGATGGAGGGTGAGTGAAGAAACAATTCGTTTAAAAAATAATAAAAGACGAATTTTTATCTTTATCTTCAGCTACAGCATTTAAAACACACAAATATTTTTAAATATAATATAAACATTTTATTTTTTTAAATATCCTCGGGAAAATGTTTATTCGTTGTCCGCAATGTAGAGCATAGCCGTAGAGAAAGGAGATACTGTAATGATGTCAGAAAGTCTGTTAATGCCGTTGTTTTAAAGTGGGAGACGTTTTATTGTGCATTGTTCTGCTTGTTTAACGCTTTGCCGCAGTCTAAATTAAGGTCATCTCCTGCAGCATAAACTGTACAGCACATTTATATCTGCCAGCGAGCAGCACTGCGATTGTGAGCGCTTGGATTTCTTTACGGAGATTATTACTGTATGTCGGCGTCTTTTCCTCTCAGGTCGCGTCATAACCGTCGGCGGCGTCTCAACTGAACGTCGTTTGTTTACATACAAAGTGCGAAAGTCTTCACCTAATTGTCCTCCAGCCTACAGAATTTAGCCTCGAGGTGACGGAGAAACACAATTCCACAGTGGTTTCGTTCAGCCTCAACACTGCGCTCTCACACTCACCTGCTTTACTTCATCTGTTGAAATGTGCTCATCATAACTCCAACCAGTAAACACGTCGACAAGACTCTCAGTTAAGACCAAACAGCCTGTGTAACTCTGAGGGACTTTTTTAATTAAAAAAAAAATTTTTTGTCGATATTTAGGACTACTTTCAAAAGACAGTCAAATTTGAAAGTTAGAAAATGATATTAGTTCACATCCTGAAGAATGACCGGTTGTGAAAACACAAATGTCAGGGTTTGTCCTTCCTTATGTCAGGGTTTAACTTTTAAGGTGGGTAATATAAACGCTTTGGCCGCAGGTGAGTGCTGGTGTTTGTGATCCACTTCCCACGGCAGTGTTGGAAAAATGTCTAGTTTTGCTCCCAGTGATCAAGTTCAAGTTTATTTGTCATATGCATGTCAACACGGCCAACAGTACGATGAAAGGCTTAGGACGAGAAGAGCCAGTCAGCTTGTATGTGTATATGTAAGTATGTATATGCAGAAGTGAGTGTGTGTTTTATTGCACATGGTTACATACTGTACATTAAACTACACATGATATACATTAAGTGTGTATTGCACACTGTTAAACAAATTTAAGTGCAGCCATTCCTTCCTTCCAAGGATATTTGTGACAAGGTGTCTCAAGCTTTCTTAGAGCTATAACCTTTAATTATACAGAAACGTGGCGTGTCATTTAATTATTACATCACTCAGCTATCCGTTTGATCCTCACTGTTCTCAAAGACCTCCGTTCCCGTTCTCCGTTCCCGATCAGTCTCTTATCATCATTGTTCTTAATGGCCAATTTCAGATCAGCTCTGGTCCCAGTGACCAATAATTCCCATTGTTCCCAACGACCAATCCCTGATCCCCACTGACCTGTCAAGTGCA
Source organism: Clariallabes teugelsi (assembly GCA_030014215.1). Classification (NCBI taxonomy): domain Eukaryota; kingdom Metazoa; phylum Chordata; class Actinopteri; order Siluriformes; family Clariidae; genus Clariallabes; species Clariallabes teugelsi. The sequence continues at coordinate 18,858,084 of JAQMYG010000001.1, read as the reverse complement.
TCAGTGTGTCTTTGTGTCTGTTCCATTTTTTTTTTTTTTCCCATTAAGGTTTTCACTGTTGTAGACTATTAAAAAGTTTTTTGATCAGTTCGGTAAAAGATCAGTATGTTCTGTTTCTATAACATGTCTCAAATGATGAGGTAAGATAATTCCCGATTGTGTCCTTTAATCTAGCCAGTGTGTTTAAAAACTCCCAGAAGTGACCCAGTTTTTAACTCCTCATTAATCTTCTTTTTTTTTTTTCTTTGCTAGGAGTGAACTGCTTGGCCTACGATGAGGCCATTATGGCGCAGCAAGACCGAATTCAGCAAGAAGTAAGTTAGGAAGTCTTGTAGAAAAAAAGTCCACTCTTGTTCACTTGCACAAAGGAAGTCCACAGTTTGAATAGCCTATATTTGTCTGTGTTTGGTTGTTACTAGTTACTGTGTCTATGATTCTGCAATTCTTTTATATTCCTCAATATTGTTTATAGTGTATTGTTTTTCTTTTGCCCTTGTAAACCTTAATTGGTGTCCAACCTTCTGAAAACAGACTAACATGAAGGCAGTGCGACAGAATTTAAATGGCAGACTGTTTTGCACATACTGCGTTACATTAAGGCGAAATAATAGAATAAATTGTGCTAACTGTGTACAGTACATTTGTTTGTTGTGAAATTGTGTGCTAATATACTATATACAGTATATGTTTTTTCCAGTTACAGTGAATGTTATAAATTAGTTATTATATTTTCTGCACTCACTTGGTGTGTGTGTGTGTGTGTGTCTCTGTCTTGAGACAGATAGCCATCAGTATCCCCTTAGTGTCCGACAGACAGGATCTCTCTGTGCTACAGAGCGAGTATGCTGAAGAGGACACAATCTATCAACTCAAGATCAAGGTTAGGACCAAGTCTTCATGCGTACATTTAGTCAAATATGTAATAATGTTTAAAACTAAATTCCATTTTTCTTAATGGGATTATTGCCAAATATATCTGGCTGTGAAATTTAGAATTGCTGTAATAGACCCATAAGTGTCACAATAGGAAAGCATATGTAAATTTGGGAGTCAAAGAGAATAAAACTGGCTGTGCTCTCTGTGTGAGATGAATGGCATTACTCACTTCCCTGTCAATCGTTGTGAAGCTAGACAATCGTGGGCATCTCTGAGCTGATGTATGTGGAAAAAGGCAGTTGTTGCCTTCCTCAGTGTTCAGCTGCATTGTGACCCCTCATTAGCAGCTGTCTGAAAAGATAGAGTGGCAGAGCTGCACGTCTTTTGGAAGAACTACATTATCTCTTAGCTAATGGGTAAGAATTGGCAACTCGGAGAGCATGTGGTTTTAAAACAGGAACAGATTTAAATGATAAACGCAGATAAACACAGATTTAAATGAAAAAAGGAACAAAAAAGAAATGCATTTGAATAGTATTTTTAAAGATTTATGTTGTTCCAACAGGATCTTCATAAAAAATATTCATGTATCCGGAAGACGCGACCTGATGGAAATTGTTTCTACAGAGCTTTCGGCTTTTCACATTTGGAGTCGCTACTGGACGATGGCAAAGAACTACAAAAGTAAAACTTGTTCTAAATGTTTATATAGAGCAAATAGTTTTTGAAACCCTTATGAAGTTCATCAGTTTCACCTGTAGGTATGGAATTTGTTATCTGTCATTAGAACACAGTTTCCCCACCCTGGTCCTGAGGCATTCCCTGTCCTGCATATTTTGCTATGTCTTTCCTGCCCTAACATTATTGATTTAGTTAACCGGCTAATTTAAAAACATAGCACATGGAAACCACAAAAATGTGCAGGACGGGGAATTCCAGGAGACGTGTTAGGAAATTGTGCATTAGGAGAAAGAAACCACCAAGGGATGTGGTCACAAATGGACACTGAAGGACTAGAGGGCAATTACCACACAATGCATAGGAAAAGATTAGCTATTGTGTATAGTTATATAGATCCAAACCCAGCTGTAAACTAGTCAGTTGTTTTTAACTACAAGGTTGGTATACTCTTTTATTTATATATTTATATACATATACACACACAGTACTGATGTCAAAAGTTTGTTCTAACAAGTTCGACATATTTTCTAAATTCTAGAACAATGCTGGCTTTTTTTTGTTTTTGTTTTTTTAACCCAAACCTCTGAAATAACACATGGCATTAGGTAACTGAGTAACAACAAGAGTTTTTATTTTGAGATACAAAGGTCAGGTGTTCTGGAATAGTTCCTGCAAGAACAGTATTGTCAAGTGCATTTGCAAAACTCAAGCACCGTGATGAAACTGGCTCTGATGAAGACCATCCCAGGAAAGCAAAATCAAAACCTGGCTTTGCTGCAGAGGAGAAGTTGATTTAGAATTACCAGCCTCAGAAATCACCAAAATCAGCACCTCAGATTAGAGCATAAGTAGCAGACCCATCTCAATATCAACTGTTCAAAGGAGACTTAAAATAAAAAAATATAAAAAAAAATCATAAAATAAAAAGTAAATGGAATCAGAAGTCGTGTGCCAAACCTTTGACTGGTAGTGTATGTGTAATATTGCCTGTATGTTGCTAATAATGAATAAAAATGTCTATCTTAGGTTTAAAGCAGTGGCAGCAAAGAGCAAACTGGACCTTGTGAACCAGGGCTTTACTGAGTTCACTATTGAAGACTTTCACAACACAGTAAGTAGAAACAAGAAGACCGTGTCTGCATACTGCTGTAGTTAGTAAATCCTGACGTGTGTTATTATTACATTAGTTCATGGACCTGATTGAGCTGTGTGAGAAGCAGCCAGCCCTCGGGGAGCTGCTGAGCTCCTTTAATGACCAGAGCGTGTCAGACTATGTGGTGGTTTACCTGAGGCTGCTCACCTCCGGCTATCTGCAGAGAGAGCATGCTTTCTTCCAGCACTTCATAGAGGGAGGACGTTCGGTCAAAGAATTCTGTCAGCAGGTACGACATTGCTGAAACTACACAGTCTTTACAGAAGTAAGACCTCGGAGGAACACGGAGCTCAAGAACCTACACAGATGTTCAGACCAGCTTTTTAGGACTAATGTAATTTTTGTTTATTTCTTTTCTGTGCAGGAGGTGGAGCCAATGTCTAAAGAAAGCGACCATATCCACATCATAGCCTTAGCACAGGCGTTGAATGTGTCCATATTGGTGGAATACATGGACCGAGGGGAGGGTGGCACAGTTAACCACCACATTTTCCCAGAGGGTAGCGAGCCACGCATCTTTCTCCTCTATCGACCAGGTCATTATGACATCCTGTACAAATAAAAGTGCAACTTCAGTACCATGGTGGAGAATACACCAGAGAAATGGCCACGAGTTTTTTGTGCACCTCTGTGTGATGGTGACATTATGGTATTGCAAATTATGTACAATGAACATCACACAAATTTTCCTCTTGTTATGAAGCTCCCTAATGATTTAATGAACGAGTAAAAGTAAGCAGTGATCCAGCATTAGGGTTGTACAGTTTTGGTTTTCCTTTGTGGTTGTAAATGTTCTCAACTTGCTTTTAGTTAATTATTTTTTTGTTTGTTTTTGTTGTTTGTTTATGCTCATTTCATGAGTTTTATTAAAGGGATTTTCACCTTAGGTCTCCAGGGTTCTTGAATAAAGTATCTTAAAAGTAATACAGTACTGTTTTACAGCAAGGGGAAAAACAGTTTAAATGTAAAATAACTGCAACGATACATTCAAAGTTATCTCAAACATAACATAATTGGAACACTAGAAACACTCAGCCGTTTATGTGATGGCCTCATATCAAACATCAGAACCTCAGTGGCTTTGATCATAGCATGGTTATTTGTGCCAGATGGGCTGATTTGAGTATTTCATAAATTGTTTGCCGTCTGGGATTTTCATCCACAAGGAGTTCTGGAATTTATACACAATGGTGTAAACATTAAAGGCCAAAAAAAAAAAAAAACAGTACTGTGGGGTAAAAATACCTTCTTGATGAGTGAGTTCAGAAAAGAATGGGCAGATTAGTTTGAGCTGACAGTTAGGGTACAGGACCTGAAATATTAACTCTCTACGTCCATGGTGAGCAGAAACTCATCTTAAACTCAAAATGCTGATCATTAAGGCAGATTGGCTATAAGAAGACTTCCAGTTCCACTTATGGTAACCAAGAAGCTGAAGCTACCATGAGCATAATTTCACTAAAACTAGCCAATAGAAAACTGGAGGGAAAAATTCATCTGTTCACATTCCCAAGAGATCAGCAGTTTATGAAATACTTAAACCAGCCACAAACCATCTGGCACCAACAGCCATGCCACAGTCAAGGTCATGGAGATCATATCCTCAAGCCTGTGGACCTCTATCTGCAAGAGTTTACACTTCTACCACATGGTAGGCTGATTTAGATAATTGCATGAAAAAGTGGCATCGGTTTTTCTATTAAAGTGGACAGCATGTGTATGTAATTTCTAGAATTAAATTTTAATTATAATTTCATAATGATACTGATTTTATATTTACGTTTCTATATAAGGTAACTTGTACAGAATAACTGGAAGGCCCTTGGAATACTACAGCTCGTGTTTCCACATGTATCATGATGTGTGAAAAGAAACAAAACGCATACGCATAGTTTAAAATTTATATTCTATAAATCAATAGTACAGTATTCCACACTGGATTTTTAACAAACCAAAAACTGGCGAAATTGATCACTTATAGTTCAACCAAATATTTTCATACGTTTCCAGCATGAAATAATTTTATAAAAGGTATGATACAATAAAAACTAACAAAAAATAGATCACAGAGGAATGCAGTATATACATTAAGTAAAAAAAAAAAAAAAGTATACATGAACATAGTTTTTAAATGTTTACTGTAACAAATGCACATTCATCTTTGGTACTTTTAAATGCTGAAAGGCAAATCTAAAATTTTAAGGAAAAAAAAAGAAACCCGACAACATATCGTTTAATACATTGTTGGTTTTAAACACTCAGCACAATAAATGTTTAACAAAGCAGCATTCTTTCCTCTAAAGAGGATAAGGATATTTATTAAAAAGCAGTTTGCTCGGTCGGAAACGGTATATTACATATGACATTTGCAACACTGCGAGCATGAGCATTAAACACGAGGAATGTAAGAACTGGTGTTAAGTGATCAAAATGTTAAACACAGCTGCACCAAGTAAACACAGCTACAGCAAGAATTTCCTCTAAAGACTAGGCTACTGCATGTAGTTCTCCAAAATAAGCACCATGTTTTTGTTCTTGTGTTAATACATGAAAGTAATCTTTGGCATCAAAACTAAATCAGTCCCTTACGAAAACAAAATGCAGTAAAGCACCTTATAATGAAAAAAAGGCAAAAATATGTTATCACTGCATATGATTCGCCTGAAGAAGTTGACTGTTACCTGAACAGAACACAAATACCCACAGAATACCAGATACACACAGACGGCTTTAACCTGACTGAAGTAAGAAAAGATGGATAACTATAGAATATGGTCCTGTAATATGTCTGTTACGAAACAAATTCCAGTTTGAACATATCAGAGTGCTGTCCAGCGATGTTACAGCTTAACATGTTCTATTAAAAACCTTTTATTGGGCCAGAAGATTTTAGTGCTTAATTTGCTGATGTTCAAAAGTGACCAAATCTCAGTAAACAGAAGCCACATGACTCTTGAGATCTTTCTCTGATTTTTCTGAGATATATAAATAAATAAATAGCAGTGCATGGACAGGTCTTCAGTTTATATTAAATGAGATACACGCATGCGCACATACTGTACATACATACACAGCATTATGTGGCATAGAGTAGTATTTTGAGGTCATTTACTGCTTAGCATTATTGATTTCTCAACATACAACATTGAGTATTACTGCTATGTGAAGGAGTGCCACCAAGTGCCACCGATAAATTCACTGTGCTTGTTCTTCTTAGGAAGTCTCTGACTGTCAGTTTTGAAGATATATGTTATAATGTTTATATACAATTATTTAAGAGAATCTGTGTGCCCACTGATGTGCCCTTATGCACGTTCGACCTTCCTGTACTTTTCATTCCGGTTCCGGCTTCAGTAAGGACCGTATCCCAGGCCGAGGCTCTCCTTCAGTCCTCTGAGCTGTTCTTCCCCTAGCCGGATTTTGTCATCGAGCTGTCGTTGTTCTACCAGCAGTGCTGCCTTCATCTTAACAAAATGGCTGTAATCACGCAGTTGTTCTGGAGTTAGGCACCGACCCAGCACGCTGCCCACGGCCTCCTCCCTCCGGTCCACATGCTCCTTCAGCTCCTGAGCCTCAGCCAGCTGTGCAAGGAGCTGCTTCTTCTTATCCAACAGGGGGAGCTAGAGTACCATAAGAGAAAGGCATCACAAGACATTGAGTGACCCCTTACTCAGCGATCAAGTTATGACACCATGTAAAAACACAGAAGCACAACTCAACAACATAAGACTATAGGACGTATATTTCTTACCCTCTCACGATGGCCGGATTCTGGGTCCAAGCAATCCAGAGCACTTTCTACTCGAAGCAGCCTGCCAGAGAGCGACAACAGAAGACTCGTCACTTTGTCCAGGTCTCCAATGAACATACGGAACTTGTCGACCTCATTTGGCTTGCAGACAGCCAGCACCAGGGTTTCCACCTCCTCTCCGAGCTGAGTGTTGGCTCTTATGTCCTCCTGCAAACCTCTTTGGGCTTCCCGCAACACACCCAGTTTCTTACGCAAGCTTTCCATCAGCTGCCTCTGCAGAGAGCATGGGAAAAAAAAAAATCACAATTCAGAAATGAGAAAAGAAGCCTTCCCAAGTGCATAACTGAGAAACTCTCTGTATTTTTATTCAGCTAACCTACAACATAGATGCAATCTATGCAAATCAGATCAAACCTTGTAATTAAGCTCTTCATTCTCTTCCTTCATCTGTGAGAAGTTTGGCATCTGATTGAGAAGTTGAGCTTTGTTGGTGGGCGCTCTGTAACTGGTAGAGATTGAGCCTTGTGGGACTGAAGGGCTCTGTCTAGAAGACCTGGGGCAATAACCATTCAATGTAAACAATTAAGCCAAGTAACAGAAACCCATCAAAGCAATCGTTTCCCTCTACCAATCCTGATGCCATTTCAAAATGCATTTTAAGAATGTCCCATAATAGACAAATAAACTACCTTTGTACTAACATACCTTTCTACCATGTCTCCACTCATAATATTGCCTCCTCTCCAGCCTTCTGCTCCACTCCCTGTATAGTGAGGGAACAGTTCTCCCATAAGCTCCTTTCCAGCTCCGCCGCAATCCTCTTCCAATAAAGAGCCCACGATGGATGTCCTTTGCCCTCTCCTCATCCCTGATGAAGATGCTTCTTCATCATTCACCATGTCGATGTCTGTCTCCAGTACCGTCACTGGCTGAGCAAAACACTGCATCTCTATTCTGTCTTCTGCTTGCCTTTGCTGCTCCACTGCTGTTCCTTCATTTTCATGGAATTCGTCTATGTCTGTCTCAAAGGGCAAGACTTGAGCCTCACTGGAAGGTGCACTTTGTGGAGAAGGTTCAAGAATCTTGATGGTGGTGCCAGGCATGCAAATTTGCTGAGGCTGTTTCTGTAAATGCTGCTGCTGGTTATAGTTCATTGAGAAGTAGGACTCAGGGTAGACAGGTCCAGAGCAAGACCCATTCTCCAGGGTAGGGACTGGGACTGGTGACTTGGTAACATTACTGCTTGCCGTGTAGCTGTGAGAAGTCAGGTCCCATTCCGCTTTGTGCTTACAGATGAATGGATTCACCACAGCTGGTCTATACTGATCTGAAGGCTCGGTCAAGCTCTGCTCAGAAAATCTGAAATGTGACAGAGGATTAAGATGTGAGTGAGGTCATCCACAATGAAGTAATCATAAATGTGATCTGAGGTAAGAGCAATAATGCAGAAGCATGACAAGAAACAGGGTCCTTAAGCAACATCAATGGCAGGGACAGCTATCGGACTTGAAAGAAAAAAACAAGCTCTACTGCATATACAGTATGTGTGAATTAAATGAATTCAGAGCAATTTGGCCCAAAGGCAATTTTCATTCAATCAGGTGATATCTTAAAAACAATACAAGCTGAAATTTGCCAACAAAGACTGTGAAACAAAATATTCTGCCATAGCTTTTGAGTTGTTTCTTACTGGTTTTCATGGCTAAGGTGTGAACATTTAGCACTGACCATTGTAGCCATCCCTACAGCCATTGCTGCTTAAAGTCCCCATTATCCTTTACAGAAAACATACCTTTGGTTCGACTCATTTGAGGATGTTGTTGTATCCTCAGAACTGTTTGTGTTATACTGCTGAATTCTGGTAGTGTCTCGTTCATTTGGAGGCAGGTCCACAGGTTTGAAAGCTCTTTCATTTAAGACAGGGTTCGGCGGTGCTTGGTGACTTCCTGCGTAATCCCTTGGAGGAAGGCTGTAGGATCGCTGACGAGTCATTTCAAGGGAAGTGGATGGACCAGGTGTGTAGGTTTGGAGCTGGGAAGAAGAAGCAGGTTGGGAAGAAAAGAGATTGTGGTGAGATGCCCTTCTTTTATGGAACTGCTCCCATTTTGGAGGTGGTGGACGGGGAGGAGGTGGACCTTTTTTCTTCCTTGTCTCAATTACGGATACAGTGTTCTCATCCAGTTCCTTGACGATGGACGAAGACATTCTACTGTTATTGCTAGCAGCTGCACAATGGCTACGAAGACACCTGGTCTGTACACGGAGATCATTTTCAGACATGGCACGGTTCTTAAGTGTTGATGACGTGAGGGGATGACCCTCAATGTTGCCATCTTGAAGTCTGTTGTTCCATTCACACTGAAATCCCCGACCCACAGTCATTTCTCCTGGTCTTGAATCTCGTCGACACTGAGTATAGTCCCTAAAGAAAAAGAAAATGAGTCATAATGAATAGCCGAATCTTCTACTGTTGCAAAATGTAAAACCCTTGGGAAGTTTTAAATCAACGGAATATTTAATAGTCAGATTCCAAGTCAAACTCCCATAATCACAAATTATTAAAACACTTAGGATCCACTAATCTGTGACCTCAAGTATAGGAAGTGAACATACCGTTCAGTCAGGCTAAACTTCCTCCTTAGTTTTGTTTGTTCCAGCTCATGTACAGGAAAAGCCTGTGGAAGACAAATGATTCAAAACAGGAACATGTTCAGATGCTATAATTTTCCTGATACTTAAGGCACAAGAGAAACCCAGTGGAAAGCTCTTCTGCAAAATGTAATTAATTGGCTACAGACCACTCTAGTTATACAATCTTTTTATTTTCCTCTCAAAAAGGAAGGCACTTGGGCAGAATAAACAGTAAACCCCTGTCATACTGTATGTAATTGTTCTTACTGTTTAAAATAAATCTAAAATAGTTATCGTCAGTGTAACAGTAAACTGTTTGACATATTTATTTAAAGATGTAAATCAGGAATTATTAACAAGGTGAAATAATTTGATAGAAATTTTGAAGTTTGCATTCATTTAGTTGCTTCCAAAGGATTGACCTATACCTCCAAGAGGCCACTTGTATGTTTCTATAGGGGTGGGAGATTTAAACACTTACACAATATGTGCTTAAACCTTTTTTTTCACATAGCTTCATGTAGATGCTAGGTTAGAACAACAATTCCCAAAGCATTAATCTTGTCCAATATTATTGTTGGCTGCCTACTAAGGTCATAAAGCAAGTGGCTCTTTTCCAACAGTTGGGGCTCAATAAAAAGCAATCTGTTTTGTTCCATATGTATTAAAAGGATTTCTGCATATCTCTGGTGTATGCTGCAATGTGTCAATGCTAAATGTATTTATGAGTGATAGTCTCACCTCTGTTGGAGTGCAGCTCCTGGCCTTGTATCCATGGTGTAGGCGGTAATGGTCAGATTGATACTGCTGGCTAGTTACAGGTCGGAAGGCTGAGCATGGCTTTTGGATGTCATGATTGGGCTTCTTATGCAAACTCTCAGAGTGCGAATTATACAGGGTTAGGTTTTGAGATGCAAGTGGTTGTTTTAGGTTATCATGAGGCAAAGGTGGTAGCACAGTGGGATTGTTGAGGTCATGTCTTGCATAAAAGTGATGTCTACTGGTTTCCCAATCTCTCTCCATCTGTTGCACTCTTTGGCGTTCTCTTTCGTTTTCCTTTTTTGCTCTTTCTCTCTCCCTCTCCTGCTCCTTTTCCCATGCCTGTACTCTCTCCTGTTCTTTACGTCTCTCTTGTTCTTGTTCCTTCTCCCTCTGTTTCTCATTTTCCCTTTCCTTCTCCCATTCTCTCTCCAGTGTATTTTCTCTCTCTCTGTCTCTCTCTTGCTGCACTCTCCTTCTTCTAGTATCAACCATATTGACTGAGTTTCCATCATTTATTCCACCCTGGTAAGAAAATCTCCTGCGTCCAAGGTCGGGAACTGACTCAAGGGGTTCGGGAGAAGTTGGACCTTTCATTCTCCCATGCTTCTCTGACCTCTGGCGATGGCTTGTAATGGCTGCTAGGTTGGTAACAGACTGGCTAAGGTTTCTACTAGTTTCCTCAAAGAACTTCCTGCGGTCTGCAAATGGAGGGATGTCACAATCATCAGCTCGGGCAGAGCGCCCACCTGAAGAACCCACTCTTCCCCGTGTTGTTTTGACAAGATTTGAAGATGATGATACTGTTCCCTCACCATTTTTCTTCATTTCAGTTTGTTCCATTTCTAGTTGTAGCTTGTGCTGAGGTGTCCAGCGCCAACGTCTGGCTTTACCTGGTGGTGCCAACTCTTCGACCACACGCACGCATACAGGTCTTTTTACCTCGGCTGACTGGATTCCACAGGTTTCGTCCGGTGAATGATGGATAGTTTCATTCTGTGAAAGATGGATAGTTTCATTCCTGCTCCCTGAATGCTCTGCAGAATTTGTTCCACTGCATCTGCCTGGAAATGTTGAGTTTAAGGCAACTGTTCTGGCCTGAGATGGACCAAAATTCTGTGAGCTGTTGTGTTGACTAGTCTGCATTTGGGTCCTGTGCTGAGGGATTGCTGGCACGGCTGATGGGGATTTTTCTTCCATATCCTCTTCCTCTAAAGTCTCTCCATCACATAGCAGATCACCAGAGCCTTTGCTCTTATGTAGCTGAGCCTTCTTTCTTTGGATCTCATTTCGAAGGTTTGTGGCAAAGCGTTCACTTCTACGACGAGACTTGGACGAACGAAACTGGCGCTTTTGGGAAGGCTTTGAAATTTCACCATCATCTCCTTTGCTTTCTCCTTGTTCCTGGTTCTCAAGCAGAGTGTCCATGCTGGATGCTGCACTAATGATCTCGAAACCTTTCTCTTGAAGTTGAGCCTCTATACAGGGTACAGACCCAGCAAATCCATTTGCTAAAGTTTCAGCTGGAACACTGACAGATCTTCCCCAAGTATGCTGGACAGGAGTAAGTCTTTGGCTTAAATCAAAAGGTTCTCCATCCACCCTGTGTTCCTCTAGCTCTGACGTAGTAAGTGACCCAGGTGTCGAGCACCTGCTTCCTTCCCATTTACCCTGAGCTAAAGCCGAACTGTCTTCACTTAATTCCTCCCTAGGATGTAGAGGATTAGGCCACAGACTAAGAGGGGACATGGAATGTGCACTGTTGTCACTGGAGAGCTCTATCATGTTTAACTGAGAGATAAGTAATTTTTCTGGAGCACTATGTCTGTGCATCCTGGGCTGGAGAGTGTTACCTAAATGATTGAGTTGGCCATCAAGATTCTCTGCTTCTGGAGGATTAGGCCTGCTTGAATGCCTCTCTGTGGGATGGAAATGATTGCTCTTTTGGCATTCTTCTGCTGAACTGACCTGGTTATCGGTAAATAATTCTTTTTGAGAATTTATTGTGTAATAAGGTTCTGTTTTGTTTCCCTTCAAGTCCTGGTCATTTTCTTGACCATTCAGACAAGCAGTCCCATTCAGTGTCTTGTGGGTAAACGAAGGGTCTTCAATAGTGCAGCAGGTCAAACTTGACACACCAACAGGAGCAGACGCACAACGTTTATCCAAAACCTCTGGTAAGCCCCTGGTAGCTCTAAAACTATCCTTCCTTATGGGAGGTTGTGGAGGTCCACGCTTTTCTTCTTCATAGCTATAGGATGATGGGCGTACTTTAGCCTCAGGCCTATGAGGCAGAGACCTAGACTTGAGAACCCCCTCTTCACAGTGCAGTTCTCCAGGGCCACTGGTTGTAGAATGTGAATGACCCTCTGTAAACCTGTAGGAGGGGCCAAAGCCCTGCAGGAGACTGTCCATAGAGCTGTTTTCTTCAGGGCGCAAAGATACTGTGTAGTCAGATGTGTTTGAGCTTGCAGAAAAAGAGCTATAAGCTGAGTCCCGTTTGTTATTGAAGATGGCAGGGTCAATAGGAGAGAGCTGGCTGTCGTAGTATCCCTGACTTGGAGGGTTTTCCAGACTTTCCATACTCCCCACAGAGCTGCTGCGGTCTGTGCTGTAGTGCCGGGATAGGTGGCCCAATGGCACGGACAGCTCACTAGTCAAAGAGGTAGAGAGAAATTTTAATTATTACAAAACCCTTAGTGTATATATTGTACATAAAGTAATTGTATAGCTGTTAAAAAATAATATATATATATATTTTTTTATGCAACTGAGCTATATTGCTGACAGAGCTTCACTTTCTCATCAGTAGCAGTACCAAAAAGAAAGGAAATTAGGTTTCCAAAAGGAAATCCTATCCTCATCATCATCAGCTATATAACATGGAATACATGACAACATTCCATGACACTTCAAATGCACAGTTATTTCCACAGAGACGACGCTACAGAAACATTTGTAAATAGTTACCATATGAATGTAATCTTTTGCAAAATGGTGCATACAACTGTGCAACGTTAGTTTTAGGCCTGCTAAAAAGATGTAGGTACTGTATATCACTCAAAATATAAATATTAAATATTATATATATTAACAAAATATTTTAAGAGTTTTAAAAAATATAACATTAGAATACAGGTATTTACTTTTGTCATAATCATCATCATCACTTCACAAAGTGTTGGAATACTGGAACGGGTGGGATTTGACTGTCTTGATGTTTTGATAATCAAACATCTTTCCAGTATAATGACAGAAAAAAAGCCCAGATACACTTGGTGTATCTACAATCGCACATTTGATCCTAAAGGAAGAGTTAATATAGAGAAATCACTTTCACTCACTTATTCATTCCCTATACCGCTTATACTGTACAGGGCCAGGATAGGCCTGGCGCCTATCCCAGGGGAGCATGAGGCAGGGTACACTCTGGACGGGTGCCAATCCATTGTGGGGCACACAGTCACACACTAGTTGCAATTTGGGACCGCCAATTAGCCTACTCTGCATGTCTTTCGACTATGTGATCTACAGTATGTGGCAAGCAGCTAATCCGGAGTACCTGGAGGAAACCCAACAAGCACAAGAAGAATATCAGCACAAGGAGAACTCCAGGCAGGCAGAAATCGAGACCATAGTGCTACCCAGTTTGCTAACCAGCTAACCATAATCAATCAGTCAAAGAATCAGAATTACAAAATTAAGATACTGATATAGAATTTTTGTTTCTTTAAATGTCCTCATTAATCTGTTTTTTTCTCCTTCTTCTTGTTGATTTTTACTCACAAAGCTTGTATGGACTGTATCCATCCAAAGTAGAAGAAAGGGAAACATGATTCAGCAAGGTTTATGTTGACATAAAAACCCGAGATCAGATAATATCTATCTTTACACAGTCATTAGAAACCAAAAAATTTCCCCTAGTGAATTACACATGCATGCAGAATAAATGAATCAGATCATTTCACCCAGATGTGGTAATTCCCATGCATTTAAAGATACAGTACATTGGTTAAATTGGCTACTTGTCCACACAACGAAAGAGGATGGGGTGTCATGGGTCCTTCCTGGGATCCCTTCATATGAAGCTCTGTGTGAGGGCATGGGAAGACATGTAAAATGTATATGTAATGCACTGTATATGTACGGTATATAAATCATTACCTGTCACCCCCAGAGTGCCACGGTACACTGAAGGGTGTGGGGTGGAGCTGCATGGCCAGTGGGCCCTCTGAACTGCCCGCTGCACCAGGCACAGAGGGTGCGTCTGATAACTTCACCAGGTGCCAGGAGTGAGGATGAGTCAGCGGCACAGTACGTCTGTTAGGAAAGCACAGGAACAGTGAGAACCGATGTGTTAATGCTTGCCCTTCCTGTTTCACCTCAGTGAGCTCAGTGAAAAAGCTGTCTCAAATCTTCCCGAGTTCTAAAACGATGTCTGGATTTGGTATAATATGCAGTGTATGTGTGTGGGATAAGTTGGATTAGCTGCTTGCCACATGTGAAGCAGGAAGGCTATAAATCCCACCTTGTCATGTCTATGAAATGACTGACTTTAAAACAATATCTGCCAACAATCACTTCACTGTCTGAATCAATAAATCTAAGTTTCTGCATTCTCATACTTAAAACCTTTTCTGCTTTTCACATCATTCCTTATCCAGAGAAAAATCTGTCTCCTGCAAAATACCCGGAGCCTTGTTATTAATACAAAGTAAGCGAACATGATCAGACTTTAAAATAGTCATTGCACAATAACTGTCACTCAGTATTAACATTTTGCAAAGACTTGTACATAATTTTTTTATTATTATTATTATTATTATTATGTTCAGCTACAGCCTTCATGGAGCAGCTCCAAGTTTCTAGGTACATCCCATCACTCCCATTGACAAAAACAATATTCCCAAACATTCCAGATGGCGATATGCTTCCCAGCAGAAACAATGGCCATGAATGGCTTATTATTATACTGATAATAATAACGGTGTTCTCAGACTGAGCTAAGGAAAACAAAATTCACCAAATAGGATATTGTGGCATAATCAGACCCCTGCTGGGAAAACACTGGAAGCTTAAAATATACTGAATTACATCACAGATAATTTAGGGTCGGTTCTGAGACACAGTATGACATGCATTAATTTAGCTTTTTGTTTAACCGTTGATTAGGCTTTAAGAAAGTTACAGTAACATAAATGAAATTATTTAAAATCTGCATTTCCCTTTACTCTTGCACTATTTTAATAATATGACATAAAAACAATAAAAAACTGAATTATACGAGACATTGTCTGACTGATGCTACAGAAGGTTTGCTGTCGTGAGAAAGCCACAAGCATAACATGAAATAAGCGACTTAACAAAGAATATCTTCTCATTATGAAGTTGGGAAGTGGTCAGGAAAATCAAAACACAACAAGCTTCTGTTTATAATCTGAATTAACAAAATATTCAAAGACAGTCAAAGACAAACTTACAGACAACAAATAACAAATATCTACCATTTAATAGTATTTTATCCATGAACAGCTGTAAGCACAGCATCGACTTTAGTACCTTTCTCTGAATATGACTTCAATGTAAAAAAACATCCAAATGCAAAGTTCTCAGCACAAATAATTAAGAAAATAAGCCCAACTGAAGACAGATACTCACTTGCATAGACTGGAATCCCATCCAGTTCAGGAGTGCAAGAAGACAAATGCAGGTTCAGGACCAAATGTATCAAGACTATATAATAGTGCTTGGTGAAAAGAAAAAAAGAAAAGCAAAAACACTTAAAACTAAAACTATAAGTTACTAACATGTACTGTTTTAAGTGTCAGTGCTCACAAGCTGAACAGCTCCTGTGAATATGAGTGAAAGCTTGTGGTCACTTAGCGGTAATAGGAGTCTGAAGCTCTGAAAAGATTTTTTTTTTTAGTCCAGGAAAAATGAACACACAAATACCCCCCCAATTGCACACCCCTCGCTCCCTCTCTCTCTGTCTATGTCTCTCTCTCTCTCTCTCTCTCTCCCTCCCCTGTAACATACTTCTAGTTAGAACCAAAGACCAAGCAGTCCAGTTTTTTTTGCCTCTCTTGCCCTTACATGCACACACTCTCTCTCTAATGACATTAGCAAGAGGAAGCGGCTCTCAAACAGAGAGGAAACTATGTTCGGAGCAGATAAAGAGGCAAGTCGCTGCTAAAATAATAGCCAGGGTCCTCTCCTATTATTGTTTGAATGTGGGGAAAAAATGTGAGGGCTGCTTCCTGTCTCTCTGGGAGAGCTGTCAGCTTTGGCCAGGAGAGAGACGGGGGCGGGGGAGAGAAAGAGAGAGAGAGCAATGCAAAAGAGGATGGAAGAGCAAGAGTTGAGCAAAAAGTACATGTGAGGCAGAGGAATGAAGGTGTGAGAGAGAGAGAGAGAGAGAGAGAGAGAGAGAGAAACTGCACCGTTTTAGTGGCCTCCTGCCAGGTAAAAGTTTTCTCGCCATTCCCTCAGTGCTGAGTGAACAGCACCGTGAGATCTCGGAGGTCTGCTGTTTAATCAGCACACGGAAAATAAGAATTAGAGCGAAAAAAAAATTCTTCATGAGCAATCTCCACAATAGCTGCAGGAAGTTTAAACAGGACCAGTCAACAACCAAGCGAGTGAGGAGATGAAAGAGAAACTGGAAATAAAAAGCATGGAAGCATGTCATTATGGCAGGGCTGCTACCGTAATAATACACTAACTAAATACAAACTGAAATGAACTGCATTTGTATTTGATTTCTTTTTCAGAGAAAATGCAATAGTTTGGACGAGGCTGTAATGGACGTATATTCAGGATTATGATTACTTTGTGGTAACACAAACACACAGAAATGACTCAGAGGTACAGTATGCGCTCGATGACTAAAAATACTCCAGTCATTTCATTGTCTAGTCAGATGTAAGACTGTATGATATGCTCCACGTGAAACATCCATTAAGTGTTCACACGGACGTAAAGCCTTTACAGTAAAAAAAAAAAAAAAAGGTGACTAGACCACAATGAAGCACAATTCTTGAAGGCGTTATGAAAAACTTCTAAATGTCTGGTGACCACAAAAATGTTACATAGTAATATAAAGTTCAGCTCACCTCCATGTTTCAGGGCTACCCTTATATGTAACCTCACCCATATTATTACAGGACTGGTAATGGACAGTGGTTATACTTAATCACAGAGGAAATAGTTAGAAGCCTAAATTAAGGACTTAAGATATTAAGCAAGATACTTGATAGTTCGTTTTGGGAGTCAGATGGAATATACAGTAGTTGACTGAATTGGGGTCCCCCTAAAATGACTATTATTATTATTTTTGTTGTTGTTAATAATAACAATAATAATAATAATCCCTCGTAGTATTATAGACATCAATATAACACTACACTCATGGATACACTACACACCCTTTAATAGTGTATAACTATAATACTGATTAGAGCCACGAGATTCTGATTAAAGCCATGAGATTAGAGGCGTGAGATTCTGCTCCATCTTGTGTCACATAATTACTGTAGATTGTGCCACTGAAGGACACATTTCCATGTTCATGAAACCAGTTTGAGATGACTTTTGCTTTGTGATCTGGTGCACTATCATGCTGGAAGATGGATAAAGTGTGGCAATAAAGATGGATATATATCCAGTGGCAATCAAGCAATAACTGATTTTATATTTTATAATACTGATTGGTATTAACTGGCCTAAAACGATCACACCACCAATTTCAACAGTCTGGACTGGTGACAAAAGGCATGTTGGCACCACAAGTTCTACCATCTGTGTTCTTCTAAAGAAACTGAGATTCATTAGACCAGTTTTTCTGGTGTTCAACTTCAGCTGTACAAGTTTTGGTGATTTTGTATCCATTGCAGCCTCAGCTTTCTGTTCTTGGCTTACAGAAGTGGATCCAGATGTGATCTTCTGCTGTTGTAGCACATCTGGCTCAATGTTTGACATTTCTGGGATTTCTGGGATGCTTTTTTGCTCACCACAATTGTACAGAGTGGTTGTCTGAGATACTGTAGCCTTTCTGTCAACTGGAAACAGTCTGGTCATTCTCCATGTCGTACCTCATCAACAAGGCGTTTCTGTATGCAGAACTTCCTCTCGCTGGATTTGTTTCTTCATTGAACCATTCTGAGTAAACTCTACAGACTGTTGTGTGTGTGTGTGTGTGTGTGTGTGTGTGTGTGTGTGTGTGTGTGTGTGTGTGTGTGTGTGTGTGTGTACATCCCAGGAGATCAGCAGTTATAAAAATCCTCATACTAGCCTGGCTGGCACCAACCACCAGGCCATATCAAAGTCACTGAGATCACATTTTCCCATTCAAATGGTTGATATGAACATTACCCAAATCTGCTGGCCTGTATCTGCAAGATTTTATTCATGTCTGCCACATGATTGATTGATTGATTAGATGGAAGGCGAAAGGATTAAGTGTACAGGTACATTACAAGTGTACATACATTTGAGACATTACATTATTACAATATTTAGTAATTTATACCAAGTTAAAACATGACCCATGGCGGTTTGATCCCATCTGATGGTGTTGCCCAATGCAGTCTGCTCCCCCATAGTTAAAATAATTAGGTTTATGAAAAAAACAAAAAACAGATTACTTATTTTTGAAACCAGGAGACTTCAGAATATGCACAGAACATTTTAAAAACATTACTCCCTTGTGGTCTCACTTGGCTACTCAACACTTCAAGGATGTCCCTGTTGCAAAGGCCACCATTACAACGTAAAACAGTATTTATTTAATGAATGTAATAAATGCAGCAACGTATTTATGTATTCATTATATGAGTGTGCGTGTGTCGGGGCCAAGAATTCCTCTCCATGTTATGAAGACTGTTGATGTACACAGTAGGTGTGTAAAACGGTGTGAAAGGCCGTCCCAATTGTTTAACACCTTCACATTCCCGCGGCTTTAAATGAGCGAGAACGTTTGTAGAAATTAACTGTCGGGTGTCCCTGTTTATTTTGACCTTTAACATCTAACCCGACTGCCCTTAGACAAACACCTCTACCTCACACACACTCAGATTCCCTGCTTCTCGTGCAGTCCCCAATCACAATTGTTTGTCCTGTGGTCATCCACTTCCCAAAAACACATTACCCGCATTCCATACAATCACCAGAGCTCTGGGCATTAATGGCACGGTCTGAAACTAAAGCCCTCAGGAAGGGAGCCGTCCAAAACTGGCCTGCTCAGTACAATGGCTTGTTTGTTGTTTTGGTTTCATTGCCACTATCTCACTTTCTTAAGCATTTTCGTAAATGAGAAGAATGTATGTGAGAATATCCCCAGACAAACAACTTATCAGCAATTCTACCCCCCACCCCACTCAAGTTTTGTCTGGCCTTCATAATGCAGACTAAATGGGGTGTTGAGTCATGCTCACAGGTGCTGGTGAACTCCAATATCCATTTAAAGAAAATAAATAGAAATAAAGGACAAAAAATATTTCCTAATATGTATATCAAAAAAGTAAAAGAAGGCATTTCATAATGTATAACAAGCTTGGATCTCAACCACACACACCCTCTTGGCTGCAGTTCACTTATGTAGCCAATTTAGTAATGATTGCACTGATGTCCGTCTCTGATCCCACACATTCCCTTCATGACCGTAGGCCACAGCTTGTCTGCATGTGTGCAGTAATGTTCTGGTAAATGTCTATCTCTGTAATGTAGCCGTGAAGAGGGATGTAGCCTCCCAGGATTAGTGCTGCTAATAAAAAGTAGTTGTGTTTCTTTGTGCCAGCAGCCAGCAATGGAATCCTATTGGCAGCAGGCCCTAGGCCCCACACTGAGCGGGCAGACTGCACTGATGACTCTGCACGTTTTACACCAATGTCTTGAAGTTTCATTTACACACATTACTCACATGTTGGAAAGGTATACAATTATGTACATGAACCCTGTACACAAACAGCTTCAACAAAATATATCAAGAAGTCGAAATGAACAGGCACAACCGAAGTATGCGGTTGCATACATACAGCACAAACCGTACGTATATCCAGAGCACAACATGGGTAAGTGGTAAGGGGGAGCAGGAGGGAGTGAGAGTAGGCTTGAGAATGCTTGGAATGTCCATTGTTTTGGCAGGAGCTGCGCTCTTTTGTTTTTGAAGCTCCTTGGCACTACAGAATGGGGTCTAACCAAATCCTCAAAGTGCTTTTATGGAAGCTTCCTGGCGCTGTTCACCCTGAACTTGTCCATTCCTCTGCTTCCCACTTCGACCTCTCTTACATCTGAAGGAGCCGACGCATCCCCTGCGGCCCATAAACTCATAAATGGGGATGTTATTAACCGTGTTGTCAGTAGAGTCTGGGACAGAAAAGACTCCAAATGTCACCCCACTTTGTCCTCCTGCTGTGAGCATTTAGGCCATTTGCTGCTTTTACTCTGGATGAGAAACATTTGGGCAATAAAGCTCTGGTCATTCATATGTAATGATTTAACAGGCTGCGACACGCCGAGCCAACTGACAGTCATCAGGTAAATTATGTAGAGAGCATTGATATTAATAAAAAACACTTTCAATCAGTTGGTTTTAAACTAATGAAACCTCAGCTGTGAATAGAACAAGCTAGAACAACATATGGACAACCTCTAATTAACATGTGAAATTGACAGAATGATGAAAGCAACCCAAAAGACAATCAATGTCAGTACATGACTATCTTAGTAGTGTTTTACTAAATACACCAATTCACACATCACTGAATATACATAGATACATTACCAGTCCAAAGTTTGGGCACAACTTCTAATTCCATGGTCTTTCTGGATTTTTATTTCAATATTTCAAAATATGCAATAATCTCATATCAGTTTATATTGAGAGGTGTCTGCTGCTTATGCTCTGTAAAACCTTTACAATGCAATGGCTCTAACCTGAGGTGCTGTTCATTTTTAATTATTTTGAAGGCGGTACGGTGGCTTAGTGGTTTACACTGTCGCCTTGCACCTCCAGGGTCGGGGTTTGATTCCCTCCTCAGGTCTGTGTGCATGAAGTTCTCCCTGTATTTGGTAAGTTTCGGGTACTTCTGACATGCAGGTTAGGTTAAATGGCGTTTCCAAATTGCCTGTAGTGTGTGAATGATAATCAGGCTTCAAGCTAGCAACCCGTCAAGCCACTGCCACTGAAACGACAGATATATCTCCAGTGTGGGGAGTATTTGTCACGCGATGTGACAGACGGCACATGGATGGAGCCAAAACTCTGATCTTCTCCTCTGCAGCAGAGGTAAGTTTTG
This sequence comes from Clariallabes teugelsi, assembly GCA_030014215.1. NCBI lineage: Eukaryota > Metazoa > Chordata > Actinopteri > Siluriformes > Clariidae > Clariallabes > Clariallabes teugelsi. The sequence goes on along the minus strand of JAQMYG010000001.1, from coordinate 18,836,939 downwards.
GTCTTGCTTTCCTGGGATGGTCTTCATGAGAGACAGTTTCATCTTGGTGCTTAATGGGTTTTGCAAATGCACTTGACAATTATGTTCTTGCAAGAACTGTTCCAGAACAGCTTGTTCTAGAATGTAAAAAATAAATCCAAGCTTTTCGTCCTATTGGAAGGTAAGTTTGCTGTTTTTTCAAAATACTTCTAAGCTTAGATGGTTCTCATGATGGATTGCGATAACAGAGAATGTCTACTGAGTGTAATGGACGAATTTTGTCCTTAGTATTACTATGCACACACTGTGAATAATACTGATTCCACTCTTCTCACATAAAGGAAGATAAATACAAAGAGCAGACAACAGCACTTCCCTCTTTCCACACATTTTCCCCATAGCATTCTGCTGTTCCTCTTTGGATGTGTCTGTGTGTGCTTGACCGATGCACGCACTCCTCTATCTCACTCCTGTATGCTCATAGCCTAAACAATGTCCTGTGCTTCTAGTCCTGGGCAGGGACTAACGGTCAGTCCCTTGTTATTAGTGTTGTGAATGCATTGCCTAACTATGCTGCTACAGTCAGCAACTCAAACAGGAAGCAGCAGGAGGAAGAGTAACTGGGAGGACAAGGAAGTGTGACGCAAGTGGCTAGGAATTTCCCAAGGAATTGCCCACCACAAGATGTGCACCGCACCCCGGGAAAAAACTATACAGGGGTACGGGAGATAGAACAAGATTGCATTTTATATAAAATGGTCTGTATGGAATAAGCAATAATTTGGTTAGCCTGTATATAATGATGTGCTATGAAGTCAGAAATGACATCAGCGAAGGACCAAAACACAGGTTAACTATTCAGCTTTGAACAATAGCATGCATGTAAGCAGGAAGGAGGTACACACCGTTCCCAGCCAACGAACACTGCAAACATCCTATTTACTGCATGTGTCATGTATCCCATTTCACATACTATAAATGTGTCATCTGCTCGTTCAAGTAGACGAAGACACAGATGGAGCTCAAGGGTACATGTGCAGAATGAGCATACACTGGCCAATTAGGTTTTCACAGACACAGAGTAGAGGACAGATAGGAAGCTATAACGACATATGAGGATCAGGTTGAAAAGATGCAGTGACTAGTGACACCTGTCATGGAGTAAGCTTCCTGACATATAATTAGCTGTTGTGCAAATGGGAAAGGGAGAGATAGTGGGTGGAAACTGGCAACAATTTGTACTGTGGGAGAAAAACTGAGTGGAAAAGAGCATAGGAAGGGGGGGACGCATGTAAGGGGACAGTTAAGATTGAGTTTGGTTTCCAGATGGCTGGCATCTGGCACACATGCATAGAGAGGCATAGAGGGGCACAGAGAGAGAGAGAGAGAGAAAGAGAGAACACAACCATGGTGAAGATGTACTGCACCTTTCTTGGTGTTTTATTGAGGATGGAAATGATCTTTGGCAACAGGCACATGTCCATTACTAGTGGCCAACATTCACACATACACACACACTCACACATACACACGCAGAGTGAGTAATTTGGACTGAGTTACTTTTAGACATCTGTAACAGTAACTGTTGTTGTTTTCATGACTTTCGTGTTGAGTTAAATGCCTTGGAAGCACAAGAAACAGAGTCATACAGGAATAGACAGTCGACTGTGAGAAGCTCTAACAGCCTATGTATGTATAAAATTACAGTACTGACTATGATTAAGTGAGCCAAACTAACAGTGAGGGCTCTTAAAGTTTAAGAGACGGTCTTAAAGAAGCACTTCAGGAACTAAAAGTTTTGTAGTGTCTTCAATGTGTTCAACGTAGAATTGACACAATGGAAGAACAAGAAACCAGCAACTGGCACAAAACGGCCCTTAAAACACGCAAGACAGCCTTACCTGCACCACTCAAAAATGACACCATGGAGCTCTGTGATATACCGCCAAGAATCATGAAGGAGAAAAGTGTGCTTTCTTAACCAGTTACCCCAAAATCACATCCTCACACACATAGAAATCAAAGAATACACAGATATAATCCGTTTATATAGTAGAAGCCATAAGCAACCCAGGCCCCTTATGCACCACTCTTCTCCCTGTTGGGGTGGTAAGAGTTCAGTAATCCACAGGAACAGAGAAGCACAGAACAGAGACACACACACACACATACACACACTGACCTGGGATGGCTTGAAAGCCACAGAGAGAGGAACCACAGGCGGGCTTCTAACACTGAAGCTCAGTGGTACATTTCTGAACTACTGCCAAATAAATGGATATGAAATAAGAAAGAATTTTTCCATTTCCCCCTCTTCCCAACCACCCTCATCCCACACTCCTACTCTCTTCCTCCCCTTTGCCCCTAACTCTATCATTTACCTCATGGCCTGTTCCTGGTGCACACCGCTACAGTATATCATGCCACCCCCGGTGTACAAGCCTCTTCCTGATTCAGTAGTAGCAGGTAATATCGACAGTAGTAACTAATGTAAAAGAAGCATCCAACTAAATAACCATGGGGAAATTCCCACTAATTGTAGACATCCATCCCTCAAACACACGCAGACACACACCATCATAATGCATGTACAGTCTCAACTGCCATCGGGGTTGCAAGAGGAAGAATGCGGCCTTTCATGCACATATACAGTACATTGTAGTTTCTCAATTCCACCACTGGAAGGCACTATACAATGGGAAGAAATACATTTCCTGATTGGTAAGTAGGTATTGGGCAATACCGCTGAATCATCCTGATACCAATATGCTCACAGTCAAAAGTTTTCTTGTGATTCCGACAATAAAGTCTGATGACTGAAACCATCAAATGCAATGCATGAAAACCTAGTATTTAATAAAATGTATGCTTGCGGGTTAAAACAAGGTTTTTCAGAACGTACCCCTTGTACTATGATTAGTAGTACTATCTATCTATCTACAGTAGATAATCTCTGCTTCTCTAAATGACTTCTGTCAGAGGTGCTAAACGTACCTACATTCCTTATTTTATGCAATGAATCATCTAAATAATAACATTTTGAAAATCCCAAATACATACATATTTGAAGTACAGCTTCCTATTCTTCACTCAAGTTAAAATTCCAACTATTACGTCTCCTTAATGTATAAAAGTAAAACTATACACAATAAAAAAACCTGTCTTTAATCTAATAAATGTTACCGCTGACAAAATTAGTACCCTTGTTTTACCAAAGAGGAGCCGATGACTGTGGGGAAAAATTAGATAAAATTAAACAAATATATATATTCCAAACTTCTAAAATGTTAGCTAACATAATGAAAAGTCTGATGACATACAGTACTGTACAAAAGTCTTGAACCACCCCTCATTTCTTAATTTTGCTTCCAAATAACCAGATTTGTTTGTATTTAATGTAGGAATAGTTCTCCGGGCTTCCTGTATGCCTTTTTTGGCCAGTCTGATACCTCTCTAGAGAAATGATTTGTTTGTTATTGCACTCAGTGACCTATGAATCATTTAATTATTAAGAAAAAAAAACATCTAATTTAAGGCATGAACAGGTGCAGATGATGACAGATGGTCAGGACGATGATTAGTATACTGCTGATGCTGAATGCTAAGTGTTTGAAACAGATGAGAGGGGAAATGAGGTTGCTGCTGAGGTTGTTGCATTTTGTAGACTGGCATAATAAAACATTTGGTCTTATTTCTTTAATTTCATATACATCATTTGATTTAATTTAATCTACTTTAATATGAGGAAAATAATGAGTGTCTAAAATTTTTTACACAGTACTGTAGAAACTAGATGAATGCTAATAGTTAGCTGATATGATAAAAGCTACCTTAAATACAAAGTGTCCATATCAACATATATCTTACAGTGATGTGTAATTTTTTAAAGATTTGTTTAGAGAATTTACATTTATCGTATTTGCCAGACACCCTTATCAAGAGTGACTTCTCTATCAATGAATATATCCTGATACTGCTTCGCTAGATCATGGACTAAGAATGCAATCAGTTTAAAAACTTTCTTTTTAGAACGACACAAGAAGCCCTTTATTGAGAAAAGTCATTACATACAGATGTACTGTAGTTAATTATGGATGCACCGATACCACTTTTTTGGAAAACGAGTACGAGTACGAGTACTTGCATTTCAGTACTCGCCGATACCGATACCGAGTACTTAATAAAAACATGATTTAAATTTAC
>JAQMYG010000001.1:18802918-18832657 GCA_030014215.1 Clariallabes teugelsi | reverse complement strand
CCTTACACGCCGCTCAAAAATAGACATTTTTCAGAGCGTGGTATCGGTTCCCGGTATCGGGGGACTTTTAACGAGTATGAGTACTTTAAAAAATGTGGTATCGAGGCCGATACCCGATACCGGTATCGGTATCGGGACATCCCTATAGTTAATACTATGTAATAAGTAGTAGTACTACATTTGTTCCCACCTACTGTACAAGCTTTAGTTAATTTATGTGGCTGATTTATTATTAGTATTCTAATAAAAATATTATTTATATTATTTGTTCTGATAAAAATGTATCTGTTTAATTACATGTAATAATAATAACAATAATAATATAACCACAGTTTAGTGAATCGAGATGACTGTAAAAGTTACTGGTCTTGTGCTCTGAGACTGCAGTAGCACAGAAGTGACCTAATACTCATCTGCCTAATATCAGCATCGCTTAAACAAACACCACACACAGGGTGGCTACTTCCATATATACTTATATATCTTACTCCCACACCCTCACATACAGCTTCCCCGCAAAAACTTCAAAGGTCATGGTGATGGTGAGGTCATTGAAATCACTTCAGCCCTTTCCTGCCTTTGGTCATACACTACACATTAGTGTGTGTGAAGAAGTACTGTACCTCCGGACAATAATTTTGAGGACCCTGTAGGAGCCTTTGATGAGAATCAGAGCTTCTTGGCGAGAGCCGTAGAGCGCGGAGCCGTTGATGTTGACCAGTTCGTCTCCCACCCTCAACTTCTTACATTCAGCTGCCTTTCCTCCTTCTTCTATCTTAGAGAGAGAGAGACAGACAGAGAGAGAGACAAAGAGGTTTTTATAGGTAAACCCATGCCAGCTTTCTTTGCAAAATGAGGTTGATCATTGACTAAGTACTTGTACACTGTCGTAGACCCAAACAACAGAGGCACAGAGGGGTTAAACTCAAGCTCAGATCGAAAAGCCCAGACACTATACACACACATTACTACAGGCCTCCAATCAATTACTGTACATATATACGCTGAGTCAGACAGACATTCTCTTCAGATTTCTCTACTTCCTCTATCTGTGAAACAGTACAGAATGGTTAAAGGTCAAATAAACTTATCATACTGTAAACATACATAATTCCCACACTCACACACCCATGCCTGGGATATTGATAAAACTGCCATAAAACTGGTAGACGAATCTAAATAACGTGGTGACATAAATCTCACAAAAATAAACAATGGCTCTGTCAAAACATTATCATGCACTCAGTCAGATACAGTGGAGATCACCATGAGAAGCCAAGAGACTAAAACCAGACAGCATTCTCAACATATGTAGTGCTAGTGCATCTGGTAAAAGAAAGTTTGATCTTTAGCAGTGCCTAGAGCTGTTATCTTCAACATGAACTCTACAACATCTACAAATAACATCCACATAGCATGAATGCAAAATATTATGTAGGTAGATCAGACGAAGTGCAGTTTCTTTCAATATTTCAGAATATTATCTTAGCAGAGGATCTTACTGTACGACTGCTGTTCAATCCTCGGTTTGTGTTAGTGTCTGTGTGGCATCTCTATACAAGTTCTCCTTTGTTTCCAACTGAATTTCCTTGAAGTTTTACCTTGACTCTTATAAATAGCTTATTGACTCTTATAAATAGTTTAACAATGCAAATCAAAAGACTTCACCCTGACACCGGGGAAACATGCGTTCTAATCGTAATGGTGCAAATCTGGCAGTTTAAAAATAATAATACTAATTATTTTATTTTTGCTGTTGTTGTTGCTTAATTGCTGTCAACCTAAGGAAAATATAACATCATTCACACTCGTGCCATGTCTATCAAAAAGTAAAAACATCATGAATGCCCCAAAATGCCCCATCACGTGACACTAGAGCACCCAATTTTGACTTCTGATGTGATATGAAGTTGTTGAAATGTTCAATGACAAACATCATAACTATTGTGAATCGCTGATTTATATTTATCTCTCATCACATGAACCTATATTAAATAGCTGGCAGCTACACTGCCTGGCCCTCCCCCAAAAATTTGACATTTCAGAAGGGTCAAATTATTGGGATGCATGAAGCAAAGAAAATAACCAAGGATATTTGAAATTATTGGAACTGGGTTAAGAACCCTTCAACACGTTATCAAAACCTGAAGGGATAGTAATAAACCCTCAACTTTATGGAAGAATTACGGTCAGAACAAAAAATAATCATGAATGGAGATAACAAACATTTGGTTAAGTTGCAGGGTGAGAAAAATAAAAACCACAGCCATTTTTAATAGTGAAAGTAAGATCACTTCCACATGCAAACAATGTGACGAGAACTCACAGGATTGGGACTAAACAACTGTGTGGCCATAAGAAAAATATCTGCTCGTGAGACTAATCATGAAAGTTTGTTAGGGAGCATAAAGATTGGACTTAAAGCAAAGAAAAAAAGTCCATGTGGTCTGATGAGTCCAGACTGACCCAACTGCAGCGCAATGGAGCATCAGTGTAAGAAGGGAATGCGTGAAAGCAATCCAACCATTTTGCATAGTGGCCACTGTACAAGCCTCTGGATGCAGTGTAATGATATGGGGTTGCTTCAGTTGGTCAGATCTAGGCATTAACACTTCTTTAAGTTTTTACGTCACATTTTTATATATACTGATATTACATTCATGGAGAAAGCTGTTTGGACCCAGTGTAGTTGGTGAAGATTGCTGTTATAATTTCTACAATATACTCTGCAATATTATAACAACTGTAAAAATGTCCTCACATATTAAAAATTGCTTTATATAGTAAATCAAACTCATATATCTGACCCTTTTATCTTTTCCAGAATAAAACACTAAAGTCATGTAACTTCTAGAAAACCTCATCTGGATGACTGAGAATCTTTACAAACTTGTGTAATCACACATATCGAATATAACAGACTTCTCACTAAGTCAACACCTTTCATTACTAATAAACACCTCGAGCTATTCCACCACTCACGAATCCAGAGGAGAGAAGGAAGCTGGCTGCCAATAATAGATAATCTCAGTAACCCATTCTGTGGGATTAACGAGTATCTGTACGCAAGGTAAAACAAACAGACTGAAGCCTCTGCTTCAGTGGATTCGCTTTTGAGGATGTCTATCATCTCGATCTCCGTGTCTGTGTATGATGAGTACCACATGCCTGCAGCTCTCGGCTGTCTGTCACTTCATCCCTCTCTCCATTTTTCTTTTGTTCTATCTCAAAGGCTGTAAAATGGGACATTTAAAAACGTAGTGGTGAGGTAAACAGTTGGAGTCATGTAAATACACACATACGCATACTCTCTTTCTCTCTCACACACACACAGTCCTAAAGTGGCTTTTTAGCACACATACACACACTTCACCCTCTTCTCCCATAGTAATTGCGAGCCTCTCTGCAGCAACCTAAATAAACACATAAGTGTTGTTCAGGCTGTGTTTGTGTGGGAGAGTGCCTCTGAGCATTGCAGAAATACTTCACTGTGGTTTCACTGAAGAATCATTAGACATGAACGAAGGATGGGTCCCTGTAAGAACTCTGGAAGCATAAAAAAAGATTTCTCATGCTCTTCACATGCATACAGCATGAGCGTGACATGCTTTGTTCAGGAAGATTTTTATTTAATCACGTCCATTTATGCTGTTTTCCTCCAATAGGAAAATAATGCTAAGTGATGAGATAAATGGGACATTTGGGAAACAACCTTTGAAAGGAAACATTTAAAATACTTCCACGGTGGACTCAGGAATGTTGTGGGATCATAGATTATGCTTGCTCCTACCGAACAACAGTTTAGTTTGCTCTACATGACTCAGCAACATATTATCTGGAAACTTCAAGAATTCCTAATAATACTAAATAGTACTTATGTTATGCTATATGGCAGACACACTCTCTCTCTCTCTCTATGATTTTCCTGAACACATTTGAATTATTTTGCATCTGGTGCATAAGGAAACTTGATAGTACTTGTCTAAACAAACACTCCCCAGCAAATGCTAAAATATTTATACATAATTAAATATGTGCTCATTTCCATCTGCACCATGGATTACCTGCTTCCTCTTCAGGTCCGTTACACACTGTTATATATAAGACTAAAGGAACACCATGTTTTTATCGTCCCTTGTAATACTTGACCACAACTCAGTGGAAAAAGGAACAAAACACTTCCAGGGCCCAAACCAAGCCCAGGTAGGCTTTATAGTGGGATTTGTAATGCTATTGCATGAAGCCAGCAAGTTATTGGACTTGCACAGCCGGCAGTGGCGGCATCAGCCAAATGCCCATTCGTATTCAATAAACCACAGACACACATTTTCATTCTTACCTCATCGGTTTCCAAAGTGCTCACAGCTCCTGAAACCCAGGACTGAGAGCTGCACATGAAAAAAAGAACCAACAGCGAGGAGATGGTTCTCTATGTTATCTAGCTCTTCCCGTTAGAACAGACCCAGCTGCATTAAATCATGAATAAACAGCACTCCGTCCTTGTTAAGTCCAGATTGTCAGAGGTTTGTTTACAGGCAACAGGAAAACTACATACCTTCTTCATTCTGCAGTAGCCTCGGAGGAGCTGCAAGCTTCCACTGGTGCACGCCACATGAACCTTACAAAGCTGCTACACCTCTGCCTTTGGCCTTCAACTGTTCCGCCCTGGCTTTCATTTCCCCACTGTGTCCACCCACAGCTACCTTTCCTTCTCTTTTTCTTTCTGTCTCTCCCGAGGTCATGCTCTTCTTCGAAGGTTGGCGATAAAAATAACTGTGGCGGTGTGCACGGCACACACCACACCTATGTTCCACAGGGCCTCCCTTATGTGTATTCGCATGTGTGTGCGCGTGCGTTTGCGTGTTTGGCTTGGGCATGGGTACCAGCTAGTTTGTTCCACACTCCCCGGTGACTATAAGGAATCTTTTTTTTTTTTTTTTACAAAGAAGGCTTTTATGGAGACTGGAACAGTTTTTAGCCACCTCCCTGCTCATTATGAGGCATAAAATAAAAAACTTCTGCACTCCGTTCTTCAAACGAGGCCTGGCGGACAACAGTGTTGAAGAGGCAGCTTGCACTGGTGGGAGCTCGATGATCGCTAGCTTTTAATTAACATATTTCATTTGTGAAAACAAACAGTGGGAGGAATGAGGGACAGGCACTGGGGGAGGAGAGGAAACAAATGGCATCACTGTACCTCCTTTCCTGCCACTCCTCAGCAAGATAAAATACACTCTCCGTTTCAGCCTCAGGAGGTGAGATCCATCTCAAATTACCCGAATAAGGCTAGAAAATTATAAGTCCCATAGTGGGAATAGCCTCACTACAATAAGCGGCTTTGAGAAGCCATTCTTAGCAGTTGCCAAAAAAAGAGTATACAAACCCAGGTCCCAAGTCGCTGTGAAGGTGGGGGTGTGTGTCATGAAATTGAGGGGAAATTTCATGGAATATCAAAGACAAATATTTGTCTAAATTATGTGGCTAAAATTCTAACTTAACAAATTGAAATTCTACAACTGGTGATGGACCAGTCAAACTGAATACCGCTTTTGTTTTTTTTGTCATGGCTATAATGAAAACATTTCTCATTGCTGTTTAGAATATGTTTATTTTAAAGTTATTTGGGTGATAAGTGCTTAAATATTCTTAGGCAATACATTTCACTTCAAAAATGCAGTTTACTGTATAGATTTACTGAAAACACATTATTTATTTTAATGCATGTTTTTATTTTTGGAAAATGTGTTCATTATTCAGATAACAAGCCAATTAATACTTATAATAATGATAAAATATGCTGCATAAACTTTTTAATACAACATATTTCTAGGGCTGCACTTACATGTCAGTGTAATTGATTACTTTGATTATATAAATATGTTGACTTCCGTGGAGTGCGCTGATGCATACCAATGTTTACTTTCGTCCCAGAGTTGGGGGCGCATGGTGGAACATGAGACTTTATCCCCAAAAATCCAAACCCAATTGTCTGGCATGTGGTAATTCTTTAAAGAAACACCTAACAAATGCATTTTTTTTTTTTTTTAGTAAAAATGATTGCCTCCTCTTTTTCTGGATGGCCACTGGACTCTGATAATTCTTAGCATTTACTTTTTTATGTGGGAAAAAAAGGATTTGTAAAATAATTATTTTTATGGGAAAAACCTTTTTGAATGAAAAAGTTAAAAGATAAACATCATTATCAATATTTAAACATGATGGTTATGGTTATTGTTTACTGCCAAGTTAATAAATGGATTAATCATCCAAACAGAAATCGCTAGATTATTTGTGAAAAATATTAGATAGAATTAATAAATAAATGAATAATGAACAGTTTAGTCGATTAACCATTTTTAAGGTGCAGCTCTACATATTTCTCAAGCCCTCACTTGGTGTTCAACTCCAATCTAATAAGATGGACTTGAATATACTTCAGTGATGTAATTTTCAAGATAAATGTGACAATATGAAGATGAGTTACAAAATAGTTGCGACTAATGAAAGTGTACGAGAGATCAAATCCATAGTGTGTTTAATACAGCGATGGAATACGAGTCAGATTACACTGAACATAAATGCTGATTCACTGACAGCAGGATGGTTTGTTCCTGATCTATTTCTTTATGAGGTTATAAATGAAAGCAGATTTCCTGAGTCCAGAGACCTGCTTATATTCGTCTGTCAGACCAACAACACGACAGACAAGAACACACCAGGCTTGTTGGCTCCCAGTAGCTGAACTGGGCTGCCAACATGCTCCTACAGGAGGCGATGGAGAAGAATGAGCTTGCTGTCTCCCAGTCTGAACCCACACACTCCAGCCTGACTGGATGAGGTCACTGCCGCTAATGCTCTATAAATAACAGGGTGCGTCCATCTCTGCTTGCCTGGCTACCTGGCTCACTGCCCACCATTGTGCTAGGTTTTGGGCACATGAGGGCACCATACAGCTGCCGGGTCACCTGATGGACCTCAACAGTCGCGATGGCATGGCCAGAGAATACAGGTCAAGCAGGGAAGGAAAACCATCTCTCCCTGAGAAAGATTCAGAATTTCTTGGGAAAGATCGCAAGAGTCAGGATCACGCTGAACTATGGTGGATAGAATCTTAGGCTTGGGAAGCATCTTAGTTGATGACACACAGAGAAGCAGAACTTAGTCAGATGATCTCTCTTGGAAGGAGATAAATACCTCACACTTAATAGCACTAATCTGGGGGCTTTAGCATATTAAACACATTTGAAAGACATGTCAAAACTTGTTTCGAAAGAGTTATGAGACGGGTTTCAACACACTTGTTTGGAACCATGTTTCAAGGAGGTGTCCAAGAGAGGCCAGTGCTGAGGAGCGCTGGGGAGCAGACTCGTCCAAGAATGTAGCTTTCAGACAAATGCTTCTTTATCAATGCTGGTAATGATTTCCCCAGTCAGAAAATCATTAACATAGAAGCAGCCAAAGACATGCAGCTCGGAAACACTCCGGAGTATTTCTGGGTGTGGGTGAGGAATGTCTAAAAGTTTGGCCATAATCTGTAAATCCTTTGAGAGTGGGTCTATACAAGCCTGTCTGATGTGGGACTTTTCATGGATGAACACAAACGCTGCTGATATGAAGAAAGTTGCCCAGTATGATTACTGCCAGTACTGTAATTTTGAAAAGGACACAATTCAGTAGCTGATCTGTTTTGATCTGTTTTCCTTTGAAGCTGTTTTCAATTTATCCTTCAGTCCTGCTATCCTACTTACCTGAGCAAACGAGGGGCTACTTTTAAACCATACAAAACCGTCATTAAAAAAAAATTTATTTAAAAAAAGCGTAGGAAAAAATAACCCTGTAAATTCTTCATGAGCGTATGCATAACAAATAAACATGTCCCAGGTCTATGGCATGCATGAGTCGCTGGTCGTCTCATTTAAGACAGCTGTGTTTCAGTGATCACTCTCCTGCGTGCACTTAAACGCCAATACTGATATATCAGCCATGGAGCAATACTGATAAAACTTCAATGACAGAAGATGATATATATTAGTGTGAGTCTAGGGAACTCATTCGTGGACATCTACATGGACAGTGTGTGTGTGTGTGTGTGTGTGTGTGTGTGTGTGTGTGTGTGTGTGTGTGTGTGTGTGTATCAGACGATTTGAGTGACCACTGATTAACACATGCAACATCTGTTCCCATTAAATAGCATGCTCCCTGCGAACAAAGAGTCATCTCCCTGTCTCTTTCCATCTTTCCAGGTTTTCCTTGCTCCCCTTCTCTTTCAAACCCCAGTCATCCATTCCTCATTCATACACTCACTTATTTACTGCAGATTTATTAACAATGGGGCTTTTCTTTTTCCCACGTTATTGAACAAACATTAAGATGACCTACATATACTGACAAAAAACAAAAAAACTTCCCTGTCCAACAGCTGAAACAAAACAAGAAGGGTTTGAATGTCGTGGGTGAAACAAGAGCAGGGATAGAGGATTTGTGTGGAAGACAAGGAAGTGAGCAGGATGAAGAAGACATTCCGGGAAGTCTAGGCAGGACAGACGGGAATTCTCATCCGCTTCATTTACACGGAGCCTACAGGAAAAAGCAACTGGTCTATCACACCTATGTGTGGGAAGATCCAAAGAGACAAAAAAACATAAATGAAAGACAACAATTAAAGAAAGAAAGACAGGAAAAAAACAGGAAAAAGTTTACATAAAATCTTTACTTTTTGTCATGGTAGATCCATATGAAAAACCGGTCTTTATAGTCTATATAGCCCGGTGTCTATAGTGTATATCTACAGTATGGACAAAAATGCCTGAGAGATGAACTCTTAATGCAGTTTTGCTGAACGATGAACCTGAATCTAAGACAAATAAAAACAGAGCTTTGTGTGTGACATACTTCTTCTCTCCTTGACTGTAACATAATAATTGTTCCCTGGTGCTCGAGTGCATATCAATTAGTCTCCCTGCGTGTGCCGATACATATTCAACATGGAAACTGATACCAAATGCCACAGGGGAACTTCATTCAAGAACAAGCACCCCGTAAACACAAATATAACTATTCTCTATCACTGTCTTTCTCTCTCACTCGCACACACACACACGCACAGCTTAGATTCCAAAACCAATCAAAGGCAGGTCACTACGGTAACCCCCTGCCATGCAGTGCAGAATGTGCCAGCGGTCGCAGCTCGATGAGGCCTCACAGCTGCAGGAGGAATCCCACACACACCCCTCTCCTGTTCCAGAAGCTTCACCATCCCCTGTTGAGTCTGAAACTTGCCTTTGTTTGTCTGTCTCCTTGCTTAAAGTGATACGTTACCATGTTTCGAGCCAAAAACACTGCATGTCCTTTTTTTTCCATCCCTGAGCCTCAAGTACTACAAATGTAATGCTCTTCTTGTTTCAGTACAATATTATCGGAATTTCTACTGCAATTTAAAAGAAGAATACACGTATCCTATGTGCCCAAGAGAATGTGGACATTTGGCCATAATACCCATATGAGGCCTTACAATTAAAATCTCTTTAGCACTGTCGCCTTGCAACTGCAAGATCTGGGTTCGATTCCCGCCTCAGGGTCTGTGTGCATGGAGTCTGCATGTTCTCCCCATGCTCGGTGGGTTTCCTACAGGTGCTCTGGTTTCCTCCCATGGTCCACAGACATGCAGATTAGGATAATTGGCGTAGTGTAGGTGTATATGTGCGCTCAGGTGTGTGGCCTGCAATGGATTGTCACCCCGTCCAGGTTGTACCCCGCCTCGTGCCCCAAGTCTCCTGGGATAGGCTCCAGTGAGTGAGTGAGTGTGTGGAACTCAGGAACCTTGATCTGTGCACAAAGCCAGCTCTACAAAGACAAAGTTAGCTAATGTTGCCATGAAAGACCTCGAGTGGCTTTGAGATATCAGAGACGATGTCACATTTTATTAGGAAATTTTCTATAATATAATAATCAAGGTTGCCTTCAGAGCTGGACGATATGAAGATATGATATTGATATTGTGGTGCTCTTTCCTAAGAATTCTGTCCAATCGGGTATAAACTGTGAAGTCCAGTGATACAGCAACAACTGATTAGATGCAAAACCTAAACCCAACAAAACAACATCCACTTTTACTTTCTCTTCTCCATTAAATATTTTTTACAATAAAAAGATGGCCCCCTGTTTCGACCTCTTGACGGAAGGAGCCAAAAGAACAAGAGTAACAAAAACAAGAATCTCCAGTTTTGTTGGCAAGTCATCAGCACAGCTTTAGCTAAACTTAATATTGCGGTAGATAGAAAATACAATTTTGGTCAATCGACCCAACAAAACAACATGGTATGAATTCTGATATGCTTTCCTGATCGCCATGGGTGTAAAGAGTTGTGTTTTAGAAACCCTTGTTCAATTAGACGAACTTAGGGAAATTTTAAGGTAGCGTAGTTCGTTCCATTAAAAAAAATAATAAAATAAACAGTGACAATAACTAAGAGGTTGGAAGAAATGTCTTGAAACATGTTGATTCACCAAAAGTAGGTCAGCAGGTTACTTTATTGATAAATGGACCTGTAGAGATTAAAGGGTTGCTCTGAAAGCGACTCAGCTAAAGTGAACTGATTGCTAAGCAACGTAGCGTCGTGCACGCTCATGATTAGTGAATGCCCTCAGATAACCCAGTCGCTGTGATCGTCACAAGTGGGGCTGAGAAGCTGGCGACTGAGAGAAGCCTCTCCTCTCGAGCACGGCTTTTGTCTATGGCCTGAGAAGGATTTCAGCCACTGCCCTGCACAACACACATACAACAACACTGCGACATCTGCATGCTACCCTCGAGCTTCCTTTATCTCGACTGTCAACTCAATTCCCTCCCCCTCCTCCCCTCAACACACACATTCTCAAACACAAATTCTTTAATCTCCTACACCACAACAAAAGTGCTTATCAGTGTGTTTTCCTCATATCTTAGGTCAGTTGTCCTTGAACACACGGCTACAGAGTTACTGATTGGGAGGGGGGGGGTAACCTGGAGCACGGACACGTACTTAGATACCATTCATGCTGACAATCCTGTCACTGGCACGAATTTAATTCAAAACAGCGCGCATGAAAAGTGGATGAAGCAACATGGAAGTGCGATTGATCAAGAGAGAGATGGATCAAAAGAGAGAGTCAATTGAGATTAAATGAGATGCAGAGATAGAGGGAGGTTGAAAGAGACAGACATTGTGAGAAAGAGTGACAAAGACTTTATTGATGGCTCAAGCTGGGAAAAATAAGTGTGTGTGTGTGTGCGTGTGTGCGCGCTACCTCAGCGAGTTGAGCTGTGTTGCAGCCTGACTGAGACTTAAGTTCCATTGTGCTGCTGGACTCTTAAAGGTGTGACACACAACCCTGAGGGTGTATGCCTGCAAGTTAAGGCTTTTTTCTAATGAAGTAAAGAAGCACACGTGACATAATTTACAAAGAACGTTTTGTCTTGTCTTTAGTCTAGGTTTGTTTGAAGATGTGTGCGATGTGTGCGTTGTGCGAAAATGTGTTGTGCAGTCCTTAGTTTTTATTTCACGGATTCGATTCAAACCGTTTGCCAGTAAAACAACCACATACATGTGGCTCTGAGCCCTGAGCTGTGTCAAACCATTTCGCATTATATGCCTGCAGCCGCAATAGCAGAGGACGAAAAAAGTCTCTCGCAACAGCCAAAATACCGGTTCGCCTGAAATGCAATCCTTAAACAAACTCAAACAGCACGAAACGCAAACAGTCTAAACATTTTGAGGCAAAAATAAGGCGAAAAAACAATAATCAGTTCAAATAGGACATTTACGTTGTAGATTAATCAGAAATTATCTTACCCCCACCATAACATTTTCAATCCAGATAAGGATCTCATGACTTTACAAAACACACTTGCAGCTAAATTACAAGTAGCTCTGATTGCAGCACACAGTCAAAACATAAACCAATCTTTTTCATTATCAATACAAAGTTGTCAACATGTCTAACCATGGAAGAACCACAAAATGCCTGTAGAATACAATTACTGTACACTCGGGCACATCTCATCCATTCTAAAAGCCTTATTTTAGACGAACACAATAACACACACGCACAAAAAGTGTGCTTATGTTGTAACAGACGGTTAGAATAACAACTTGGCTCTGTATCACTTCATTACTTAGTCATACACCCAAATCAAATGTGTATCAAATGGTACTTAAATATCCACTTACGAGACTATCGAGACACTATATATCACTGCTGGCAATTGTTTGCAAACATCTCGATGTGATCAATCACGTTTCGGACATGCACAGAGCTTTTGAAGCCTTTCCAGAGGCTGTGCATGCGCTCTCACAACAACACTACGAGGTGAGAAGGCGCCTTTGAAACGTGTCCAACGAGATGAACTACGGACGTCCTGATGGGACAGATCTGCCGTTCGTTTCCCTGAATTTAAATTTCGAAAGGGCAATTAAAAGCTCATTGGTTTCCTGGTGCACTTGGCAGCATGCTTGCTCACTGGTAAAGGTGACTTTCCTAATCCAAACACAGGCGAATGTAGGTCAGTGTGAAAACAAGACACCAGTGTCCTGACCTGAAAGGACATGATTAAGTTTTCCATCATAAATATCAAGCTTATTACAGGACGTGTTTCTGAACAGAACAACAGGTGGTGTCAGAGAGACAGCGACCTCCTGGGTCAAGGCGAAGACAGATTGATTCGTCAATGTCATATCAAACATGAACGTATAGAGGAGGGAGAGTGCACCGTGACAGCTTAATACATGACCTGCCATCTCTCTGTTTCCTGCTCCTCATGAATAGGACCATGGTGTGTCTTTTAAGGATGTAATGAGTAAGGAATGACCTTGCACCCTTTGCTAACCTTGCTCAAACAAAGTTCCCTCTTATGTCCCTCTTTGTCCTTCCTTCTCTCTCTGCTCGCTTGCTTGCTTAAAAAAAAGGAAAAGCAAAAGACTGCTTTTTTTTTTTTACTTCAAAGTCTCAAACAATATTTATCATGCTTCATAGATTTAAAGGGAAATTTTCCTTGTTACAAGTTAACTTGGAAACTAAAAAAAATAATAATAAGAGCTCCATCACCCTCATGGTGAGAGGCTCTGTTTGGATTGAGCTTAAAGCACTTTTGAATCCGGTTGATTTCGTTTAACCTGTTGACATGTGTAATGTTGATTGACAGCACAGAGATCTTGGGTCACCGACATACAACTTACTACTTTTCTACATTTTCTTCTTCTTATTTTTTAATTCTGACAACGGGGTACCAGGATTACCTGGTCACCTGGTTGGTATTTGGGTTTGACTGATTCGGCATTCATCCCAATACTACACTGAAAAGAAGGACTTGGGCATTCATAAAACATAAAGCACTTTCACTGCACTTACAAACAATTTAGGCTTCCTACAATCTAAAAAAGTTCAATTTCTGCTCACTTGCATTTAATTCTCTGCTACACGTATTATCGACACATCTTTTTAAAAGAAAGAAGTCTGTTCTTGATCTTAATCAATCCACACACCAAACCCCAGAGCAAAGACACACCAAACAGGACGTGTAGAAACAGAAATGTCCAGTGGTTTATTTGAAGCAACAAGACCCCGATATCTCTTTCTCCATCAAATCTCCTCCACCCAAGACAAATGCTACAGGAGCCAAACTCACATTCCTACCAGCTATCAGATTCTACCCACACCCAAAATCAGCTCCAGACTTTCTAAGGTCCAGCCCAACATATAAGAACTAAAACACTGTTTCACCCACTTCCTCTTCAAGCCCATAAAATCAGTAGTACCAAAATACCCATTACCTCACGGTGATATCTTCCAAACAGTAGTCACACTGATACTGTGCCTGCTTGGGAAAAACTTTCCAGAAACAGCAGTTTGTAGTTACTAGATGACAGAAAAGAGGAAGCGGTTCTCTTCACACGGTGATGTTATAGAGCTGAATGAATGCAATGCCTTGAAATGCCAATAGTTGCACTGAAACTGTGGCTCGGAGCAACATTTTCGTGTTTACACCATTTCCAGGACTCCTCCTTTATCCCAGAACTATGGTGCTTGGGAATAAGTTCCATTGGCCGATTAGAAAGAGGGGAGAAAAGTATGACTAAAGTGCCCTGTGGTCTACATAAACTTTGCAGCAGAAAATGAAAAAAGCAAGGGAATGTACAATGTTTCCATCCTAAACCCTGCGACTAAGCAACTGAATAACAAAATGGGGGAAAACACAGGGTCTTTGAGAGATTTGAGATTAGTTGCCGTTTATTTAGTGGTTGAGTGTGAGCATGGAAAAGTCAGTGGCAGGATTCCATCGGCATTCCATGCCCTTCAATGCCACCATTTGCATCTGCATTACATCTATCCTCAATCAAACTGCATAACAGTTTCAATTTCTGGACAGTAAAATTTTTGCTGCTATACAAATGGAACACTTGTGCATTAAGTTTACTAATTAAATATTAGTATCTAGTATGTACAATCCTGAGACTAATCACTGTGGTAGTTCTTGTATGGCAGAGATTGGAAAGTCTGGAGCTTATTCCCAGGCCAGAGCTGGACTGGACATATCAGTCATGTCCACTGAACCCCCCCCCCAAAAAAAAAAAACAGTAGGGTTGGTGTGTAAATCCGGAGATGGTTGATAGGTGAAAGAATCCATCAAACATGAAGGTTTTGCCTTGCTTTTAAATCACATGGAAAATGTGTAAATAGCTTAAAGAAAACAGCCCTCTGGCAAATATCTTTACAAAGAGCCACAACATAATGGCCACAGAGGTAGAAAATCCCAAATGAAATACAACATTGTTATCAAGTGAGGGTAGCATTGGGGTTATCAGATTGGCCATGGTCCAAACTCCAAAGTGTGGTTATAGCTCACTGATTACCCAGTGAGCTACATGACTCTATTAGGCATGCATTAGCACAAAACCACTCATTTGTTTGCACACCCTTGCATGAAGTTTAGGCTTTTGTTTAAAAAAAAAAAAAAAAAAAAAAACTGAAATAGTGAGCCACATGGTCAGACAACATCCCTCAAATCATATCACTGCAAGTTCAAATACAGTGATGATGTGAAAATCCAGAACTATGATCAAGTCAATATCTGTAACACCTCTTTATCGCTGCAGTCACACTTCATGTCATGATAAAGCCCCTGGGGTCAGTGGGACACATCTGAGACTGGGTGGAGTTGCAGTCATGCAGCACATGATACCATCTGGAAGAGGAGGGGCACACCACATCAATACATCCTGAAAAACAGGATTCAATACCCTCAAAGCCCGGGTACACTTACATGCATATTCTATCCCACAAGGTTAGTTAATGCTCATCTTGAAATCAATCTGGCCTTTTGGTAATCCTCTGGAACTGAGAATATATCTTCAGCAGGGAGCAATATAATATTACATGTAGAACGCCTGAATTATGATAAAAAGATAAAAAAGGATGAAAAAGGAAAAGTATTCCCTATGTGAGCTCAAAATAAGACTGAAGTAAGCAGATTTCTTCTTACACTCACTAAGTTCTCCCCCACCTCCCTAACCTTTCTCTCTTTCGCCCAGTGTCCTTCCCCCTCCCCCTCCATCAACTCAGGGGGGTGAGTCTGTGAATGTGATCTTTGTGGCTCTTGTACCCTAAAATATTTTCATTCAAGTAAAACAAATCAACACTTTCGAGAGAACGCAGCAGTGCTGAAACATGCAGGGGAAAACTTCTGATACAGTTCCCTGACCGCCTCCTGCACTGAAACCTACAGATTGCATTCGTTAATCTCTTAACAGGGAAAGAGATTGCATGGGAAAGCCGTGCAGATAAACGGTCTGAATTTATTACTGACCAGAGACGGGAACATAAGAGATTAAATAGATGTCAGCATTCTAGTTCAACTGTTTGCAAAGTTAATAAAAGCTTGCTGAACCTGGCCAGGGCTATTTTTTTTTTCACCTATTCCAACATGGATATACAGTACGTACACATGAGAGAATCTATAAATTATATTTTAACTAATATGCATTTTTAAGATTACATGTTAGGAATAGGGCTGAGATTTCTTGATTTTAAAAACTTGAAATGCTTTTTGAAATGGATACACATTGTTACATTTTAAACCCAACTTTTCAGAGTTCTCTCAGAGAACAACAAAAAGAATGTATTTTTTTATAGAGTAGGCTACTAAATGACAAAGCAGTCTGAACTACGAGACATGAATTCTCATTACATTCTTTACAAAGTCTTAAACAGCTCAATGATGTAATCCAGAAATCTGACATTGTTCCCCCCAAAAGATGGCCTAATATCAAATAAGTATGAAATAATTTTTCCATGGCTTAAAATGCAGAGGGATAAAAAAAAAAAAAGAGGCAGCAATGTGCATTTAATGTCTGCATAGGTACGCTCCCACGGTGCCTGGTTTATGGCCTTGTGTTAATGTGCTCTATTTAAAAAGCTGTGTCCAACATCTGGGAACGATGCCAGGAAAGAACTATACACAACTGTGGTATACACAAACATGGAAATAAAAACATCAGCTTCTGCTTGCAAAATGTCATCCAAAATAAAAATAAAAATAAAAACACTGAAAGAATTTGATTTCTTTCTAGGATTTGAGTTGGGAATGTTCTGCTTCATCTGTCAAAACTATTCATTCTGATTGCTAATATTCAAAATGGACTGGAGAAAATGAATTAAGAATACGTTGTCCAGACTTAAAAACAGTTTGTACAGCAATGTAAAGTGCACATTTGGATGTAAGCTATAGGAAGGAAGTAGTACTCAGGAAAGCACTCTGGAAACCATTCATTCACACAAAACACTTCTGCAGCACAACACACTCCAAATCCAACGGTAAAAGCATTCAAGATGCGAGGAGAAAAAGATGTGCCTGAAATGTGACACCAAACTTTCAAACACAAAGTTTTTTTTTCTTTTCTTTTCTAACTGTAAGTAACTGAATGATCATCTGCAGCTCCGAACACTTTCAACTTTCTCCAGTGGATCAATACAATACACAAGTGTGTGTCTTCTTTGTGTAATCACTGAACTAGCAATGCAAGTTGAAGAAAAGAAAAGGAAAAACTTCAGTATAAAGCCTGAGCGCGTTCCCGCACAACACTTACTTTAGTTATGATGAGCGGCTCTGCGTGCTCCAGTCCTCCTTTCAGCGTGAAGCCCCACGGAGCGCCTCCGGTCAGCTCGGCGTGGATGTGATTAAAGGTCACGAGTTGTTCCACGGTCTCCATGCTGGTTCCGGGACCCTTTTTTTTTGTTTTTGTTTTTCACTCGAGCCTCACACTTCTCACACCACGAACTCTCGTCCCTCCATCACTAAAAACAACTCGGGCAGCCGTGGTATGAGGCAGGGGAGGGTGAGGGCAGTGGAAGAGGAGGAGGAGGAGGGGTGTGCTGCTCAGAGCGCGCATGCCGAGCTTCCGCGTGAAGGAAACGCTTCAGGCTGAAAAGTTACTTTGATTGACAGGTGGAACGGCCGTTAGAGGTCGAGTTTCGGTAGAAGCGTCCACTGCTAAAGGGGCGGGACGTTGCTCGGCGGCTAACCGTTGCAATGTCCGTTGTCCAGTTTTAAGCAGCTCCTCCTACGCAAATCCCACGCTTAACTGTTAAAAAAAAACTGTCAAAACTAAACTACCCGCTCCACGCAGAACGATTAAAATCCTTGTTATACAAAGTAACGTTTTTTAAAATATTATTTTTCCAGACATAAATCAGTCCTGCTTCAGTTCAAACGAAATTGCAGGACTTTAAAGATAGCACTAACCTCAGAACTATCCCTCAATCTAGTACCATAAACTACTCTTCCATTTGCCCCCCTGAGGAGTAACCCTTAATTGTAAAACCCTACCACAGTGGTTTTTCCTCTTAGAAAGGTTTCCATGTAAAACCCCATTAGAACTTCTACTTGCTTTTAATTATTATTATACCTTTTTTTTTTTTTTTTCAACAATACCATCTATAGTATGGGCTCCCAATGGGCATTAAAGAAAATCTAAAATGTGAGAGATCAAAACTCTATTAGGAGCTATATAAGAAAAAATAGCCATCCTGCTGGGTGGGAGGGATGTCACGCTCTCTGTCCTGTGTCAGTCATACGCTGATTGTGGTCATCAATTAGCTCATGTATGTAGAAGTGGGTACAGTGTTTTCCTCCTCATGTATTACAGTATGCTGCCCTGTGGTGAAGCATGAGCAGCAATTAGAACAAAAAAATTGTTTGGCTCACTATGTGTGTCTTGTAAAAAAGGCATTTGTTAGCCTGATGGGTAGCTGTGGTATGAAATGTGAAAGCTGGCTGATAGCTTGGAATGGACTCAGTGCCAAAACACTTTTGTGGAATTTCTGGTTCCTTTACTACATTTACAACAAGGGTATTTTACAGTCCAAAGGGGAAAAACCAGCCAGGAGCCTTGATATTTTTTCTTAGAATTATATCAAATAAAATGCAGAGCAAGGATCAATTATTTTACTGATTTTATTTATTTATGACAGAAAATATATGCTGGGTACAAACATAAAGGTTATTATATATTAAATCGTATATGCAGAATCTGGAAAGGACTTTATTAACCCTGTACATCTAAGTTAACTTTGTCATAAGGGGTGTTCAAATTAAACTGGGACTTGTGATGAATTCTTGTGAATGTGGGACTAAAATTGACATTTACTGTACAAAAGCCTTCAAGCAGAGTACAGTGATGAAACTTTTAGCCACAGTAAAACATTTGAATTGTGTAAACATTTTAAAGTAGGTCGAACATCCATGATTAATGATCCCACTCAACATCTTAGGTGTCACTTAGTCCACTGCATGCGTTCCAGTCAACATTCAGAGAGTGGAACGCTTCATCTTTGAAAATCCACAGATGAGTTTTTGTCAGCTTGCAGAAGAGAAGCATCTGTCAGTGGGAACTGTACACACAATCATTTACAAACACATTGCATTGCATTCCAGACGTGAATCAGGAAGTCTCATCATGGCTCCGGTGTAATGAGAAAACTTCAATCACTATTGAAACTCTGGGATAAGTACATTAGCGTAGCAGACGATTATACAGAGAAATTAAAGTACTTTTTACTCTCATAACTGTGTTATGTTATTCTGCATAATCAACGTTTGACTAGAACGCTCCTTGCACATCTGAAAAGACCCAATAAGCTCAAGTCTACTGAAGCATGACCACATGGGTGTTGCAAGGTCACAGAGGCCATTAAAATAAGCCATCCAACAACTCTGACCTCAAATCATATGTAGGAGAAATCATTCACTCACTCACTCATTACCGCTTAATCCTGCATTCAGGGTCGCAAGGAGCCTGGAGCCTATTCCAGGAGACTTAGGGCACGAGGCAGGGTACACAATGGACAGGGTGCCAATCCATCACAGGGCATACACACACTAACACACTATGGGCAATTTGAGAACACCAATTAACCTAACCTACATGTCTTTGGACTGTGGGAGGACACTGGAGTACCCGGAGGGAACCCACCAAGCACGGGAAGAACATGCAAACTCCATGCACACAGAGACGGGAATCGAGCCTGCCCAGGAATCAAACCACTACGCCACCATGCCACGCCTTGTATAGTTAAAGTTAATTCAAATATGTCCAAAGGGGACATGTCCAAACATGTCCAAACCTTAAGTCAATACATTAAAAGCATTACACTGATGTACACCATGCATTTTTTTTGGTAAGCACTAGATATGAACAAGGCCTGTGTATACTCCAATCTTGGGAAATAAAGGCTAGAAACTTGTAGGTTCTTCAGGGTAAATTATTAAGCCCTAGGAGAAACTACAATACTAAACCCCATACATCCCACTATAAGGAGAAAAAAGGCACTCAATTGTACCTTTCTTTGTCAATGAGATGGTGCCAACAAGAGTAGATATTTTTGTTGGAGTGTGTATGTTTTACCTGAAAACAAAAACAAACAAAAAAAGGTACCCTTGAGCATACCACTTCAGTGACAAGTAAATGCAGCCTACATTTTTCATACGCGCTTGGCACAGACAGCTACTGTTACTATTCACAAAGTCAATATGGCGGCATTAAAAATATATTCGCTCGCAGGTGCGTGTCTCAGGTGATTGCCGGTCGCGTCTCTGACGTCAGCAGGATCGGAGAGGCTGAGGATGTTAATTGAGAGGCCGCAGAACGCTTTGTCAAACAGCAGCAGCAGTCAGCTGACTCTCTTTGACGCTGGTAGCCTCGCCGGTTGTACTCCTCCGAGCTAGAGGATAAAGATGAAGGCCGGCGGCAGTCATGGCTTCCTCAGACTTTGTGTACTGACGTGTTTCTTTTTGTTGTTGCCCGCGTTCACGTGCGCGGCGGATAAAATGGCCTTTTCCCCGTCACACCTCGGGGTGCTGGCGACGGAGCAGAGTCGCCGAAAAAGCCACCCAAAACAGAGAAACCCCAACAGTAACGCGTTTTATAAAAAGCAAACGGAGGACCAAAGTCTGCAGTTCATGTGGAGTCTGTATAGGAAAGCGGCGAGTTCAGACGGCAGGCCGAAACAACGCAAACTGTTTGGGTCCAACACCGTCAGGTTGATTCGTGCGTCCAGCACCGGCAAGCACTTCTATTCTTCAGCAAATGGTAAAACATTTTATTCACTCACTCACTCATTGTAAGTGCATATGTGATGATGCAGTGACTGGCACCGGTTACATCATATCTCTAAACCAATCTATAGTTATTGCATATGTTCTCAGACTATGCAGTGAGTTTACAAACCATCTGTGTGTCTCATTACTGAGAAAATTCTTACCTGTTAAATTCTTCTAATAGCTAAGATTGTGTTTTACATAAGTGAGCCAAACTCCAGAAAATGATTGTTTTCCACCCTCCCTTTTTTTTTTTTTAATGTTGGCTCGAACCCTGTCCTGGCCAGACCTGCTGTATACCTACACTTTGCAGTATGAACTGAAAAACCTCCCACTGAGCAAACTAAACAGAGCATCTTTCATTCACCTGAGATCCCCTGTGGCATCGTACCCTCCGTTTATGTGTGAGGCTAGAATCTCCTCCTCCTCACAGCATGCCAATGACTCTGATGTTGTAGTTTTGGGCCCTCAAAGCATGTGGACTGAATCGGATGTCACATCCCATTTGTCTCTGTTTAGAGGCAGTCTGTTTGTCCTCTATATGCAGTACAAGTGTTGGGAATCTGGCCCAGTTCATTCTGTTGCGAGACACAGGACGCGCAAGAGACGTTTCCCACCACAAAACCACTTGAGAGCCCCTGCCTTGCTTCTCTTCTTGGAAGAAGATGGGCATCCTATGGAATGGGCAAAGTATGTCAAAGCCACTTCTCACACAGGCTCAAGGTCTCGTCGGTCCAAGGAAACCAGCAGCATTGGTTCCGACATTCCCAATTACAAGCGGTCTAAAAACAGTGTGGGCAGGAACCAGTGCAAGCTTCACTCGTACAGAGTGGCCTTCCGTGACCTCGGGTGGGACCACTGGATCATTGCGCCCCCTATGTACAACCCTCGCTACTGCATGGGCGACTGCCCACGCATCCTGCACTATGGCTACAACTCCCCCAACCATGCCATCGTCCAGACCGTCATCAGTGAGCTCGGTGTTGCTGACATCCCACTGCCATCATGTGTGCCTTACAAATACAAACCTATCAGTGTGCTGATGATGGAAAAGAATGGCAGCATTGTCTATAAAGAATACGAGGACATGATTGCAGAGTCCTGCACATGTAGATGACTGTGGGTTTGAAATACTACAGCTGGATATTGAAGAACTGAATAAAATGGACTTCGCTGCAGTTATGCTTCCATTTTTGACCTGCTGCTGCCATCTGCTGCCCACAGCTCACCGATTCTTTGTGAAGGTATGCTAAAGAAGTGTGAAGGAATTTTTGCGTGATGCATGGATAGATAACATACACCAGCTGTGACATTCTATTATTTTTTTTTCTTAAATCTATCCATATTTTTCTGTGTTTGTCTGTCTGCCTTATTCATGTGTTTGTTATATTGATGGAGGGAAAAGGAAAAACTATAGTTTTTTCTATTTGGACTATTGAACTATTTGGTATTACATGTTTGCACCTGGCAAAACTGTTCAAGTTCAAAAAAAAGGGTAAAAAAGAAAAAAAAAAGATCCATGATGAGAGAACATGTGGTGTCTTTGTAGATCAACCTGTTTGTGTGTGTGGCTGGTTGGATATAATGCATAGAAAGATGCTGCTGCTGTTTCAAATGCTGCTATTGTAACCTCTTTATGAAATTATGCATTTTGCACACTTTTTCTAAGGAAAGGCAAAGGAAGAGGGACATTTTCTTGAATGTTCTTTATTTGTATGAAAAATGTGCATATGGTTTATGGAGGAAAAAGTTTCATACATGTTTCTTAAAGATGGATTGAAGCAATTAATCATGAAATGATTGTTTTAGAAATGTTAAGAAAATAAATAAAGGGCATATTTTGTAAAAAATAAAAAGCCTTTTTATTTGCCATGTTGCAATGTTTAATCACTTCATAAGTTACATCATTTAACACCTTTTTTTTTTATTTTTTATTTTTTAATTATTTTTTTTACTAAATCCATATGTTTTTTTGCTTATTTGATCCAGGCCTGTGCAGACAGTTACTTTACCCAAGCACTTTCATGTCTTTAGACAGCTGAGCACCTTTATGGTGTCCCGTGTAGCATATATAATGACTGGCCAATGATCCGTCAGCTGGCAGTCACTTCTATGTGATGGTCTACAGGCCACAGTGGACACATTGATTGTCTGGGTAAATTCTTCCCTGTAAAAGCAGAGAGAATGATGGGTTTATTTATAAGATTTTCTGTTAATACCTTTGGCAGGGTTCGGCTGTTCAGGGTGACATGCTTGTACTCTAGTTCTGAATGCAGACATTACGTACTGAACAACAATAATGCATGCAGTGTACCAAACTTGTCAGCAGAAAAGCTGTCTTAAGTGAAATCTGTTTTTACTTTCCCATCTTCAGTAACATCCCACAAGAGCCTCAGTTTAGGAGTTGCTCTGACCCCGTCATCTAGCCGTCATAATATGGCCTTTGTCCAACTCGCTCAAATCCTCACATATCAAGCTCGGGAGCAAAATGTTCACTTGCTGCTTGATGTATCCCACTCACTAATGTTATTCACTTTACCTGCCAGTGATCATAATGTTATGACTGATCAGGGTATAGTAAAATAAGTTTGTGCGTTTATCACGAAATCTAGATCCTAGTGCAGTAACATTTTACACACAAGTCAGAGACATTTTATGCTTCCTTGTATATAACTCTGTATAAATGAAGCAAGCACATTTACAAGAGTCCGAGTCCCTGCCAGCTTGCAAGTATTCAGGAGATGCTTCCAGGGGCCAGGTCAGTGTGTGCTCTGTAATGATGTGTATAGTATAATCCTCATACTGTACAGTAATGTAAGGGGTTGTAGTACTCTGTACATTTGGCCACAAGTTGTCATTAATGTTACATGTTATAGCTGTCTCCACACCCTGCGTTCATGGCATCTAATAAGTAAATATCGATGCAGGAAAAAAAAAATGGAGACAGGAATGGTGCTGATATCCTGGGGTGTGCAAGAAACTACTCTCTGACTGAAGCAGAGAGGTGGAATTCCACATTATACTACTTAAAATTGAAGGTAGGGGACAGTATTGCACACATTGTATTGGTGGCTCCCCCTGGTTTCTCTCATCCAATCATATTTTTCTGCAACATGTTTTTGCCAGGTTGATTCTGCCTTTATCAACAAAGATGAATGTATTTGCAATTTGCCTGGCTTCAACCTCCATTATGCTCTAAAACCCAATAAATAAATCTATGATCATTTTTATTATGGATTGCTGTTTATGTACAGTGTTTGGTTGTTGGACCGACATCTTACTTGAACATATTAATGCTGGAGATCATTTACATGGTCATGGTTTCTACAATAGGCTACAGTGTACCAGTGTTTTATGCTTATTTTATGCATCTCTAAGACTTCAGAAATTGCTGTTGTGCTGACGGTATTTGCATTTCCAGAACTATTCAAAACTACATTATAAGACAAGAAAAAAGCACAATATGAAGAAATCAGGGGAGGCTGAAGATTTGCACAAGACTGCATTTCAATATGTTTAAAGGCAGAAATGTGATTTAATAGATTTGACAACAGCCTGTAAGCCTGCTGTAAATAATTTAGTATGATTGAGAAGAGTTCATAGGCTTTGGAAAATGTGGTCATCAAATCTAATTTTCTGTAAAAGCAATGGAAGATGACTCAAAATTCAATCCACATTGACCCCTGTCTTGCCAGCACTGAAATGTTTTGACCGATGTATCTTGGCAATTAAAACAAAACCTGTAACCTGTCTGAAAGTTGTAAAGTCTCAACATACTAAAGAGAATAATGAGGGAAAAAAGCCCTCATCATGCCATCATACACCACTTTCTCACTGATGTATTCCAAAAATAGAGCTTACAAAATGATAACTCCAGACATGCATCTAAGACAAAATCTCTTGAAGGAACAGAAAAGGTGAGTTTAGCAATGTCCATATCAGTCTCCAGAAGTGACCCTTATTGAAGGACAGCTCACATACACAACCTTAGGAATGATAAAAAAAAAAAAAAAAACTTAAACCAATCCTTCAGGCAGAAGTAAAAGTGTTTTCCAACCACATACATTACAGCATAAGGCCTAGTGCTGTTTTTCTCTCCAGGGAAGGAAGGTTTCACCTAATATTAATTGTAAAAGTGATGATAATATAGAATTTGCACAAAAAAACCTAACGTCACCAGTTCGAAATTCCCCCAGTGCATGCTAAATATTACTTGCAGTATGTTCCATTTTTCTCATTTTCATGACATTAACTGTATTTAACTTTCATTACATATTGACTATGTCTCTAGCCCTAGTTTATACTAACAATGAAACCAGAGTTTTAAAAAGTGGGTCAGCTCTTTGCATACTTTGTACCACTAAATGTGGACTGCTTTGGATTCTATTTCTGACTCATGTCTGTTTTAGCATGTGTACCCATAAAACAAACCCAAGTGTTGTACTGAATGCTTAAAGATTACACCTTTCTTCGTTACTGCCAGCGATAATTTGAATTTCCTCCAAATCACATTGTGCATTATAACGCAACACATCTTGCTAACAGATTGATAATTTTAGAGAGAGTTTTTAAGTATAAAATTGTAGGCTTTAAATAGTTTACAGACAGCAGTTGCAACAATAATGCAGTCTTACATACTGTATTTTGTATTATATTTTCCATCATTAAAAGGCAGCAGCAGTTAAATCATTTGTTTCCTTGAATCAATATTTTAATACTTTTCTCTGAAATCATTCTGGTCCAGGATGGTTCTTTTTTCTTCTTTGGCAGCTGCCCTAGTTCCCGTTGGGACAGTGTACTTTTTTCCTGCTCCTTTATGAGTCCTTGCCAAGAGTCACAAAACAGTGCCAGAAATCTGGCCTTAGGGCAAGAGAGAAGCTTCCATACAGATGGACCACACGTAATATATGCACACAATATACGGTATCCATAAGGTCTTACCATGTAATTATCTGAAAGGATAACCTCCAAGACTTTTTTGCTAGCACCATGTTGAGTCTAGGAAAAGATTTTTGTAACATTTTAACTTAGTAACTACTTAACATGTTTAAACCATATTCTTTAACATTATTGCACCATAAATAATGTGAACAAAGCTATTAACACACATGCATTTGAAAGAGGTCCCAACATGTGGACTTATTTTTAGTTATCAGTTAAATAATGAGTCAATGCAATGTTTAATTGTGAATGTAGTATTTTATTTGCATTTAAATATCGATCCATACACATTATTTAGTTTCTTTGGTAACTTCATTTATGGTCTGTCAATAATGATAAATTTGTATATTATAAACGTAGTATAAATAATGAAAACTTGAGTGTGTTTGATACTTTTGCAGAAACAGTACGTTCCTATATAGTCACAAATTGGCAATGCACTATTAGTCCACTGCTCTCAGTAGGCCCTTTTGCATTTACTGTATGGCATTTGGTTTACATTTGTCTCATTATACATTCAAGCAGTTAAGACTTGAGGGTCTTGCTCAAGGACCTAGCAATGGTGGCTTTGTGCAGCTGGGGTTTGAACCCATTAGCTTCTGAGCCACTGTTCAACAAACAAAACACAATCCAATTATAGATTATTTTATCAGCAACAACTTGTGTTAAATGTAGAATCCTTTAGCTTTGATGACAAGCTGGAATGGATTTGACACATTGAAATTTTAAATGAAAGTTTCAATGAAAGTGGTAAAAACACAAAGAAAAATATTTTGTACACAAGAGTTTAGATGAGCCAGTATGAAACTTATTTTGCTTAAATTTAATTAGTCATCTACAAATTGTGCTTGGTGTTGAACATTGAGTATTCATAATCCTGATCATGTCTTTTTTCAAATTTCATTAAGCATGAAGGACCTCACTGCATGACAAATCTCAGGAGTTAGCCATTAAATGTTTTCCTAATTTAATACACCTATGTATAACATATCTGTTTACTCAGACTTTTGGTCCCTAATGTATGATGATTTTTTTTTTCTAATGGAGTGTATACACACACACACACACACACACACACACACACACACACGTACTGCTCTATCACCCGGGTCTATGTTGTGCATTACCTCACTGATTCTGATTGGTTTATAGACTGGTACAGGGACCTTATGGCCAACATGAATTCTAGGTATGACTGTCAGGCTTCTGAGGTCATAGTACAGAAGGCAGTCTAGTCTATTCACTTATCAGTTGGCATGCAAATAAAATTGTGTAAAATTCCAAGAATCCTTATTATTAGATTCCAACTTTTAAATCTAGAGTTGCTGGCTGTTTAAATCCATAGCTTATCCCACATATGCTGCAATGTTCTGTGCTTGAATCATTACTCCTTCTTTTTAGCATGGGCATTATTTTGATTTATGATTGCTAGCTAAAATGTTGTGCAAAATTCTTAGCATATCAAGAATTTTGCACAACATTTTAGCTATAAATCATAAATCAAAATAAGTATGACCTTAGTCACAGGAGCAAGAGATATTACTGAAAATATGCCAAACATCTTTAAAACAAGGACACACTCTTGTGAAATTCTAAAGATTGCTTCTGAGAAGTTCTGGTATGGTATTAAAGCACGAGACATCATATCCAGAAAACATATGAGTCACTTCAGACCTTTGTTATGGGTTACAGCAAAGCAATTAATCTGTTTCCATCATTTTATTTCTTGTCTGTTTGCCCTTTTTTTTTTTAATGACGACTGCACAATGCCTATGACTGACCTGCCAACTCTGCATTTATGACTCCTAGCTGCACATTCTAAAACATATTTGCAGTTTTACAATGCCAGCAACATTTTAGATTCATCAGTCTGTAAGCTATAGCTGACGTTACCTTTAATCTGAATCTGGATGAAAGTCTAGTGGAAAGGTGAAGGGCGGAGAATGGAAGCTAAAAGTGAGTCAAAAAGCCTTGCAGTGGTCAATTTTGCTGTATACTTTGTGGGCATTGTCTATATTAATAATTATATTTTTACGCATCATACACTGTATTTGTACTTTCTGTCTGTATTTCCAGCCAGATTTTGTCACAGCATCACGCAAAACTGGCTGGACAGAATTTAGTAAAAGTGAAGCTTTTTCCCTTAAGGTGGGCGTGCCTATACATGTGACTCAACAGAGCCAATCAATGCGATAGTGTATAGACAGAGAATATGGAAGTTTGTAATGCATCTAAAAGCTGCCACAATCCTCACGAAACACAAACGAAAAAAAATGGACACAGCATGGCTTACTCCAAAAAAATAAATAAATAAAAAATCCAAGCAGTTTGTCTTATATGTCCCAAAACTGTGACACTAATAACAAGCAGTAATGTAAAGTGAGTTAAAACATGGGTCGTTAGAGCACACATATTCGCAGCAGTCTGAAGTGTGGGCATGTAAAATACCCAAACTGAGAGCCAATACACTAAAATCAAAATGCTGAATAGAAGGGAAGTTATGAGCAATTATGTGACAGATTATATCACAGCATCAGGCAAAACTGGCTAGACAGTATTAAACTTCTGCAGTACTTGGATGTCACTTTAAAATTGAACCTGCACCATCAGATAAAGATGTTGAGTAAAAGTAATTTTATGAACAATTATGTGCCGGATTTAAAATATAATCTACTTTAAAATAAGTTATTAATAAGCTCCTTACTCAATGTAAACAGACACCTGCACAAATAGACAAAACTTAATCTTTATCGGATGTACTTTTTCTATTTCTTATCAGTGATCCACTCTCTGATTACAGAACAGGGAGTGTACAACATGGCGAAACTAAGGCGCAAGAGACTCAACCTTAAAAAATTTAATTCTTTGTATTAATAAGTTAGGCAGAGAGTTCTGCTGCACAGAAAGACAGGCAGACATTTATGTAAGTTTCAACCCGAAATAATAATATCACTGATCACATTAAAGCCGATTAGATTATTTTTAGCTTTAACCTTGTAACTATTTCTAAAAACTCTTTTCCCATCGATGGGTACTTACACTAGCAAATAATGTGAGTTCCCTTTTTTATTATTAATATAGTTTTTTTTTTTTTTTAAGTTTTTTTTTAGATTTAGGATGCATCTGGTTACACCTTCCATCCTTTCTATAACAATGGTGGTTTTACCAGGCCAGTTTGCTAACCTTACATTCAACCCTCCTCATTTCTCATCTGGGCCTTGGGACCGACAACAGCTAAGCAATTTTGTACTGTATATAGGTATAGGATAAGGGGCCTTGCCCAAGGACTCAACTGTGGCAGCTTGGTCTCAAAACTTCAACCCTCCAATCAGCAACCCAGGGCCCCAAACACCTGAGTCATCACTGCCCCTGAGACCATTTGAGGTCCATTAAATCCATATTTTTATTTTTTTATTTTTTTTAACAAGTGGTGCTCTTCAGTGATTCAGCTCTGAACTCTATTGTAAAAATACCTTCTATAAATTCTGTATACTTTCACTGCTCTTCAGTGACCTCAGGGTGGTGATGATCAGAATGTATGTGTGATTTTTGGGTGTCAGATGACAGGTTTGGCTTATATACATTTCCTTATAAAACATTTTAATTTACTCACAACGTTTTTTATAAGTAGTCCTGAGGTCATGAGGTTACCAGATAGATTTCTGACATTACCATAGCAAAAAATTACACTTCCTAGATAAATTAAAAGCATCTATCAATAAAATTAGCTTTGTAACACGTTCCAAATTATTTGAAGATATTGAACAATTCATTTTTATCCTCAGACTGGTGGGATCTTACAGTGTACTGTATAGTCTACTTTTAGAGTCAGTAGCTTACTTCCAATGAAATTACATTGAATAATGAATTTAGGGTGTTTTAATGGTATGAATTGGTATGTTTTACTTAAATGCCCTAAGTCTCCTGGGATAGGCTTCAGGCCCCAGCAACCCTGTATACAGGATAAAGCTGTACAGATGATGTGTGAGCGAGTGAGTGGTAGACAGAGGTGGAAAGAGTAATAACATTTTGTACTTAAGTAAAAGTACTGTTACTTTAATGAACTTTTACTGAAGTACAAGTAACATTACCCTCAAGTAAAAGTAAAAAGTAGCTCATTAAAAATTTACTCAGAGTAAAAGTTACTGAGTTACTTTTTTTTTTTTTTT
>JAQMYG010000001.1:18785475-18802818 GCA_030014215.1 Clariallabes teugelsi | reverse complement strand
TTAAACAAAACATACTTAAGTAAAAGTAAAATTACAGATTTTAAAAACTACTTTAAAAAGTAGAAGTACACAAAGAATCTACTCAATTACAGTAATGCGAGTAAATGTAATTCATTACTTTCCACCTCTGGTGATAGAATCACATTAGGTAGAATCACAGCTATTTTCATTCTGCTTTCAGCAAAATTTAAGGTGGAATAGTTTCTTGCATACTATGCAATACTTGTATACTGTTATTGATTATTTTGCATGACACACTTTACTGATAATTGGATCTTCAAATGTACATGAATTTTGGAGAAATATAGTATGTGAATATGCCTTTTCCTTGCCTGGAGAAACAGGCAGAGTGTCAGATTTTATGACCTCCAGTCTTCCAGTCTCCTTCCATCTCCTAAAAACATGCCAGTAGGTGAATCTGCAGACTAAGACAAAGTAATTATTGAAAGTGAGTGGGTATTATATGTTTGTAGACTAAAGCATGGCTTTTGTTCTGTCAAAACAGCACTGCGGTCTGTTGTTTTCAACAATCTTTTTTAAATATGTGCATTTTTTATTTTATTTTGGTATATAGGTTTCACATACAAAATTGATAAAGAATTTCATAAAGAAACATAAAAAAAACAGAAGTTTTTATAGTATTTATATGTACAATAAGACAATTAATTCACAGTACAAAATAAACAAAGCTGCAGTAAAAAGTATAAGTGGAAGAAAAAGAAGAATATAGAATAATGACGATCACAAAATAACAACAACAAAGCATGTATCGAAGAACAGAAGGGTACAATTTAATTTAAAAAATATGTTATGTTGTTAAAGTGCCTCTCTCAGATTTACATTTTTCATTGGGAGAAGATTTCTGGGGATGATCTCAGCAGTAGAATATAGCGGTCCGACTTCCACATTGACCTTGATCTATTGTAACACAGCTGACTAACCCAATGACGGAGCAGCTAATGTACTTGGAATTTTGTTGTCATTCACCTCTCTGCATATTTTATCTACTTGAGATAGAAAAATGTCATAGCTGCAGATATTTAAAAAGAAAAAGCTACGTTTGGAAGATTAAACCAGCTCAAAGGTCATAAAATTTTCATTCTGCATGCAAGTACAGTGTATTGCTCCAGATATCGACCAATTTTGAAAGCCATTGGTTCTTTTGGCTTACGAATTGATCTAATTCGAAGTCAAATGCGTCTTGTATACACTATCCAAATTATGAGGTTTTTAAAAATAATTTGCAAGTGGTATGCTACAGTAGGTTTATAACATGAGAATATTTATTTGTTTAATTTGTGTTTGATAATGGAGCTAAGTAAAAATAAGCTCTTATAAGGTAGCTTTTTAGCAAATAATACCTGGTAAATAAGTTCTCCTAATTATGCTGTATGTGTGGGTAACACACCAAGATATTTGAACCCTGCCTCAGATATTTGAAAACGGGGCATCGTTCTATGTCAACACATTGATATTAAAGGGCAAGGCTAACGGTTTGCCAAGATTAATTGCGTAATCAGACACTTTGCAGTATTTAGATATTGGATTGAGAACATATTTAACAGAGATCTCTGTACTAGACATATTTTAAAAAAATAATAAAAAAACTGATTAACTTTTCATATTTTACCATACATTTACTAGACAACAGAAACCAGGCATTTTCAAATAAGATTTTTTATTAATAAGATCTATTTGTACATCAGGCAGTTGGGTGTGAATAAAGTAATTGAAAGCAAAATGCCATTTTATTAACGTTTTAGAAAAGGGAGTGACAGTCACTGCTGGTTTGTATTTCTATTAAATAATCTGTAATATTAAACACAAAACTCACATTGTGGTGGCACGTGGTGTAGTGGTGTAGTGGTTAGCACTGTCGTCTTGCACTTCCAGGGTCTGGGTTCGATTCCTGGCCAGGTTTGATTAATGTCTCTGTGTGCATGGAGTTTGCATGCTGTGCCTGTTGGGTTTCCTCTGGGTACTCCGGTTTCCTTCCAAAGACTGGCATTCCCAAATTGCCCATAGTGTGTATGTGTGTGCCCTGCAATGCATTGGCACCCGGTCCAGGGTGTCCCTGCCTCGTACCCTAAGTCTCCAGGTGTTTGCCAGAGAGCATTATTTGCAACAGTTTTGCTTTCTTTGGTGGGTATTTTTTAAAATTAATTATTATCCCATGTGATCAGATAGTGTAATCATATCATACTATCTGATCTGATCTCATATTGTAATCTCATCTCAGTTCACAAGAATCAACAATCAAACCAGTAAACAATCATATAAAAAGTTGACCTCAGTTTACCTCCATGGTCCACCAACAGTCTACAACCATATGACCAGTTAATACCAGTCCTAACTGCCCGTTTGGAAGATGATGGTATGACTTCCCGGACAAGAGGAATGATGTAAGATGAATCACCTAGATTCATCAGTCACATTTTCTTGCCTGGTTATTTGACCATTGACCTATGATGATAAGCCTGAGATGATTTGTGTGGTCTCTCCTTGCATTTTTGCTTAATTTCACACTTCCCATAGCCCCAGGCCCCCAGAGGACTGCTTATCCCCATCACAAATATTCAGCAAACATGTGATGTCACAACTGGGTACAAAAAGGCAAAGAGAGACAGGGAGGGAGGCAGAGAGAGACAGAGGTGAAAACTGGAAGACTGGGTGTCTCTTTAGTGGCTGGCAAATATAAGAGACTTAAGATTGTGACCGTAGCCACTGTTGCCGGCAGCTACGCATAAAGTTCTGAGAAAGTTGTGCTTAAACCCATTCTCTCGGCATGAAGAAGCAAAGTCATTTCAGCAGAAAAGCTGTTGCAGCCTGGTGCTTGGTGTTTATGGTGCTCATCCAACAGGTATGTGTATTCTTTCCTTGAAGTTGAATGAGTTATAAATGTAGTTTCACACAAAGCTGTTTAAAAAAATTATTGTTAATAATAATAATAATAATAATAATAATAATACCTGTTCCATGTGTTGAATCATGTTTGCTGCTATACAAAAATGTATATTTGAGGTTTTAAACAAATAATATATTTAACACGGTGCTGTCTCTGATCTCTTACCTGAGTATATCCAAATGTGTTTTAGGTAACTTCCAGCCCTGTTCCAGAGATGGAAGCCGCATCAGACTCTGTGCAGGGAGTTCAGAGGTCACTCAGGAGAATGACCCGTATGACGGCCCTTTGGAGAATCATGGGTACTAAACCCCATGGAGCATACTGTCAGAATAACTACGAGTGTTCCACAGGAATATGCAGGTAATCATATTTCAATATAGAAACTGATGATTATATAATTGTGTAGAATTGTGAGCTGTTGTTTAATGCATGCATTTTATAGAAACAAATGTTCATTATTATGCTTACAGGAAAGGACACTGCTCCTTTAGCCAACCTGTAAATTCCTAAGAGTGGAATGGCTTACACGTTCTCCAGCCCAAATGTCACTGACTGTCCAGAACACTGCAATTAAAGGAATTGTACAAAAAGGTGGTGAAAGAAAATGTAATGTGCAAATTAATGTCAGAAATTTTGGCAAACCAAAGAGTAAGTCTGGTTATGTTTAAGTTGATAAAGAGTAAAAGTAGTTTTTAGATGGGCAAATAACTTGCTTAACTTAATCACACAAGTTCATATATGCAAAATTTTACTGTACAAGTAAACTTTTTTCCCGTTTAACAACATAAACCTCATAACCTGCAATATAATACATATTTTTATATTATTATTATTATTTGTATTTAATATTCAGTTTTATCATATACTGTTCATATGTCAGATTTTGGCTGGTGCTAGTGATGTGGTAATGGATAAAATACAAACAGAGTTGGCTGAGCGAGGGTGTTTCTATAAGACCGAATGTTGGTATTAGATAACTTAATGCCTGAATGCTGCACAAGTAGAACTAGCAGTAATTTGCACGTACAGCCTGGGCAGACTTTCAACCCGAGTGTCATTGACCTACAGATATCCTTCAGTAGAAAGTGAGAGAAAGTGTGATCAGCAGTGCAAAGATTAAAGACCTTAGTTGAATGAATGAAGAGAATGGTATTGCAGTTACACAGATTGCTTTTCAGTTTCCTGGTGTGCTAAAGTTTCATTGCTTTTTATGTGAAAAATATTTTCTGCCTTTTTTTTTTTTTTTTTTTAAATAAGTGCTGATAGAGGGCTGACTTTTCTCATACATTTCACATAATCCTCCTAGAATAATTAATATTCTTTTGTTGGATAATCTATTTATTATATTTGATTATTTTATATGCTTCAGTGTGCTTGTTTGTATGCTTTTGAATGACCTAGAACATGTTTCTAAAACTGTCACCTTGTATGTGTAATGACATTAGTGAATGCACAGAATGTGTTTGGTTGCTTATATGTATGCTACATATAATGTTTAAATGAAACAATATTAACTAATTAAAACATTTTATTATCAAACATATGTAGCTGGAATGTCTTATATTACCAATAACAGCTGCTTTTGCTTTCAGAGATTTTGTGCACACATTAGAAGGCTGCTTAAGAAAAGTTCATATTTTAATTTTTTTTTAACAGTGGACTGGCAGCACTGTGGACCTTTAGATTCAAGTGTTCTTTGAAAATGAAGTAAAATGAGTGATTACAATACACACACACACACACACACACACACACACATAGAAAAGTGTCTCAGAAAGCACAACACATCAAACCTTGCAGCCAATGTGTTACCACAGCAGAAGACCACATCAGGCTCCACTTCTGTCAGCCAAGAACAAAATGATTAAACTCCAGTGGGCACAGGATCACCAAAAGTTTACTGGAGAAACCTAGCATTGTCTGATGAAGGCACACAGATGGTAGTCAGAATTTGGTGCTAACGGCATGAATCAATGTATTCAGCATGTCTTGTGTCACAAATGCAGCTAAATAATCTGCAGAAATTCCATCATGTCAATATGGACCAACATCTTAATGGAATATCATTAAGAATCATGGCTGTTTGGAGGGCAGGGGAGGCCGTAATCAGTATTGATATTGTGTGAGTGTGTATTTTTATGTTTCATATGGCAGTGTCTATAGACTGTTCAGCCATAACATTAAAACCCAAAATATTGTGTGGGTTCCCCTTGTGCTGCCAGGGCAGCTTTGGTCCCTCGGGGTAGGGCCTCTGCGGGAGTGTGGTGGTGTCTGGCATGAACATATTAACAGCAGCTTCTTTGGATGCTTTGACTTTGCTGAGTGTGGCGACTCTAGAAATATGGAGGCTGCAACCTTGAATTCTTTGCCTGCTAAGCTTTATACACAGCAAGCTGTGATGCATTGTGTTCTGATACCTTTCTATCATTGCCAGCATTGACTTTTTTCAGCAATTTGGACAGGTCTCCCTGCAAGCACAGATAAACCTTGGATGCCCATCATCCTGTCATCAGTTTGCTGGTATATAATTGATAATAAATGTTATTCAATTCAACTCGTGGTGTACTTAGTGTTGTGACTGATTGGTGTATATACAGTGCTCAGAGATTACAGCTGCTTTTGCTTTCAGAGATTTCATGCACACATTAGAAGGCTGCTTAAGAAAAGTTCATATTTAAAAAAAAACAGTGGACTGGCAGCACTGTGGACCTTAAGATTCAAGTGTTCAATTCCCACCTCGGGTTTGTGTGCATGGAGTTTGCATGTTCTCCCCATGCTTGGTGAGTTTCCCCCGGGAACTCTGGTTTCCTCCAACAGTCAAAAAACTTGGCAGATTAGGCTAATTGATGGTCCAAAATTGCCCATTGTGTATGTGTGCAGTCCTGCAGTGCATCGGCACCCTGTCTAGGGTGTACCCCGCCTTGTGCCCAAAGCCTCCTGGGATAGGCTCCAGGCTCCCCTCGATCCTGTAACATGATAAAATGTGAAGAAGACGAATGAATGAGATGAAATGAAAGAGAGTGCAGCGCCTCCAATTCGGAATCCTGTGGAAGACATTGCATTGTGTGTGCTGCCACCTAGTGGCGAAAAGTGATACAAATTTAGTGGGAAAAAAAATCCAAATAAAAGGTCAGCTTTTCACTTTATCTCTGTGGTAGTTATTGTTCTATCCTACGTAAGTGTGGATCAGAAAGGAACCTAAAGCTACGTCTACAACAGCTAAAAACTAATTTGACACCATACTATTTTATTACTATTTGAAACCCCAAAAGCAGTTTCCCACACAGCAGTATGAACATTGTCTCGTTCTCTGGGTTATTAAAAGTAGTCAGTTCCGTTTTGTGTGAAGCGAAGCCTATAGTTGGCGCTCTTGTTCAGGTTTTTGGCCTTGTGTGAGGTGTTCACACTCTGCTCTTCTCCTGCTTTAAAGCTACAGCTATCAAAATACAAGCCTGATTATTTTCATTCACTTGTTCGTTTTTTGCTTTCATCCGTCGCAGTAGGTCAGTGTTTGAGCTCATTTTACACTTTAATTGCACACTTCCGGAACTCCGCACCTACAGTAGCGTGTTTGTTTACTTTAAAGTGGTACTTTGTAGCCGCGGACGGTCATCAACGGCTGAAGCTGCTGCTAGTGAATAGTTACAGTGTAACCATATTTGACAGCTCTGCACGAATGCACTACCGGTTCGTAGACTCTACTCTAGATATATGCAGGCTGTAGATTTAGGGGAACTCGACTGAACTACATTTGCAGATCGTAAACTTTTTAAAGGATGAAACTCGGGGACTGAAGGAGCAGCAAAAATGAGGAGCCGCAGTAATTCAGGAGTCAAACTCGACAACTATGCTCGGATAATTCAACAAACTATCCTTCAGCATCAGGTGAGAGTACATCTATGGAAGCGAGTTGAATCAAGTGGATGATTCAGAATGTTATCTTCGACCATGTTCACTTGTTTAAAGAACACACACACACACACACACACACACACAACGTGTGATATTTGTCCTACTTGTTTCTTGTCATCAGTGTGACTTGAGATGATCAGTTCCTCTCTAGTTAAAATTCGAAGCAGGTTTTGTTTTTAATACCAGAACTGGTTGTGTTTAGCATCATAACACCTCAAACAACTACAGTAACTGACTCCAGTATCAGTTACAGTTCAGATCTGATCTATCTAGGGTTATATGTGCTTCAGATATGTATAGTATCCACACTCTCTTTTTCGATTTCCAGCTCTTTCCTAACTAGAACATTGTGCACTTGCTGAACTGTTTCCTGGCATTGCAATTCATACATATCATCTTGCAGAGTTCCGGGAAAGTCGCATACACAGAAAGACTATGAATACATTTTGTCCAGTGCATGCTGTAATGTTCAGTCGGATCAATTTTAGCTTAGACTCATTCAGTTACATTCTTTTCTTTCCTGCATTTAACATTTTTTTTTTTTTTCACAATCAAAGTCATCCATGTTATACGAGAGGTGTCAAGACGTGACCTTTGATTGTGCAGAATAGCAGAACACATGAGAGTAAAAACTCCTTTATTTCCCTATATAATACCCTCATACACTGATGCACTTTTCAGTTTTCACTACCTCTTGGATACCATTGAGGTAGAAAGTTTTCTCAATATGCCGGAGCCATGATCCAACTAACTGCTTCATGCCCTAAAAGCTGGCCTCCCAGGAACTCCTTTAATGGCATTTAATTAGAACTGTACGGGGGATGTAGCAATGACTCCCAGCTGAGTTCCTGTAACGTGCGAGTGGTGTTCACGAACGATTGTGTGTAAAGTTCTCACAGACAGATCTGTCACTTACGTAATTTGGTCACAGGTTACCTGTCAACTTTTAAAGAAGACTGTACGTCTGGGAATGACGATTCCGGCCGAGGTGGCTCAGAGCCCACTACAGTCGTTTCCATGAACCTTCAGGGAGTGGAATGGGAATGCCTGATGCTTAAAACATTTGCTGCATTCAAATGATTTATTGTGACAATAGATTATATAGCGCTATGCTTTTTTGATCACAAGCTTTTAAAATATATACACTGACTAGTCATTAATCTTGTGTATCTTGCAAATGTGTCTTTTTGTCTACTTTCAATTGTATGGATGATGTGAAGGATCCAGTGACTGGTCTTCTTCCTGCGAGTAAGGAACAGCCCGATGCCTGGGTCAGGGATAACGTCTACAGCATCATCTCAGTGTGGGCTCTGAGTCTAGCTTACAGGAAGAATGCAGACCGAGATGAGGACAAGGCCAAAGCTTACGAGCTAGAGCAGGTAGAGGACTTGATGGATTTGACACTGGAAAAATGATCTGCTTAGGAATTCAGTCAGGTGTGCAAAGTGTGGTGCATTATACAGATTATAGAACCAGTTACTCTTTTTTAGATCTGAATGGGAAACATAATTAAGCGTAATCTGTCAAAAGGGTGCAAAATAAATGAATGCATGGTAACCTAGTCAATAGATGAAATTATTGGAGGGAAATCTGTTATACTAATCTTCATCTTATATTGATCTCCCAAATGTCTATGGGCAATACATTTTTTTTAACAGTATGTATTTTTTACTTAAAACTCTATAAAATTAAAAATCTATATGATTGACATTTCCTTTAAAAAAAAAAGTTCTTCTCTTATCATAAGCATTTTTAAAGATGTGTTGGGAAAAAGAACAATCATACATTTTGTTAGGTATTTTGCTACAACTTCTCTTTGTATGGAGTCTTTCGGCACACAACAGTAAATAATGACATTTGAATTTTTTTTCTAATGTGACCTACTCAAGTAAACCAAGCTGTCCTTATTGTATATACTTGAGAGATGTGTGACTAGCTATTTATGTGTATACTTGGTATGTGTGGACTGCAAAAGCCTTTGCAGTCTCAGATTACCATCTAAGGGTGAGATGAAAAGGTCAGAGCACGGTCTGTGCATTTGTCTCTTTTTGTTACCATTTGTAATTGATCTATATTTTGTCGCTTTCCATCCTTTACACTCACATTAACCTTATTTTTTCCTCTTTGTAGAGTGTTGTGAAGCTTATGAGAGGCCTACTTCAGTGCATTATGCGGCAGGTATTTTAGCACTCTTTCTGCTTTCTCATGTCATGAAACACACTGACATAAGATTTGTGTACATACCAATCCTTAAAGAGCCCCATGTCGTCATGTCATTCTATTTCCCAACGGTACACTTTAGGCATACCTCAGTCACATCTGTCCTCTCTTTGTACTGTACAGCCGAATTTACGATCCAAAGGGTCTGTGTGACTGACTCTTGCTTTTGATCCTCAGCTGAACAAAGTGGAAAAATTCAAGTACAGCAAGAGCTCCATGGACTGCCTCCATGCCAAGTACAACACCTGCACTTGTGCCACAGTGGTGGGCGATACTGAGTGGGGCCACCTACAGATGGATGCCACCTCGCTCTTCCTGCTTTTTCTAGCGCAGATGACGGCCTCTGGTATGCTGAGCAATGCATCTTTACCAAAACATACCTGATTGTTCTTAAGCTTTAAATGACCAAACCAGTGTTTGTTCATAGGCCTCCTGGTGATATTTTTTTCCATTGGTGTGAGATGCTGCCCATCAGTGCCAACTTAAAATAGTAAATTGGTGTAAGAGACTGGTAGATCAAAGTTGGCAAAATCAAAGTAAAAAAAAAAAAAAAAAACACTTATAAGAATGCAAAATTGTTGAAGCATACAGAACAAACTAAATTTCAGGGGATCACTATTTGTTTACTATTATTTCTGTATTAATAATCTAATACCATCCTTTCTTTTCCTTTAATTCAGTTGCCCTTGGTTAGCATTAGCCATTTGGATGTTGGCTAGGTGCATCATGACTGACAGCCTCCCCAAAACATTTAGTAAAAAAAAGTTTGAAAAATAGTTAATACATCAATGTGTCTAAGGTTTTCAAATTTGGTAGAACCGATTATAATTAATGATCTGATTTATTTGCATATTTAAAATCATGTTGGATATGAACTTGTGCTCAAAGCTCAAATAAATCCAGCCTTGGGTGTAGATGAAACTGCATAGATTATCTGTTGTGAT
The DNA here is from genome assembly GCA_030014215.1 of Clariallabes teugelsi. NCBI lineage: Eukaryota > Metazoa > Chordata > Actinopteri > Siluriformes > Clariidae > Clariallabes > Clariallabes teugelsi. The sequence goes on along the minus strand of JAQMYG010000001.1, from coordinate 18,792,837 downwards.
TTGGGTCTCCATAGGTTTGCACATTGTATACACTCAGGACGAAGTGGATGTGATCCAGAATCTGATGTTTTATGTTGAAGCTGCATACAAAATTGCAGTAAGTCTCTCTAAATAATTAGAAATACAGTGTGTGTTTTAAATGTGTAGGTAGGTCATTTTTCATTATGTGACTCCAGCCTTAATAAATCTTTTTTTTCTGGGCAGGATTTTGGAATGTGGGAGAGAGGAGACAAGACTAATCAGGGCATCCCCGAGCTCAATGCCAGCTCTGTCGGCATGGCCAAAGTAAGTTGATTTTGTACACAATGTTGGATGTTTTTTCAGTATAACAGACTAAACATGTGCTGATCAGAATTTTTAGTAGGACAGTATTATTAAATATATAAAGTCTCAATAATATATTTAAAGATACAAAAGATCTGTTGAGTCTTGTGGCCATGTCTTATTTACACTACACACTCACATGCACATTCCCACCAACAAACTTTAGATCACTGCTTCTGAGCAGCTGAGAATGCAGCTGAGGTTTATGACGCTTTCTCTGGTGTGCTCGACCTATTATGAACTCAGCATGTCAGCTCTGCCAGACTCCTTTCACCCGTCTCCCACGAAGTCCAGCCAACTGCAGTTCCTCTGTCTTAGTGCAATGAGACAGTGAAATCATTATTCTCATTTGATAGAAACAAAATGCTATTGATTCTGTTTTATCAACCTGGAACTCTGAAGTGGAAAGGCTCTGTGAAAAGTTTAATTCAGTGCCTAGATGTGTTAACATGCACAGTGGATTTAAATGTTGTGTTTCTGTTATGGGCGGCACGGTGGTGTAGTGGTTAGCACTGTCACCTTGCACCTCCAGGGTCTGGGTTCGATTCCCGGCCAGGCTCGATTCCCGTCTCTGTGTGCATGGTGTTTGCATGTTCTCCCCGTGCTTGGTGGGTTTCCTCCCACAGTCCAAAGACATGCAGGTTAGGCATGAGTGTGTGAGTGTGTGTATGTGTGTGTGCCCTGCGATGGATTGGCACCCTGTCCAGGATGTACCCCGCCTCATGCCCTAAGCCTCCTGGGATAGGCTCCAGGTCCCCGCGATCCTGAATACAGGATAAACCGGTATAGAAGATGAGTTTCTGTTATGAACCTTGAGTTTAAATGCAATGTATGAATGGATGCTTTGTTGCTGTAGGCAGCCCTGGAGGCACTGGATGACCTGAACCTATTTGGGGCTAAAGGAGGGCCAAGTTCAGTGGTGCATACGCTGCCGGACGACATCCAGCATTGTCAGGTGAAGTCAGAATAAATGAATCCTAAATCTTCATTACATCATTGCCTTAATGCAAGTCATCAGCTATTGCCTACAATATTGCCTATTGCCCATAGGCCAGGCTTTATCTAATAATTTGAATAGTACTTGATATCCAAGTATGCCTAATCTGAAAAAATAAACAAATCACACCTTAAACACAAATAAGGAATGATCAAAACTGATCTCACGTGCAACTGAAATTAAAGAGTTTGTTTTACCCATTGCAATTGACCCCCCTTCTTTTTTTTTGGTTAAAATATACACTTTTGTTGGTTATGATTACCGAGCTCTCTATATAACCCTACTTGGTGGAGTTTTTTGCTTAGGGACTATCATCCATAATGCAAACAAATTGTCTCTCTCATTTGTGCTCAGTATGTTGCGTTTTCTTGTACGTATTTTAAACTGTGAATAACCTGAATATGGTTTGAATATACTGCAGTATATATGTACAAATAATTTGACTTTAGTTACTGTCCTTGTGTCCAGTCCATTCTTAACTCCATGTTGCCCAGAGCATCCACATCGAAAGAAGTAGATGCTGGCGTTCTTGCTATTATCTCATATCCAGCCTTCGCAGTGGAGGACATGGAGTTAGTCAACATCACCAAGGAGGAAATCATTTCCAAACTACAGGTCGGATTTGAAGTCATTTAAGCATACACATTATGGTTACATTTTGAATGCGAATGCCTTTTTTAACTGTGTTCTTTGTGTTCTGTAGGGGAGATATGGTTGCTGTCGGTTTCTTAGAGATGGCCATAAAACTCCTAAAGAGGTTGGATATTAGGAATTCCACATCACGTGTACATGATGTATATTATAGATATACAGTGTAATGGTTGGTATTATGTCATATCATAATTTCCTGCTTAGTATATCTTCTCTGTGTGCACAGGATCCCACTAGGTTGTATTATGAATCTGCTGAGCTGAAACTATTTGAGAACATTGAATGTGAGTGGCCTCTCTTCTGGACCTACCTCATCCTTGATGGCATCTTTATAAACAGCCACGAGCAGGTGAAAACCCATTATTTTAGAAAAGTTAAATAGTAATGTTGCAAAATATTTTTTATATAAACTGCTGTCCATAATCAAGAGAAAATGAGATATAAATAAGGACTGTGTCAATTCTCTATCACGTATTCTTAAACTTTATCTCACTGGGAGTTCCAGGGTTTTTAAAGGTGGTGGTGGGGGGGTGTTTGGGGGTGTTTAAACACTATACTCGCTCTTGGCCAGTTCCCACAAAGCAGTTAGGTCTCCAGTATCATACAACAGCTACCACCTAGGGACACGACCAGTCTGAGCCACACAATGCCAAACAGCTATATCTTTTCCAGCTGCTGCTCGTTCCTAGTCACAGGGCGGCGTAACACCTACTCAGTGTGCATCCCCTTCTAAATACATGAGCTAACAGATGCCTAAATTCAAATTTTTATTTGTCTCATACACAACCATACACAGTATGATACACAGTGAAATGCTGTAAAAAAAAAAAAAGGGAAGTAAGGAGGCATAAATTCTAATAGGAAAGAATAAAAAATATATAAAATACAAAAACTACTATGTTTTTTTGCAATAAAATAAAATAGAATCATATTAAGTAGAAGTATGTGAAAATTAAACACTATAAAAAAGTAAGAACTATATAAATAAACCACAATAAGTATGGAATGTGTAATGTGCAGACAGCAGCAGTACAGTGTGGTCATTGAGTGTGAAATAGAATGATGAGCCCTGGTGATATTATCCATCTTTAAAGTGCAGTAGTGCAAACGTTTTCTATGCAAACAAAAAACCAGAATGTCTCAATCAGAATATTTTAACATAAGCCAGATAGTGCAACCTACGATTGGCTAATGTCACTGTAACTGACATGAGAGTGTGAATAAGACACAACTCTCACTCAGACAGCATGGCCTGTTTTCCTTTCTCTGGCTCCTGGCCACAGATGGCTGTGACACTGTTAGGATGTGACTTTACAATCACCAAGTGATGAGACAACTTGTATTAGGCTCCACTTAGGAGACCCTGTTGTTGAGGTTTGTATTCTGCTCTGGCTCATGTTTCCTCACACCTACTTAAAACATGCTGATAGATAAATACACTGAATTGCCACTAGGTGTAAGTGAGGTGTAAGCCTGTGTTCATGGTGGTGTGTGATGGACTGGCATCCTATCCAGGGTGTATTCCGACCTTGCGCCTAGTGTTTCTGTAATAGTCTTTGAATCTCTGATTAGGACAGAGTGGTTACGGAAGATAAATGGGGGAAAATGATTCCGATTTGTTAAACTGACTTTTATCAGGTGCAGGAGTACAGAGAGGCACTGGATGGTATACTAATCAAACAGAAGGACGGGATACGGCTGCTACCCGAACTCTACAGTGTCCCTCCTGATCGGGTATGGTTAATTTAATTGAAATGTTATTACAGTGGCATAAAATATTTATGGAAACTTGGCTGGATTTTAGGATTGAACAATATTCTCCTAGGTAGATGAAGAGTATATGAATCCTCACTCCGTAGAGAGGATCCCTATGGGAAAGTGCCCTCTGAAGTGGGGCCAGTCACTGTACATACTGGGAAGTCTTTTGGCAGAGGTGAGGGCACACTTCCACATCTTAAGAAAAAGGCCTTGATATATTAATGGCATTATTAAAATCATGTTCTTCTAAAAAAATTAAAAAAAATAAAAATAAAAACTCCAGGGCTTTCTGGCTCCCGGAGAGATAGACCCACTCAACCGCAGATTCTCCACCATTCCCAAGCCTGATGTTGTTGTTCAAGGCAAGTTCCATTTTTATACAAATTATATCAGCTCCAGTACAATAGATTTCTATATTGTCAATTTCTTATAACGCTCTAAGCCTTGGAATTTATGTTTATTGGTTCTTGGTCTTGTGTAGTGTGCATTCTGGCAGAGAATGATGAGATTAAGGAATTGCTACTGAAGAATGGGATATCAGTAGATGCAGTTACAGACATCCACCCCATCAGAGTGCAACCTTCACGAGTTCTAAGTCACATTTACGCTCGACTAGGTAGGAGCCTATGTACTATGTACTACTCTTAAAAAATGTCCCAACAGATCAGACTGCTAGAAATGATTCATTTGGTTAATTGTTTCCTTTTTTTTTATCTTAAAGGACGTAACCAGAGACTGGGGCTTACTGGGAGGCCATATCGCAGGATTGGTGTGTTGGGGACCTCAAAGCTGTACATCATCCGCAACACTATCTTCACCTTTACACCTCAGGTACTGGAACAGAGAACACATTTTAAATATGAATATTGTTTTTGTCATTTGGGCCAGGGGTAGCTCAGTGGTTAAGGCATTGGACTACGGCTCGGAAGATCCCAGGTTCAAACCCCACAACCACCAAGTTGCCACTGTTGGGCCCTTGAGCAAGGCCCTTAACCCTCAACTGCTCAGATGTATAATGAGATAAAAATGTAAGTCGCTCTGGATAAGAGCGTCTGCCAAATGCCGTAATGTAAATGTAAATTTGTAAACTGTTTGAAAAAGAGTACAATGCAGCTATATTTCTAGTCAGTGTATTTCCTTTTATTCCTAAAATTTCATATTTATTTTTCATTCTCATTTCTTCCTGTAGTTTATTGATCACCAGCAGTTTTACTTGGCCCTTGATAACAGGATGATTGTGGAAATGCTGCGTACTGACCTTTCCTACTTGTCTTCTCGCTGGAGAATGACCGGCCGGCCTACTGTCACCTTCCCTGTCTCCCAGACCATGCTGAGTGAGTGGGACTGATGTTCATGTTATTCTACACCACAGCAACAAAGGGGTTATTATGCATTTCAAATAAAAAAGTATTTGGTAAAAAGACTACTCAAGTACTGAGTAACTGTTTCAATCGTAATTTTTTTTTATTTTTTTTTAGAAATTATGTAAGCAGCCAGACAAAATGATAAAATAATGTACACATTCTGACATTTACAAATAATAAAATAAATGAAATAAATAAAATAAAATAGATTAATAAAACTAAATATCTTTACAACATAGCAAATTAAGGAACAGGGGACAAATTTCCTAATCTCACTTTTTTCACAACATAAAGCTTCTGAATCAAATACCTACTCAATTACTCATTCATCGTCTATACCGCTTTATCCTGTATTCAGGGTCGCGGGGACCTGGAGCCTATCCCAGGAGACTTAGGGCACGAGGCAGGGTACACCCTGGACAGGGTGCCAATCCATCGCAGGGTGCACACACATACACACACTCACTCACACACTATGGGCAATTTGGGAACGCAGATTAGCCTAATTAGCTGCATATCTTTGGACTGTGGGAGGAAACCGGAGTACTCGGAGGAAACAAATACAGTACCTACTATAGGTAACATATGTACAGTATGTTTGAACAGTGTGAACTATTTCCAGTGTATTTTTTTGCCTCTAGCTTATTTTATAATTATATATGTTAACATTGCAACGTAAAATAAAAAGGCTAAACTAACCGCAACATTTTTCCTTTGCTGTCTATCACGGCATGTGTGTGGTCAGGTGACTACATCTGGTTATTGTTATTGAGACTGATTGGTCAAATGGAGTCATGTGATTATTGTTGCTACGTCTGATTGGTGGAAATACAGTCACGTGTAGTTCCACTGGCTGCATTTCTCTGGCAAAAATAAAGAATATCTAATGTGTACTGTAGAATAAATGGTTAGAAAAGTAACGAGTCGAGTGTAGCTGAATGTAGTGGAGTAAGAGTAGCATTTCCTCTTCACAAATCTACTCAAGTAAAAGTAAAAAGTATGGTGCAGTAAAACTACTCATAGAAGTAATTTTTTTTCATAAAGTTACTTAAGTGAATGTAATGGAGTAAATGTAACTCGTTACTACCCACCTCTGAATGTATGGTAACATTTTCTAGAATGAGACAGTCTGTCTGCATCGAGATACAGTGGATCGCTAAATCCAGCCACATCATGTCCAATCATACAGTATTATAATACTTGTAGGTTGAATAAGTCTGTCTTTTCTAAATCACATGTAAATTTTCCAAAAGAAATATTTCCTTCCAACTCTTATGATAGGCAATTAAAAATAAAACTGATCAGCTTAAAGATTTTAGAGATGCACAACCACAAGGAGAGACATGGTTCCTCATGAGGTGATGTAACCTTATTTTCAGCTGAGAACCACACAGACCTGGACCCTGTAGTATTGGCCACTCTGAAGAAACTTCAGGATGGTTATTATGGAGGAGCAAGGTCAGAGTCAAGCTATGAGACATGTAATTAACCATTCCTTTGTCAAGTTTTAAGCAGATATTTAATCTCTTCTCTCTGTTTTTTTTTTTTTTTAGGATACAGACAGGAAAGTTGTCTGAGTTCTTGACCACATCCTGCTTTGCTCATCTAAGCTTCCTGGATAGTGGTAAACCTCGGTCCAGCAGTCTGAGCTGGGGTAAGGATGAGGATGAAGAGTACAGCTTTCATAGTGAAGGCACTGTGCATGATCCCAGCATTAGTGATGGTAAGGAGGAACATCCACAAGATACCTCACCAGCAGTTTAAAAACGTTCATGTTATTATTTCCCTAAAATATTTCTTGTAATTTAAAATCAAATGATCAATTGCTATTTGCTATTTAAATTTTCACCAGTTGCTATGAATCGACAAATACTGATGAGCCTTGGGATATTGTATGGTTAGATTGTGGCTTAAAAGGGTGACCCACCATGGTCAGCAGTTGGCCGGAATGAGTGTCTTTTTTTAAAATCCTGTTGAAAATATTTGGGGTATTGCTAAAGCCATTTATGACCCATTGATCTGCTACAGGTCCACTGTATAGACCATGTGATCATGCGTGGCCTTCCGTAGGCCATTGTAGGCATCTGTAGAAGCATTGTGTCATGTGATGGCAAGAATTTTTAAGCACCAGGTGGTATCACTATTAAGTGAACTTTAACATTTATTTGTTATTTTTTGTTAACAGGCATAATGCGTTGTGCATGTAAAAATCAGTACTATCCATAAGTAAATGAACAGTGGGATTAATGATTTTAAATAAGAGCATTT
>JAQMYG010000001.1:18705309-18744708 GCA_030014215.1 Clariallabes teugelsi | reverse complement strand
CCAGTATTGTTGTAGAATGTAGAAAATAAATCACTAAACAAAAACAAAGAAATTTGCAAGTGACCCCAAACTTTTGAGCGGTAGTGTACAATCATGGTACCATGTTTTATTACTCATGATACAACATTGTTGTATAGCCTGACCTAGTACACACTGTTTCTTTAAGGTTAAAAATAATTTAACGTTAGTTATATTATTAATTAATAGTTGAAATTATGGTAAATGGTTAAGATAAATAGGGCATGTGGTGCCCTGAAGAAAACAAGCCTGTTTCTAAATCACTTATTAAACATTGTGTTCCAGCACATAACTGAGACAAGTAGGCAGCTCTTTGTTATTATGCAAGAGAACAGTACATGGTGTGCAGTTGAAAAATGCAGTGACCTGCTTTTTTCTTGTTTAGACAAAAAAAAAAAAAAAAAAAAAAACTAACTAACAATTATGCACAGAAATAATAAGGCATTCAGCAATATTGAGTGTGCAACTTATATAATCTACTTTTATACTTTTTTTAAACCCTTTAACTAACATTGATGGGATCACAGCAATAAAACAATGCTTGCATTAAATTCCATATGGACTCCAAGCAGTCTTTGATAAATGAATAAATTGTGAAAAATTTCAGTGTATATAGAAATATACAGCCATAAACAAATGAAAGCTGTTAGCTTCCTGTACAGTACAGTATATCCTGAAAGGAAAATATAGCCATAATGCAGCTTTGAGGTTCTTTATAACAATGACATAAAACATAAAAAGCTGGACAAACAACCCCTTTTTAAGGACCAATCCAGTCTACTCTAGTTTTTATTATTTATTTTTTCATGCCTTTGAAGCTAAGCTTAGACAGCAGGATCAGACAGGATATGGCGGGTCCACTTTAACCTCTGTTGCATATTTCTGTAAAGCTCTGTATCCCCTGCTGCGCCGTGAGAAAAAATAAACCAGGTTTTGCAATCTTCCTCATTCATTGGGAAGTGACTCCAACATATAGAATTAAGTATATTATGAGGCAAGAAAACATTTTTGTTTGTTCTTTTTTCAAGAAACACAGTTATGACTGTACTTTGTCTCTTTTACAGTTTAGAAACACAATTCCACATCAGGCCTAGTGAGATATTACAGCTGTACTTTGCCTCTTTTACAGTTTAAGAGGATATTGGCTAACCATGCACAGATCTTTATTAACATGTATCATGACAAATGTTCTTCATTGTAAAACTACTCCACTTTGAACTTTGTCATATTTTATGACTTGGTTGAGATTGTATAATTGCATAATTGCTGTTGATGCCGTGACTAGATAAATTTACAGTCTAGCTTTACTCAAGCTGCACTGTTGATTCATTCAAGTACTACAATGAGTCACCACCGACCAGGGTTCATTGTTAAATAGAAATAAATCATTCCTAATGAAGCACAGGCACTACACACAAATGCTTCTTGGAGCTGTCAGTTTAGTTTGCAAGTAATTGCAAGTAATGTTTGTTTAAAAAGGAGAAGTCATGCATTAAATAAGGTAGTCAATCCATGTGTGAAAATTATGTTTTATGCTCTCTTTTTCACAATTTGAGCCTGATGAATCCTGACATCGTCATCTTGGAATATTACTGTGCCATCAGGGAAGAAGAAATTAATTGATGGAAAAACCTGGTTATTCAGTATATTCAGGTGGTCAGCTGACCTATTTGTTTGGAAACAAAACATGGCTGTACCATGTGCTGACCAACAGAAGCAACCCAAGATCATAACACTGCCTCCACAGGCTCTTTGTACGATGCATCACTTAATCTGCCTCTTTTCTTACCCAGATGCACCCATCACTCAGGAATAGGGTAAATCTGGACTCATCTGACCACATGACCTTTTCCCAATGCTCCAAAGTACCATTCTTTATTCTCCCTAGCTAATAAAGTTATTATTAAGATTCGATTTTTTGAATCACTGATGAGTGTTTTTCTTAAAGATACACAGCACATTGCATGTATAAGTAAGCTTTTACTTACACTATTAAACATAGCTGTTTAACAACTATTGTTTGATTTTTAATAAGCGCTCATTCAGGATGTTTTTCCAACAATGTTTCTTCCTTGAAGATGATGGTTCACCACCATCCTTCCTGGTTTTAATAATGTATTTTTAATTGATAAATTGGGAGGGTTGCGTCAGGAAGGGCATCCGGCGTAAAACCTGTGCCAAGTTGTTGTGCGGACTGGATATTCCGCTGTGGCGACCCCTTGTTGGGAGCAGCCGAAAGACCAACAACAAGTTCTTAAACCAATTTAAATAGTTTCAGCAACATCCTTAGTTGCTTACTTTGCTTGATGCAGGCCAATAATTTAACCCTTCTGAAACAGAGCAACATCTTTGACACAATCACAGCATATGTCTTCTGACATGATTGAAACATATTAATCATGGCAGTAATTATCCAATTTGCTTAGTTAAATCCAGTTTTGTTTTGTTTTTTGCCTGATCAACATATATACAGTAGGACAAAGCTGAAAGTTTCTAATATTTCAATGATTTGGTTCAAATACTTCAATGATCTACATCTGATTAATTGATTCTGCATGAACTGCACAGGAGTAAAGCTCTTAGAGGAGCGATCAACCTTTGATTTTGCGTGGCAAAGCTTAAGACAGTGGGTTAGCTGCCAACCTGTGCACTATGACCATGGATGTGACAAAGGGGCTAATGAAAAAGACAGCCTTATCATGACAGCACTGCCTGGTCCTGTTCTGGCAATAATATCCAGCCAATAGTAACATGGGGGTGGAGTAGAAAGCTGGGGCTGGTCTATAGGACCTTATAAGAGCTAAGGTCACTCCCACAGCGCCTTCTGGTGTAAGTGACAGGATTTGGACTCACTGAGGCCCTGTTGGAAGAGACCTGTTTACTGTCTTAATCGGTAATGTAATGTTTAAACAAAGCTATATTTTTAGACTTTTATAGCTTTGATAGCTTGATATATCTTAGTTTATATATATTTTTTCTTTGTTTCTATATATATAAAATGTACATTTATTAAAGCACTAATTTAATATTCTGTATATAAGACTGTATTAGATTGTCAGATTTATTGTTTTGAACAAAAAAATCAGTTTAGTTAAGGAACTTGCAGTGGTTTATAGTCATAATTTATGTCTTCTATTCTCAATAAGAATTCACTTGAGACACGATGAGTAAAGAGGCTGATATGAAGGAGGTGGAGCTGAATGAGCTGGAGCAGGAGAAGCAGTCGATGAACATAGACACAGAGAAGAATGGCTGTGTAAAACTGAAGGTGCCGGAGGAAAAAGAGGTCAAATTTACCGGTCTCACTAAAGAAGAGCTGATGAGAGTAGCAGGCACAACAGGGTATGCACTCCTAAAAAAGCAAGCCTTCTTACTGGGGCATAATTTCACAAGCAGTCAGCATTAGGCCTAAAATATTTGCATTGATACACAAAATTTTTAAAGTTTTAAATGGCATCTGTGTGCCGTGTAAGATTATTGTACATCTCTGCACAGAAGATTGTGTGGCGTAGATATGCATAACAGTTATAAAGACTTTAGATGTATAGTAGTGTGACTGCTTGGCTGGATTTATCAGCACAGCAACTAGTCATCATAACAAATAAGGGCTAAAATAGCTTGAGCCTATTAATAAAAAAATACAATCCATCACTCTGGAAGAAGTACAGAATATGTAGATTGTGAGCCAAGTCAGCTATAATTACTCTAAGAATTAACATGAAAAAAGAATGTTTAAGAGGACGATATTTCGATGTATGTTCTGAAATGGTAAAAATAATTCTCATGATTCATTCCCTATTTCTAACCTGATTTTCATTTTGCTCTCAGCTGGGTGAGAACTCGCTGGGTCTTGTTGGTTCTGTTCTGGCTTGGCTGGGTTGGAATGCTGGCTGGGGCAGTGGTGATCATTGTTCAGGCTCCACGGTGTAAACCTATTCCTGAAATGCACTGGTGGGATGAGGGTCTGCTCTACAAGATAGCTGATGTGAAAAGCTACTCTGAAAACATACAAGGTATTGAAATTATGTGCATCTGTCATTCTGGGTTAAATTGACGTTGTATTTCAGGGTATTAGGCTTGCATTTTTCAAAAAATGAAAAAAAAAAATCCATTAATCTGCTACTATTTGTTAAATCATTATTGAGAGGCTACAGCGTGTCCTTAGTCCTGGAACAGCATGCACCTACAGTTACAACATAATGCATTCATATAATTTTATAGAGTAAATAATAATTATTTGTATGATAATGGACGTACAGAGATGCATACAGTGCTTTCATAACTACATATCATTCCTATTGGTTTCAGTGTAGTTACTGAATAATAGGCCTTTAGATAAATAACTAAATAATAAACGTGTAGTTTAAGGAGGTTAAAATGTCAGAATACATGTCTTCGGTTTCCTAAATAAACAAGTTAAAATACTATAACTTTGGCCTAGTAACTCATTACTTAAGATGGGTGCCACTATGCAATTTATACTGACTTTCTTTTTTTTTTAACATTACTAGCTTTGGTAAGCTGGTGTTTGGCCTCAGTAAAAGCTATTATCGTGTCTTGTGACTCTCATGCTGGAAATCACATGCTGAAATTGAGCAATGGTTCACAATCTGCTTCCCTTGTCAAAATTAATGCCTGTTCAGGGATTTTCATGTTATTTTTTGCTTTATTGGAACTCAGTTAGGTAATTGTAATGAACATGTACTGTGTAGAGTCACAACCACAAACTCAGATGCAGATAAATTACATTATATTTCTTATTCACCAACTAATTTTAAACACAGTCATAATAACTGTGGTTAATGGGTAAAGATTTGGACAAAAGTTCTGCTTTGGTATGATGTCTTGTACTGATTTTGCTCTTGTCTTTTCTCTGTCTCCCCCTCTCTTTAGGATTAGAAAGCAAACTGGATAGCCTTAATCAGCTGAAGGTGAAAGGTTTAATCCTGGGCCCAATACACAATGTCCAAGCAGACCAGCTGAGTACTCTGCAATTGGATGACATTGATCCCATAATGGGTGAACAGAAAGACCTGGATATCTTGCTAGAAAGAGCCCACAAGAAAGGTGAGGTTCCATACATACTCATACTGGTATGGTTATGATTTTGTCATAAGTCAGTCGATATATTGCCAGGACTCCCTCTGTCTTATGGACCACTTTCCAAAAAAAAAAAGAAAAGAAAAAAAAAACACTGAATGCTTTCATTCATGTGTCCACACTATAGAAGAAACTCATGATTGTGTTACTTTACGCAGCGTTGTCATATATTTACTTGTTTCTATGTATCTCTCAGGTATGTCTATAGTGCTGGATCTGACACCCAACTATAAGGGGGTTGAAGCTTGGTTCAGCCGTCCTGTTGATGTCACAGAAAAACTTAAGGTAAGTGTTAGTCAAATAAACAAATCTGGAGGATATAAACAAGTTAGGCAGAGTTTAAATTAAGTTATAGTATTTTTTATTTTTTGCATTAGAAAATGTGACTGAATAGACAAATCTTTTTTCTTTGCACTCTACCAGCTTGCATGTGAAAACTGGCTACAAAAAGGAGTGGATGGCTTTTTCCTATCCCATATCAGCCAGATTGTAAATACTCCTACCTGGCAGTCTGTGATTAATGTTGTTCATTCCAACGCCACCGACGGGACTAAAAAGAGGTAAACTGGGCTGTAGAGACACCTTGTGGTTATCCTGAAATATTTTTCCAAAAAAGTTTTTTTTTTAAGCAGTATTGCTAGTTCCCCCTGCTTGTATCTTGTTGTATAGCATATACAGGGTTATGAATAAAGATGTACATTATAAATAAAATTAAATTGCACACTCATGAGCTAGAAAAAGCGCGTAAATGCGCAGTCACATCTAGTATACATACTTATTGTTATTTAAAATAACAACACATTCATAATAAAACTAGTGGTGTGAATCGATTAAAATTTTTATCTACTGTAGTTATTCACAGCCATCAGTTATAAAATATTCAGATTTACTTGTATTATAAACGTACAATGTTGGAATAAAGAAATTCATGACGAACTGGTTAGAGAAACCAGATTATGCAGTTTTATAATATCTCGAACATTAACATTTAAAAAATGTTACTTTTATATATCTCGAATTGGACCGACACTGCATGCAGTGGCTGGGTAGTATGGGGTGTGGCAACCCACTGACGGCAGAGCCCCAAATCCAAATAGTTCCCCTTGAAGGTAGCTCGAGGACAAAATGTAATTTTTATCCAATCTTCTATATAGAAATTCTTACCTAGTGATGTTTCTTCAGGAATCTTATTATCCGCGCTAAACGTGGCATTATCACACATAGCTGGGGGAGCCATTAAGGTCAAATTTGGTTATATGATTAATTTTCGTAAAAAATGTAGGCATTTGGCAGAATTAGTCATCTAGTAATGCGCCCAAATTTCTAGATTAATCACACGCATTAACGTGTTAATATTGACAACCCTAAATAAAAGCTACCTTGCTAATGCTATTGTTCTTTCTTAGTGCTCTGATAGGTGAAGACACCCCACTGTCTGTAGACAATGTCCATCCGCTTATGGAGCGCTCTGGAGTTGATCTGTTGCTATACAGACTGCCAGGTGCTCTGTCTGGGGTACAGCCAGCTATAAACAAGCTCTATTCCACCAACTCCAGCCTTGCTTTTAGTCTAAGTAAACACACTTCAAATTTGCCCGCACGCCTCTACCATATGCTGCTCTTCACCCTGCCTGGCACCCCAGTGTTCAACGGAGGGGATGAGGTGGGATTGCGAGAAGGGGTGAGTACAGATGTATGAGCAGAAAAAAACAAGGACTTTGCTTGACTGGCCTTAATACTTTCAAATATTTCTTTTTTAGGAATCCCTTAGTGGAATTTGGGACTTGGAAAACTCAGCTGAAGAAAACAACGAAACAGCAAAGGTGACAACAAACACACTATTGCAGAAGTTCACAAAAATAGCCTTATTGCACCTAAGCGAAGGTCTACATTTCCTTTGCAATACTGATATCTCACCATGCAATATGCAAATACGAACTCGTAAAAAAAACATATGTGGTCTGTGACTAGTGTGATCAATCACAGATGTTACAGATAAGGCTTTTGTGGGTGTTTTAATGATTTGTGGCATTGTCATAAAAAAAAAAATCATATTTATATTAATTCAGGCCCATTATTAGCAGGTTCATCAGATTTAGTATTCCAAGGCACGTTTGTTGAAATGTAATTGCAATATATTATTAATGGAGTTTGACAGTAAAATAAATTGACCAACATATATGTACAGAAGAAATACAAGGGGCGTTCAAATCTAACTGGGACTTGTGAAGAACTGTCTGGCGAATGAAGACATAAAAGACTTCAAGCACAGTATGGTGAAGAGACTCTTAGTCTCAATAAAACATTTGAATTTTGCAAACATTTTAACAAAGTCCGTATGTCTGTAAATGGCTATCCCTGCTGAGGTGGCTCGAAGTCCTGTGAACATTCAGCAAATGGAATGTTCTCACAACAAGTATGACCTCTTACTGCTCACCGCACCACGTGCACATTGCAAGAACTTGGCTAGAAGTTATTACCACATCCCTCATCCAGTTCTGACCTCACTCCAAGACATTTCCACATGTAGGGGCCATTAAAGGAGTTCCTTGGAGGCCAGTGTTTCAGACATGAAGCAGGCAGTCCAGTCATGGCTCCAATGTACTGAGAAAAAATTCTAACTTGATGGTATCCAGGCACTAGTGAAACGCTGGGATAAGCACATTAGTGTAGCAGGAGGTTAAATAGATAAATAAAAGTAGTTTTTACTCTCACAACTGTGTTTTATTATTTTGCACATTAAAAAATCCCAGTTTGACTTGAACATCCCTAGTAGGGTTACGGCAAAATGAGAGGCCTGTATATTTGTTGTATACAGTTATGTGTAAAAGTTAGGGACTTTTCATTCTATGTTTTTTTTGTGTAAAAACATAATAACAATCATCTGATCGTAGCAGATCTTCCTGTTCCTTAGAGTTCTAGACTGAGGTCGAAGGTAAGGTAAGGGGGGTAAAGTAAGTGGGTACCTAGTATTGCCCACATGTTTTTATTTTTGACTTCATTTTTGTTATATAAATAATGGCACGTTGAAAAAAGTCTCATGTTGTTGTTCGTCTGAGGTTGTATTTACCTAATACAAAGACCCACTATGATTTTTTTATGATTTTTTTTACACAAAATCACATGGAATTAAAAGCGGGGGCATGACTGTTTACACTGTTTACAGTAGACTTTTAACTAATTTTTAAATGTGTTTCATATATACAGTATATGTAACATGTTGTCAGTGAAATATGAGGTTTAACAAATATAGTGCTTTGTCTTTAATATTAAACCATATATGTCCGTCCACAAGATATTCAGAGAAGCTTTATGAAAACAGGACCAAATGTAAATTATGATATATTTAATTTGTATGTCATTCTTATGAATCTGATGTGGTTTTTCCACCTCTCATTCTCTCTCTCTCTCTCTCTCTCTCTCTCTCTCTCTCTCACAGACTGTAAGAGCAGAACGCAGTGCAGTGCGAAGCTTCTTTAAAACTCTCAGTGACTTACGCGCTAAAGAAAGAGCTCTGCTGCATGGTGAATATGCATCTCTATACAACTCCAGTTCCTCATTTGCATACCTCCGTCTGTGGGATCAGAGTGAACGCTTCATCACAGCCTTAAACTGGGGCGATTCTCCTGCCACAATGAAGCTGACCAACAGCGATCTTCCTGCCGAGGCCCGGGTCCGTCTCAGTACAGACACAGAGCAGCTAGCTGTGGACCACATGGTGCCTTTGGATAACCTGCAGCTAGAGGCCAAACAAGCTGTTTTGTTGTCCTACCCTTATGCAGGATAGGAATGTTATAATAAAAAAAACACACACACAACAATAATAGAAGGCCCCTTTTCAGAATAGAAAGCTAGTGTTAAACCACCTATTTCTTCTCATTGCCATGCTTCTTTTAGTTTTGGAATATTAAAGAAAGCAGTGTTGAGTTTCCTAAAAAAAAGTTTTGTGTTCTAATATTTAAGTAGTATTTTTACATCTGAATAGGACACTCTAGCTTTGTGTGTGTGTGTGTGTGTGTGTGAGGGCCACCATGAAAAAAATAAATGCAAAAAAAAAAAAATGCATAGGATGCATCTGGTGTCATGTTACTGCTCTCTCTCTCTCTCTCTCTCTCTCTCATTCACGGTCTGTTACAGTAAACATATTTTTGATTTATGTCACTGTGACTTGATATAAAGCACAGGCAATGTGCGTGTCGTTTGGCCATGTGCCACCTGCCGTTATTTCACAGGGCAGGAAAAGGAAGAGTCGAAGTATGTACAGGTGTTTCTAAGTATGTCATATACACCACTATTCAGCACTATATAAAACTCATGTACTTCCTCTTTACTGAAGCTAAAGATGAAAAAGCTGGGTTTTTTTTCCATACAACAATGTTTTGGTAATTAATTGTCATGGTTGGTTCAGTAATTTGTCAAAATTAGTATGATGCACTTACCTGGGTTCTGGTAACAGATTTGAATTAAGATCCTTGATTTATAGTTAATTAGTTGTAAAACTGTTATACATTTTAATGCATTGCTTATCATCCTAGACAATGATCAAGGTCATGGCAATTTTTTTTCTTCTTACAGTATATCAATGCTACAGAACCGCAGTACAATACAGCGTCAGACATTCTGAAGGTGTACATATCTGCCCACTTTCCTTTTTTCCCTTTCTAATTTCTATTCTTTTAAAGCCACATTTTCACACACATACAATTAACACACACATAATTAACATACATATATAATTAAATTAAAACAGCCCTCTGTGAATTTACAGGTATGTACGGTACATATTTCCTCTCACTGATAAAAAAAAAAAAAGAAACAGCAGTGGTTTGCATTTCTCAAAAAAAAAAAAAAAAAACAATATGTGGTAAAATAAACAGCAGTAAAAGTCAGTAAAATTCAGGATTTTAATTAAGTTTTCAAAAACACTGCATGTGAATATTTTTGATACAAATAGATTTCTAAACAATAGCATTTTGTATTTGTAAAATAATTTATATAAAATATAATCACAGAACAAATAAACCAAATGCTCATAATCAACTGTGTTCATTTTTAATAGTTATTAACTATGTTAATGTTAGCTATTAACTATATAATATACTAATGTACATTGACATATACAGCTCTTTGTCAGCTCTTGGAAAAACTGATAAGTTAATTAAAATGTCTGGAATTAGGCAAATAAAAATAAAAAATTTTAATTGTGCAAAAAGCAATAATACTTTGCATCAATCATTTTTGTATCTAATAAAACACTGTTAAATCTTTTCAGTCAATTGATGGATGAAGTTCAAATGCTGACAAAATTCTTATTTAATTAATTAATTAAGATTATTTTTGTAACTTTTTTATTTTGTAATGGAAAACAGACTGCAAATATACTGCACCTAAGATGTTTGTGAACAAGTGATATTCATTTGCTTCTTTCTTCTACCTTTCTGTCTAGTGTCAGGTCTGGTTACAAACCTGTAGATTAGATAAACGGTAGAACATGAAGCATTCTGAAATTAATAAACAATTGTAAATACTACTAAATGCTATAACTAACAGAAAAACCTAATCACAAAAGATATTTTTTATATTACTATAATTTTTTTAAATTGTTGGTGAGTCTTTTGAACTGAGTAAAACTGAACTCATTCATAGAGGACAAATAATTCTGTTTGCTGCTGTGTATATACGGCAATAACCTTGTGAGGTCATGGATTTGTGTATGCATGGAAATTTATGAGATTTTTAGTGTTTGTTTTTTAAAAAGCACTTTATTTTATAAATGATTCAGCTTTAAAAGTGATTCCCTGAGCAATGTAAAACTCAAATTTATGGTAGATCCCTTTAAACGTATTTATTAAACGTATTTTACATTTATAATAATACTAATATAGTTTAAGGAGAAAAGAATTGAGAACTGAATCTGAAAATATTAATGTAAACCAATGGACAAATATGTAATAGTGAGACTGTAGTTCCATACACACATACAGTTTTTAGAAAAACATCATAAGACATACTTTTATAATGTTACTGTACAGAAGCCACAATACATTGTGTGTGTGTGTGTGTGTGTGTGTGTGCGTGTGCCTGTGTGCGTGTTTTCAGCTCCAGCTGTCAGTGGGACATGGTGATATTTGAAGTTATATGATAGTGTGTGGCAGATTTCTGGTAAAGCACGACACTGCTGTCTTGTTATGACAATGTGTGGTCGCGGAGCTGTGGGTATAACATGTTAAGGTGTGTATAT
This sequence comes from Clariallabes teugelsi, assembly GCA_030014215.1. NCBI lineage: Eukaryota > Metazoa > Chordata > Actinopteri > Siluriformes > Clariidae > Clariallabes > Clariallabes teugelsi. Next base: position 18,733,350 of record JAQMYG010000001.1, on the reverse strand, counting down.
ATATATGTGTGTGTGTATAAGTGTTTTTTTCAGTGGGGATGGGTGTTTCAGTTTGACTCAGGTAAGCTTTTGACGGCAGTGAATAGGGTTTTTTTTGTGTGGGTTCGAGAAAAGGTCTTTTATACAGAGACTAATCTAAAAGTCAGATCTTTTTTTTCCCTTGAGATTAAAGCTTTACACTGCAGATGAGTTTGCAATAGATGAAAATCAAATACTTCATAGCCAGGATTCATTCAAACTGCTTTTTGGAGCAATCTACATTTCTACACCTATTTTATATATTGTTTTATTATTACTTCCGTTTAATTGCTCTTTTAGTTTTGGAATGAACATGCAGCTTAGCTCTCTCGTTGTCTCTGTAGATCTGTCTGCCTATTTGTCTTCCTCCCTTTCACCAGATGCTAATGAGAGAGAACGCCCCCTCTTGCCCTGACAATATGAAACTGCACTTGGAGCGATGCACAGTCATGCCCCGACTCTCAGTCTTACTGGGTCAGCCCACTGACATTCACAACACTCCAGCTAACTTCTTGCTATCTTCACCTTTAATCTTTACCATTATGACCTATACAGAAACAGTGTGCATTTAGTTGCCTTATAAGATAAAAAAAAAAAAAAAACTAAAATTTTTATGCTATTGTTGTAAGCATCTGTCATCAAACCCTTCATTTTTGCCATCAGTTTTAATAATTCATGAAGCTACATTACAAGTGTGAAATTAAATCAGTACAAATATATTTTAACCTCTTTTTGTACTGCAACACTTTACAAACAAGCAGACAAAATATGACACTGTCCCTGTGACACTATAGAAAATTTATATTTAACCCTAATCAAAACTTTGTCAATATCTATCCTCAGCAGATAAAGATAAAAATTCATATTTTTGATAAAATTTTGTCACATTTAAAATTTAAATGTAAGCGACAAAGTGAAAAGACAAATGAATGAAAAAAAGAGATAAGAGAAGGAAAAGGATGAGCGCTTTGTCAAACTGAGAGCTGCTCTGATGGGTTGACTTGGCGCGTTACATGTTTTTATTCTCTGTGATGTTTTTTTTCTTTTTGTTTCCAGGATCCCAGTGACGAAGTCAAGAGATCAGAAGAAGAGAGACTGCCATACCAAAGCGCAAACCATTACCAACGCCTCCACTGTCTCTCTCTCTTTTCGCATATGGGTGTATGCCCAAACATACACACATATATACACACACGCACACACACACAGACACACACACCTCTCTCATCTCGTGTCCTCAGTGTCAACTTCCAGGTCTGGATTAAGACTTGAAAAGTAAGTCATATCATTCTATATTTATGATTAAATCTATTCTTATGTAAACGTATGTTTGACATCAATCGGTGTGCAAACAACATGCTGTATGCATATAAAAAAAACTGAAATTTTGAAACCATACCGCTGTTATTGCTCTTCAAGTATATAAGTCGTAAAGAGTTTTTCAAGGGTTTAACTAAACAGTTAAGAGTTATTGCTTTCCTAAAAGCGCTATGTTTGAAACCTTTTCCAACTGAGAAACACCTATTTGTATAGTTCTGCATTCATGAAACATTTAAGAGTTCCCCAGAAGGACTGTCAAAGAACCCTTACTGGGTCTTAGGTTTAACTTTTTCCTCCATGACTGCACTAGTATACTTTAAAACACAACAAGATTAGTACAGAAACCTGTAACAAGCTTTTTGCATTCATAGCCCAATGCAAAATGTTGCCTTTACATCAAGACTGTTATTTAATATCTGAATTAGAAAAATGAAATGGTCAAATGCAAAATTGGCTGTGTAATGTGCAAATATTTTAAGTATAGTCATTTATAAACAGTTTTACATATTCACTTTAACCATATGTTCACTGACAGGCAAAATTTAGACTCTGTAAGCGTCCTTCAGTTGTCTCTCTGGGGACCTTTAAGCTTCTGTGTAGAAGTCAACAACCAAGTGTTTCCTTATCAGAAATGGTTTCAAGTAAAACCCTTTTAGAAGGCCAAGATACCTTAATGATATAACGGACCTAAAAAACTCTTATTAACAACTATTAGTTCCAAAGAGTGAGCAATTTCCTAAGTATTACAATTTTTATGCATATGTTAGTTCATTTGTGTTTGACTATTTAAATCTAAGAGCATTAGATTGCAGACTGTACATAAGTAGATAGATAAATGTGATGGCTTATTGTGTTTTGGCCCGAAAAATACTATTGGGCCAACACTAGTAATGGAAAGAACTACTGACTGTGGATTTTGCGGACATGAAAAGACAAGAGAACGATTCTTTGCAAAGTTGTGCCTAACAATTTATATCTAAGGAATCATCTTTAAAGTAAATGACGCAACATATAAATTAATCTACAGTAAAGCCAGTCCTGGGATGTTTTCCGTTGTTTGAGGTTCTGATGGGATGCTGGGGAAGAAGCAGCGTTGATAATGATGTTTGCACGTTTTGCATTTCTTTATGCAAATTGTGAGGCCAGAGGCATTATTGGAAAGAAAAAGCAGACTGCTGATTTATTGATAACTTTAAAACCTTGTTCCCCAAAGTGGGGACGACAGAACAGCAGGTCTGCAACATCCATGCCGAGTCCAGTTTTATCAGAATTTATCAGTAATATTATGGCAGTGTTTGTATATTATAAACATTTGTATACATTTATTTAGTTCCTAATGGTTATAAGTCTTATTATATGCTTACCTTAATTACATTTGTTTAATATGAAGATTATGTAATGAAAATGTATAAATGAAGATAAATCTGTTATATATAAAATATGGAAATATTGAAAAAAAAAACACACACACTACGCTTTAATGCATTGTATCAGCTGGGTTGAATTATCTTTAAAGTTCATCAAATAAAAAGCTTAATTCTCCAGTAAGTAAGTCTCTTAAAAAAGACAAATCTGTTTGATGATATTTGATGGTACAAGGTCTATGTGCGATCATAAGAGGTCTATTTAAAAGATTTAGTTGTTTTGGCTATAAAACATTCTCGGCTGAGAACCTCTCCAATGCTGTTTGGCTGGATTTTGGTGGACAATCCAATGGAAACTTGTTAACTAAGTAATTGACAAGTAGTTAATTCACTTTCTTCTTTGTTCTGCATAGCCCTACTTCCAGTTTGCACCACTATATATTTCATCATCCAGATGGCAGGTCAGGAAATTCTGATTGCTCAGCAAAAGCTGGTGAAGATTTATTTTCAGATAGTAAAGATTGAAAGACTTGCCTAGAAACCTGTCACATTGTCTAACCAGAATTATTAGATATTTAGTCTAAACTGCTTATCATAGTATCTGCTATGGGCATACTGTGCAATTGTTTCTAGATGATACACGGAGAGTCATTAGGAGCAGACACTATTCTTTTTATTTTTTTAATCTAATTTTCAGATCTTAAAATGTAATGCATGTCATAATATGTGACAAGCATTAAATTTCCTTACCAGGAAAGGCTCGTGGACTTGGTGACAATTAACCTACTGTACGTAATTTTTTATTAGAATTTCCTGCCATTATACTGTAATAACATATAATATGTTTTTGCATAATGTCAAGAAAGTTGCAAAGTGTCTTTTATATAGTAAATTTTAAAAAATAAATCTACCTGAATTTCATTTCATGATATACAAAAAACAGTACAGAATAAATCCGCATTAATTAATTTCATTTATGTATTGTATCAATCTAAATGTGCCAGTATCCTAGTTTATTCCAACAGTCTATATGTCGTATGACAAAAAAACAAAACTTTGAATATGGATAATCAAAATACAGCCATTTAAGAGAACAGTCATTCGCTAACAATTTCTAAATTTAGTTCATTGTGATTTTATCAGTTAAATTAAATAAATTAAGTTCGCAAGCCGATTTAAGTTTGTTAATTTATGCATTCATTTATTGAGGAACATTTGGAAATGTGTGTTCTTACACTAACGAGTGTTCTTGTAAATGAGCAGGCACAAATATTGCATGCACATTTTGGATATAAAAAATTATTACGCATTTATGCATTAATCCAGTTACGGAATACCTCTTAATCCCTGTACAATGCTACAAAGTTTTAATATGATTTAATACATGGATTAAGCTGCATACAGATTTATATTAATAATAATTTTAACCATGTTGAATATTTGTGAATTTTTCTATTTGAAAGTGAAAATAAGGGATAGGGATAATATATATTTTTTTTTTCTGCAGGCAAAGAATACAAAAGTATCTTTAACCTGTCTCTGCAGATCTCACTGATCGGCCCGAGGTCTCCGTTCAATTAATCTGAGACAGGATTCCAGTGGATTCTAAAGAAGAGGAAGAAGTAGTCGTTAATTTAAAATTGAAATGTAACAAAGCTTATGAAACCTGGTGCTCTTAATTGCGGTTTACACTACTTGTAGGTGAGAGATTATCTTTGCATCAGTATGGTGAACAAAATCACAAAACCCATTAAATTTAATACAAAAAGATTTTTCTAAATTATTCTAAAATATAAAAGGACTTTCATGTGTCTCATTTTACTACCAAAATCTTATCGCGCTTACGTATGCCATAAACACATGTATTCCATTAGACACAAAATCTGTTTAAGAAAAATAAGCCTTTAATGTCAAATTGTTGTGCAGAAAATCGTCTTATTTGGATTTCTCATTCTTCACTTCCCTTTTTGTATTCGAAAAAAAAAAAACGCCTCATAGTGTGACTAGATCGATGGAGACAGAAAAAAGTCCAAACCGCTCCGCTACTTTCCCCCTCCTCTGTTCACTCTTTCACACATCTGACAGAAAACTAGACCAAAAACCTCCACATTCTTTCCTTCTTTTGCATCCTGTGTTTCCAGTCAGTTACCTGTTTGCGTCCTTTACATGCTTGTGCTTTAATGAGACTCATGTGTTGCACACCTGCATTACTTGACTTGAGCAAAGACTGTTCAGTGATTGAAGTGTCACAGTTGCGTGTCTGAAAAATAGGTATCTAGAGAAATCATCTAAACATGCAGATGTTCAGATGATTTTATAGATATCTTTTTTTTTCAGAATTTTCAGCACTTTATATGTATAGGGGACAAAAAGTACCCAATTTTCTTAGGCAAGTAAAAGTGCAATTACTGAATTAATAATCAAGTAAATGTAGAAAAGTACAAAGTTTGAAAGAAAAAAAAACAAGAAATATCCAGGGAAGAGAAACATATCTGCCTCACCCAACATACTGATTTTACTGATATTAAATTAGTGCCCTTTCCTTATAACATCAAGGAATGTGGAAAACCATTAGCTAAGACTAAGAACAGCTTAATTAATCAAACGTTAGCTAGCATGATAAGTTTGACGATACGAACTACAGTATATACATGCACAATACAAACAAACTTGATAAATACAAAGTGCATCACATAGATTAGTGATGACTTATAATTTTAGAAAAAGAAGAAATGTAGTGATGTAGTGTTTCGAAAATTGAGTAGAATTTAGAGATTGTTCCAACGTCTTATGGGAAAGAAAATCTTAAGTAATACTTGCAAACTTACTCATTAATGGTAAACTTTTAGGATATTTTATGGTAGACATTAAAATATAAAAAAAATAGTCCTATAATTTGTCCATTTACAAACCAAAACTGTATCTCGGTGAAGTTACAACATCCAGTCATTTTAGACCATCGACAAATTAACCACATAAAGATATCAAAATCAAACAATCAAACAAACAGACAAAAAAACAAGTTTAGGTCCAAATATGCTTTTTACTTATCAAACGCACTGCTCACTTTAAACAGAATCACAAAGTCTTTTAATGTGCTGTGACCATTTTATCTACTAATGCTTTGTTTCAGCTTAAGACTATGTTGTAACCATACATCTTTAGGCAACTGTGATGTTATTAACAGTTATTCATTGACTCTATTATAGGCTATAACTTGTTTTCAACTGGAACAGTTGGCTACTGTATGTACTGTATAAGTGTACTTTGAGTAACAAAAAGAAGTGTATTGTACTTTTTATACTTTATGCTCTAAGCATTTGGTCTTTTTATGGAGGCCAATATTTTGTCTAGATTTCTTACCCATCATACAGTACATCTGAGGTTAATGAAGAGGAGTGTCTAAAATGCATTTCACACATTGCAGACCTCACAGTTACCATTCACCCACACTGTCCTCAGCATTGCTGTAGTGTGGCTAAGAAACCAAAGGTGTAAGACAACATGTGGCAGTCCAGACCAAATCTGAGCCTGCAAAGTAAGACCCAATACATACAGTATAGTTTCTACTACCAACTGCACCTTGTTTTACACCTTCAGTTTCTTACCCACACTATGATAATGCTGAGGTTAATGGAGAGAATTATTATACATACATGCACACTGTACAGACATTACACCCACACTGTCCTTTTGAAACCACAAGATGCACAGGCCAGGGAGATTTAAATTTCTCACCGTGTGTGAACTGACTTAACATACAATACTACAGTACATTGCATCTTTCCCTACCAACATCAAGCAAACGGCAATATATACTCGTTAGTACATTTAAAAGAAAAACTGCATGATGAAGTTGCAGTGTTTTTACATCTTTCCAAATTCTTATTGTGACTATTAATATGTGAAGACTTAGGAACTTTGATTACTAGATGCCAATGCAATGGCATATATATTTACTTCTGAACATATATCATCCCTATTCCTTGACAAACTTTGCAACGGTACTTTTCGTTAATGCCTCAAAACAGGATCAATACTGGTTATATTTAGAACATTTAAAAATGACAAGAAAATTTTATGCTGTAGAAGGCAGAGAGAGAGCAGAAGAGGAAGAAGGGAGTTACACAGGGGAACCACTTTGTATAGCCAAAGATATAGATAGAGAAAAAGCAAGTGATGTATGGAAACTATACTCGTGTTGTGTGTTGTGGGAAAGAGAAAGATTCAAGTATAGAAGAAGGAGACGGAGAGAGAACAAACGAGCGGAGGCGGGATGTACGGAGGTTTCCCTTGTCCACTTCCTGCACTGTTGTCGTTTCGTGGTCAACTTCCTGTCACATGACTTTGAAACACTACAATCTCTGACATAAACACAAGTGTTCTTCTCACCCACATAAATACACACAAACTGACATAGGCTCTTACACAAACATGCTCTCACACTTACGCACACACACACACACACATACAAGCTTACACTCTGACACACACACATAGAAACAGTGTTGACAGGAAGCTTTGCCACTCGCATATCGTATATACACTCACACACACGCCTACGCTCTACCTGATGAAGCCTACATGTCGACTCATACGCATTTCAGACCTAAGACGAAGTGAGTCACTCACCACATGAGATGCTCAAGATAACACACTCAACCTTGTGAACAATGGTTTTGGCGGAGGCTGTGCTTTTACCATGATCCGAGATCAGTTTTGCGGTCACTTGTAGATAATGTTAAAACTCAGGTGGCGAACAAGCCAACAATTTACAAAAAGTTTTACCTTGGCTTTCAGCAACATACTACATTTGCCTGTATTTAAGCTTTTTGGAAAAGAATTTGAATTCCTGATTAGGATTTCTCATAGAGAAATTCTACATGCTTACTTCTGCAAATCAACCGAGAATATACTAGACATTAGACAGAATCAGATTTTTTTTTTTTGATGTTCCGTGTGCTGTGAGTATATATTTACTTGTTTGTTTACAAAACTGGGATACTGTATAATAAATAAACTTGGTGGAACAGAAAGAATAAGGGATGGAGCAAGACAGAAACAGAGGGAGATCCGTGACTCTTTCCCCAGGATGTGGTTTTCTTTTCGGGGTTTTAGGGGTGAGGTTCTCTCTGTGACAAATATAAGACTTACTTTTGATCGGTAGCACCTGCTTGCATGTGTCTATGTGTGTGTTCACGTGTGTTCCTGTCAGCATGAGTGTGGGTGTGCTTCTTTAAAATGTTTATATGAAATGTTTTTACATACCAAGATAGGTAGGGGGGCGGAGGGGGGGGGGATGATTGGGGGAGAGAAAAAGAAAAAGTTTGCACGTGTGAAAGTCTTGTAGTTTCATTTGTAAGCGGAGGAGATCGCACACTACGGAATATCTTTATAGGTATTTATCATGTATTGAAGAAAAAGGAAGGCGCATAAGAGACAGGTATGTTAAAAGTAAGACAAGAAAAACTTTCAGTGCTACAAGCTAAAATGGAGTGATGAAGTGTAAAGCAATTGAAAGTATCTATTTAGACAAATGATCGCAACTTATCTCTCCATCTCTTTCGCAATGTTTTTCTTCTTTTATTGGTTTAACGCCAAAAAACAGAAACAGGAAAGATCTTAGAGAAAGTAAATAGCAAAAAAAAACATTTGAGATTAAAGCTTTGACTCTCTTATTCTTCTACTGTTTCAGTTCCCAAGGCTTTATTTTGATGTGTAATGCAAAATGGTAACTGTGTGTTCCTCTCCTTCTTTTCAGTTTAAAAGATGCCATGACTGTCCTGTGACTTTAGCTTGGCAAATAGAGAGCTTTTAAACAGCCTCTGACTACTCTCTGGCACAAAAACATCTAAACATCATGGCCGATCACAGCTCCATCCACACTTCAGAGTCTCCACCCTTCTCTGCCATGTACCGACTTCAGACGCCAGGTCAAAGACCAAACTACAGCCTTTTTGAGAACAGTTCTGTGAGCAGAATAAACCAGTATGACGATGGCAGCCTTTTAAGTGACCCTGCTGACAATTGTGCCAGTGCTGGAGCGAGTATGAATGGAATTAGTGAGCAGATAAACTCAGCATACTGGGACATGGAATCTTTCACCAAAGCCCACAGTGAACGATATGAGGAAGAATGGAACTCCCAGCAGCAAGATGCAATAGAAAATTATGGTACCACAGAAGGAAATCATCAGAAACTTGACTCTTTCTCTGAGGCATTTTATGGCCGCAGTATTTCTAGAATTGCTAACTGTGTTGATCAGGTTGGATACAATGTTGATCCAAACAACTCTCCCACTATTTCACCTCTTCCCTCCCTCTCTATACCTCTGGTTCTAAGTCCTCCTCCTACACCTCTTCCTCAGCCATCTCTTTCTCCTCCTAAACGAGGGCTTTACCCTCCTCCTGCACAGTCACTGAGCCAAGCACAATCGCAGTCCCCTTCCGAAGGTTCATTGCGATTCTTTCCAACTCTATCTTGTACAAGTTCCATTTTTCCCGGGAGTTTAACTCCTAATCACTGGCTCCCACTTTCCACCACCACCAGTGTAAGTGGAGACATAACACAGCATCTCCCTCAAGACTCTGGTCCATCTACAGTCTATCCAGAGGCGGTGCAGATTCATCTAAGACAGGAGGGAGACACAGGTAACCAAAACAGCTCCTAAGGAAAATGCAGATTTTGCATGATTGTGTACCAACCTGATTTCTGATAAACCCAGGGTCTTTCCTCTGTCAGACTGTTCTCTAGAGACATCTCCATGTTCAACTCTGGTGCAGCGTCCATCCCAACAATCTATTCCAAAACTTGAGAAGGAGCATTGTCCTGTGACCTCCGAACATCACATGACCTGGTCCCAGGTAGGTTTTCTGAGTCAGTGCTCTTTAATGAATAATACAATTATTGAATTTTTTAACATTCATCTATAAACCTCCCCCCTCTGCCACAGATGATACCATCATCTCAGCCTTTTTGCCCTCCAACTCATCACTTGAACACTCAGGCAGAGGGCCTGGGGGTACATGAGGACACAAAGTCCATTGTGGGGTTCCAGCGAACACTTTCCTTATGCTTGCCCAGCTCACAGGTATGAAGGATTCCCATTAGCAAAAATACTGATCTTAAGTACCAGAATAAGGAACCTAAGCGAATGACACTAAAGTTTGGACTTTTGGTGTTATTAGAATAACTCCTCTGCAACCTACACTGGAGTTCCATTCCACAGTGTCCTCCAGTCAGGAGCACTGGGGGAAGATCGGGAATATCTGACTTGTCACTACACTCCACTGCCCATGCTGAATCCCACACGCAGTGGAACAGGGTTGTACTGTAACCTTCTGCCTCCACTGAACCATCAGGCACAGTGGCCAGAGGAAACAGGACATCATGTTCAACAGAGGTGAGACAATGTCCGTACAGTCTTTGAAAAATTAGTTGTCCTCAGCTGTTTTTTGTGTAGTGTAGTACCTTGAGAATAGACAATGCACTATTGCTTTAAGCAATTCATTCATGGTTTTTCTTTCACGCACCAGGCAAATAAACATAGGACTGGAGTTTCAGGCTGAGATACCGGAACTGCTAGAGCAGGAGGATATAGAGTTTTGGTCTGAAGAACCACTTCGGGAGGAGTTACTTTGGAAACCATGGGTGGAATTAGAAAGGAATGATGACTTACTGGCGCAGGGTAAGTATTCCAGTAAAGCAGTGTTAACCCTAAACCATATACAAAGTACAGTGACATCTTGGATTGCAAGTAACTTGGTCTATGAGTGTTTTGCAAAATTTAAAAATAAATTTAACTTGATAAACGAACGAGGGCTTGAAATACGAGCACTGTAGTATGTATACACTTTGTCTGTCAAGTGTCACCTGATCACAACTGAGCCAATGGTTCTTCTCTTGAGCGCTGAGGGACTGTGGGTAATCGTCTTCCATACTCAGTCTCAGTGTGTGTGCGTCACTCATATAGTCAACATCCATGCTATTACATTGTGACCACATTGTGTGTGCATAAAGAATTTTTTTATAAGTGTGGTGACTGTTCTTTAGTAACTGTACTGCAACAACGGCGTCCATGAATTAAAAAAAAAGCTACAAAGGCTGTAGCAGTGTGGGAGATCAATCTGTTTAATGACAATGCAACATCACATTTCTGCAAAATACTCAAAAGGAGGCAAAAGCAAGTGTCATTAGAGAGGTTCCTTGTTAAAGATTCCGAAGTTTCCAGAGTCTCTGGTGTGTGTGTGTGTGTGTGTGTGTGTGTGTGTGTGTGTTTGTGTGTGTGTGTAAGTAGTCCTATACAGTAGCCACCTCCTCCTTCTCCTTCTCACACCAGCCACTATTCTTTTGAAGATTAATTTGTTTTGTTTTTACTCTTTATTTTGTATGAATCATTTTATATGAATCTTTTTTAATTGTGGAACAAGTCATCGGTGTTTCCATTAGTGGGGAAATTTGCTTTGATATATCAGTGCTTTGGATTACAAGCACACTTCTGGAATTAATTATGCTCGCAATCCAAGGTTTAACTGTATGTTTACATTTGTAAGTAGACCTACACTACATCCAACCAGCCTAAATCTTCCTTTTAACTGACTGATTGAAGATTTCTTGTAGATCATATTAGATCTGTATTATTCTTGACTCTAGCATTGTGTATATCCAACCCACTATAGTGAGTAAGGGGCACCAGCAAGGGTTACCATTGTCTTATTAATATAAAATACTTTGTGCTGTGTGTCTCCCTATATGTTAAGTTCAATCATCTAATTTAGAGGCATAAGATTAATATTTTTGTACCTTCATCTTAGATTCTACAGTCTATAACTAATTTCCCTTTCATGCCTGCGAAAGTTTTTCTATATTCATTTTCAGTTTCTACTGTGGGACTTAACTTCCTTTTTTGGCAAATTAACTACATGGTTTACTGCATAGAAACTAAAGAACAGACTTATAAAGACTAGAAGATTTGGTCTTTATTCAGGTCCATACATATTTAGACAGACATTTTTCATATTTTTGCTTCTGTACACCACCACAGTAATTGGATAACTGACTCATACAAGGTATCATGACTTTTTCTTCTTTGCCTTATCACAAATTAAGGAGATAAAAGGTCATTAATTCAAAGTGTTTAATTTGCATTTAGTACCTGTTTAGGAAAACTCTTAATATGGGGGTTCTAAGAGGTGGCAATGCAAGTGATTGTCATTATTAGGTGCATTTACATGGACTGTAATATTTCACTAATAATTGGAATAATAGCCCAATTGTAATCGAATCAGAATGAGAGATTCCATTTAATAAGTGAATAATAACAATATAAACACTATAATCCTATTATTGTGTTGGATTAAATATAATATTGTAATAATATTGTTTCTGAATGTTTGCCCTACATGGGTGTTATATTAGGTTATTTGATGGCTTTCTGAGAGGGAAATTTTGCTTCAATTTCATCATAATAACCAATCATAATGCAGAAACTGGAATATATCGGAAAAGACAGGAAGCCTAACCTAACCTCAAAGAAAAATATTTCTTTTCCTTTCCAGCATCCTGAAACCAGTTAAATAGCATGACAATAAAACTGTAAACGTAGTATTGACTTACTCATTTTTAAAATCCAATTATTAAAAATAATCTTAATTTGTATGATAATGACTTTTAAATCTGTTAAAATGCAGGGAATATGGCAGTAATTCCTAAATAGTTAATGCAATATTTTTGTTAAACCCCTTGAATTAAAACTGAAAGTCTATACTTCAGTCACATCTGGTTTGCTTCACTTTCAATCCATTGTGGTGGTGTACAAGTGCAAAATGACAACAATTATATTACTTATAAATACATATAAACGTAACCTTCGATACTTCTAAATTAAAAGGTTGCTAACAGGTAATGCCAATGCACAAGGCATAATATTTTTTTCAACATATTCCCCTAATATCTCTGCTGTACACTTCATGTTTTGACATGTTCATTAATAGACAGATAACCGTGTGGAATATTAGATAGATAACTGTATGGAAATATTTTGCAGTGGAGAATCTTCTAGATCTTAGTACTTCTACTGCTTTACCTGGAGGTGTTGCTAATCTAGAACTTGCCCTGCACAGCCTGTCCTTATGCCAAGGAAATGTATTGGTAAGAAAGCGGAAATAAAACACTTAGTCATACATTACGCTTCAGATTTCCTATTAACATCACTGTCTTTTTGAACTCTACCTTTCTATTACAGGCTGCTTTGGAGATGATGTTTTTCACAAACTCAAAACCCTCCAGAGACTACCATTATACTGGTACAATTCTACCTCTTATTAGCGTCATAGAAATTGGGGACTAATTGAGCTGGTGTATTTATGTTAGAAAAAGGCAGACATGACGTACATTAACATGGATATGCAAATTACAAATCTACTTCGATGTTACATAGAGGAGCCTACAGTTTTCAGATCAATTTCTTTTACAATATAGTACACTGTATTATTTTCCATTAAGCTTCATATGTCATCTTTACTATCATTTCGAGTGGAAAGAGAAAAATCGAGGATGCTTTGTTTATCATGCTTTGTTTATCATTTGTTTATCATGTTTATCAGTAAAATCACTCTACCTGTGGTCCCTCTCTTACAGGCAGTGACATCTGGTGCTTGAGTGAGCAAAAGTTGTTTCATAAGGCCTTTGCCATGTATGGAAAAGACTTCTCATTCATTCACAAAATGGTATGTTAATATTATAACATACATCTAATATTAAATATATTGACAGCCCAACTCATACATAACAATACACCAAAGGTGCAGACAAAGGGGGTGTCACAGTGCGTGGAATTCTACTATCACTCCAAACGGCTCAGAGAAAAACAGAGGAAGTTAAAGGAAAAAGAAGTGCAGCAGCAGCAACAAATGGCTGCAGAAACACTTACACCAACTAACCAGGTGATTTATAATTATTTCATTACACAATGTTAATAGATTCTACCTTTACAGTGTCATTTGACAATCATTTTCTACTTACAGGTCATGATGATGAATCCTATTAATGTAGACAGGCTGATTCACACACCTGCACTCGCTCCGAGTTTTCCCTGCAAACAATGTGGAAAGTAAGTGTATTCCTGACTTCATACATGGCAATGCTAGCAAATTCAAGCCTTTTTTCTGATAACTAACAATTTTCTTATGGCCACACAGCTGGTTAGTCCCAATCCTGTGAGATCTCGTCACATTGTGTGCATATGGAAAAGCTCTCACTTTCACTATTAAACATTGCTGCGGTTTTTACTGTGGATTTTTTTTTTCCATGCAACTTTACCAAGTGTTTAACTGATCACCATTCATGGTTTTTTTCTGACCACATTTTTTTTTACAAAGTTGACAGTTCATCACTACCTTTCCAAGTTCTGATAATGTGTTAAAGGATTCTTAACTTAGTTCCAGTAATTTCAAATCTCCTTAGTTGTTTTCTTTGTTTAATGCAGCCAAATAATTTGACAATTCTGAAATGGTGCCTTATTTTTTGGCCAGGCAGGGTATATTAAATACAAAATGTATTGTAAAGGTCTCAACACAATTATTAGATCTTCAGTTAAAACCAGATTTAACCACACATTGTTTGTTCATTTTTTAATACTATTCCAGCACATATAAACTCTTGGATTGCTTTCTAAAATTTAGAAATATCAATACATCTTTATTAAAATACAGAACTCATAAACCAAATTCATTCATTTTCTCTTTGTTTCTCTCACTCTGCATAAACCATTCTTAGGATGTTCTATAAGATCAAAAGCAGAAATGCTCACATGAAGATTCATCGTCAGCAGCAGGAGGACTGGAGGGAGAGAATCCATCCAAACAATCATCTTAGCCTGACCCAGGCCCTGCAGAACCAAAACCGAACCCTGGTCAATCAAAACCAGCTTGATACGCAAGGTCTTACAAACCAGTTAATTACCCAAAGCTTTATCCAGAACCTGGTGCAGTCTCAGGCTCAGCTCGCTTTTATCCAGAGCAGCAAGGCTCAAAGTCCATGTTTCACTACTGCCATTAGCAGTACAAATTCAACACAAAGTCCACAGATGGCTACCAAAGCCCCAGCTTTACCAATTTACAGGGGCCCCCAACAGACATGGGGAGCCATTCATGGTAGCTTGGACTCTGGGCTATATTATGACTAATAGAGGACACAGGTGGGGGATTTTGGTTTAACTTCTTAGCTACAATCCAATGAAATTTTTCTTTGTTCATTTCAGGAACAGTTAAACTGACATGTAGCTTAAGTTTGTATATAACTGAATTTAAAAAACATGTTCATTAAATGTCTATATCGACTTAACACATGCAGTCTTTTTTTCTCTTAGTTCTACACAAAGTACTCCACAATGACAACGTAAACAGTAAAACGGATGTTTTGTTTATTTATTAAAAAATAAAGACTAATATATCCCATTTACAGAAGTATTTAGCCTCTTTGTTATTAGAGTTTTTCTGTAAGGATAACTTTTTCCAATTTTAAATGACTTTGCAAGATGGCAGGCCGCTCATAGGCGACCGAAACCCTGTGATTGCAGGTTGTCCAGGTGAAGGCCAATGGGATAACCCTTTCTTCCATTGCAAGAGAAGTATTTGTTCCAAATCTGTGATTTCTAGAATATTGCAGCTTTACAATGATTCTAAATCACAAGTCCCCCCCAAAAGGCTGGGTGTTAATGTACTGTAAGATAAGTGCATGTGATGACAGGATAATGCGGAGACTCTCAATGGGGAATCATCTAGAATTCTCGCCAGTTCAACAGTGTAGTTGAACAGCATAAGGATCTGTCTTGGCATATAGTGTCTGACGGTTAAGAGAATCTGGCCCACTCTGCTGTGACCAAGCCTCTGATCAGCAAAAAGAATCAAAAGGCAAGGCTAACCTTCACTGAGAAGCATGTTGTGTGGACAATGGAGAACTGGATCAAAGTTTACTTTAATGATGAGAGAGAATTTATTTTGGTCTTTTTTGAAAACATTATAATATGGGAAAAAGACTGAACACAAAGTGCACAAAGAAGTCAGTGGAGGAGGAAATGTCTTGAGAGATGATTTCTGCAGCAGGAGTTATGCCTCTTTTATGGCTACATGACAGGGTGATTGAAAATGCATGTGGTTTCTTCCCTGTAAGCATCTCCCAATCAGCCCACAATTTTCATGCAAGACAATGCCCCGCCACAATACAAAAAAAAGCTAAAATCTCTGAAATATCCCTGGCCACAAAGGTATCGCTATGAAACCAATTACATTAACCAAACTGTGGAAGTAACTTGAAGGGCTAAGGTCACAGAAACACTAGAAACTAGTGATGTCCTGTCAGCTGAAGATGTGCTGAAATCAATTAATGCATGGGCCTCTGCACTTCCTACTTATTTTTGACAACTGTAACCTGCAATAATCTTTTTTCATGCTAGAGTGCTTACTTTTCTCATTTCGATCACTGTGTTTTTACAAATAATGGAAGTGCCTTGGTTATTTGGTAAAACTTGCTAGTAGAACTAAGCTAATATTCCTTCAAATTTTAAGCGCTGAAGATATTTCAGAAAAAATCGACTGTTTATAAATTGTACTCTAATTTTGATCTTCTTGATATCTCACTTAATGCTATTCAAAAATCAAGCGTGATTGCTTTATAATCTCATGCATGTTATTAAAGTTATTAGATAGAAACCTCACCTACCTCACCGGAGATATCAGGCCAAACAGCATGCAAGATCTGGATAGAAGTTTCTCTTTCATTAAATTCTTGTGTAACCACCCTGAACTTTAAACATAAGCTCATTATTTCGCAACATGAGGGTAAATCCATTTTTACCATAGAGATTATTATCAGCCCATGGCAAAAATTCATAACAAACTGTCAATATACTGTGAATACCAGAATAATGCATTTCTTTTTCACTCCTTGCTGCATAGGGCCTGCGCTGCATGTCCTCATACTGTCTGAAGTAGCTACAGGATTCACAGGCATCTTTAATTTCATGGGCCAACATGTGAACACAATAAAAAATAATTGTTTATGGGGTTTTAATAATAGATAAATGTTTAAGAAAAACTTCAACCTTTCAAGATTTTTTTAATTATTATTTAAAATATTTATACACTAAATCTAATTATTGATCATTTATGATCAAAGATCTGCAATTATTAAATCAGTACTACTAACTTTATAGTACCAGTTGGGAAGGATTGATACTTCCAGTTCAACCAGTTTGATAGTTTGTTAGCAGTGGGAGGAAGCAAGCGTGATGGTATTGTTAAGTTGCATTTATAATTATTTCAGAAGGAATGATGTCAGTATAAATCTTCTGTATGCGGTGTCATTTCAATCAAGTCAAAACAGGACTTCTTACTTTCAGAATAACAGAACAGTTACAGTATGAGAGTAAAAACTTCCAGAGCAACTCCCAGCTGAGTTCCTGTAATGTGCAAATGGTGTTTGTGAATGATTGTTGATAAGAATATCATCACTATACTTAAGGTATGCTGTAAATGTCAATTAGTTTCACACCTTCATTCATGAGAAACTTTATCACAAGTAGATTTAAACGCCTCTCATATTATCTTTCCATGAATGTGGATAAAGGAGTCTTTTTTAGGAAGAAATTTCTGGCTGTATCTTATTTTTTCATTCTCATTTGAATCTAATTTACTGTATGTCTTCCAACTCATAGTCTATGACAAAAAAACATGTTTGTATTAAACATTATCACCCAATAATGTTAAAGGCAGATTGTAAAAAAGATTGTTCTTTGCTCATTTATATGTTTAATTTCCCAGCGTAAATTCTATTGAGCTAACTTACAATCATGGTAGTGTCATAAGAGTCAAAGCTGAAGTTGAATGGAGCTCTGGAACTGTCTGTTGAGGTGGGTTTATGATGTGTCCAGAAGACAGGTGCTGTTAAATTTAGTGGGAGGAATGGAGCGACTCATTTCCGTAACCACCACTATCCTTTCTTCTGGCAGGCAAACTAAGTGTGGGTAAATTAAATACAAACATGTACAGCTTTAAAGAAGGCAGTATGTAGTGAACAAAAAAACATGATGAAAAGGAAACAGTCATTAATAGTACTCTTTACAGTACTCTTAATAGTACACTCTTACCTTTGTTTGCAATTTACCCAGCAAATCCTGAACAGGCAATTTGCAGCAAAGGACAAGGGAGTGCTCGATCTTCATCATCACCATTTTAACAGCATTGACCACCTTAGCAATCATGCTTTTCAAATTTAGATCACAGAGTACAAAACATTGTGTAAAATACTCTATTAATGAATAAGAAAGAAACTAAGAATAGGAGCAACAGACCACAAGATGGCAGCACAGACAAAAAAAAGATTATACTGTACATTGTGAATACTGTATATACTGTATAAGAAATATATGGATATTCGCCAATCAGCCACAAGGCTCATGTATGCCTGTGGGGACCAGAAGGCCAGCCCATCCAGTCTGATTCCACAAACATGCCAGACAGAATAAAAATCAATGCTGGCCACAATAGAAGGTACCCCCCACAAAATCTAGTGCTCCACAGCCCAATGTGCACAGGGCCCAGCAGGCAAACAGCCCAAGGCCGCTGACCACGCCTTCAAACTCCCCAGATCCCAATCCAATTGAGCACCCATGAGATGCGCGGGGCAAACAAGTCCAAACCAAAAGCCACAGCGCCCAAAGGATCTGCTGCCAATGTCCTGGTGCCAGACACCAAAGTCCATCCCCAGAGGCCCTGTGGAGCCTCTTTTATTGAAATATATTCAGATTACACTCTAAAATTAATTGCATTGTTTTGCAGAAGCTTGTAAAGTCTTTGCTAGCTTTAGTGCACACTGCCGGACATAAATGGGATAAACAAAATACTAATTAACTCTAAAATACATGTAAATATCTCAGAAATTCTTCTTCCCAAGTAAGTTGTTTTGAATAATATAATTTGTAAGGGGTAACTGGTGTATTAAAATAGAAAAGAATGCAAAATAGAAGCATGTTCACTAGCAGTGTTAGATGCAACGACACTCACTTAACACATTTTAGAACATTTAAAAGACCAGGTAAAGCCACACATCCAGGCAATTATCTAATCAGGCAGAGATGCAGCACATAAATCATGCAGAAAAGGACCAGCAGTGTCAGGTTATGTTTATATTAATCAGTGAGTGGCAGTTCTTTAAGATAGGAAGGAGAGATCAGTGGCGAATGGCCAAAATGGTTTAAGCTGACAGAAACAATATAAAGTAACTTAGCACAACACATCAGACCAACAGGATAAGCTGAGCTACAACACCTGAAGCTACAACACATCAGACAGCTGAGCTACAACAGCTGAAGACCAAGTCAGGGCTGATGATGTGCATCCCTTCATGACCACAATCTATCCATCTTCCAATGGCTACTTCCAGGATTGTCACAAAGCAATAGTGGTCATAAACTCGTTTCAGTGTGAACCCAGAATCTGAAACCAGTAGAATACCTTTATGATGTAATAAAACAATACACCAGGCACAGATATGTTTAACATGTCAGTCACGGTCCTTACGAAATTAGTGAGTTGCTCAAAATGACACCTTTAAAGCCTACTGTTCAATAAATATCAATCTTTTTTTTTACCACCAAAGCTGAGACAAGAAGCTTAAATAGCTGTCTGTTAGCCCTGAATCTGGGGCTTAAGTGGATGTTTTCATGCTGATCACCTAAAAGAATTCCATTTCAAAATAAGCACACTGTGAAATTTCAGTGAGCTATTGGTTTAATTGATTCACACAAAAAAAATTTCCACCAAGATTAAGAAATAAATATAGACACTTTAAGAAGCCACCGAAAAATATCCACTCCCACACAAACCTCAAAAGCTATTCCATGGCTATAGTAAGGTATCTTAACAGAAATGATCATCTCCATGATTCAGCTTGTAGCCACACAGCTGCACAAGCTCCCAATCCAGCCTACGTAACCCGACATACAGCTCCCGTTGGACATCCTGAGTCATAGAGTTCCTCTCCAGAGTTCCTCTCTCTGTACAACTGCCCCTCAGCACAACTGGAAGAGCTGGTAGTGACAGAGCAAAAAAAATTAAATAAAATAAATCAAGCAATAAAGTTAATGGAGATAACAGTGTAGGCATTAGTAAAGAGGGCAATATTGTCCTTAAGAAATACAGACAAAAGTATGTAGTTCTTACTTACTGTTTGGATTATAGTAATACATGACATAATAAATATTAGGTGGGCCAAAAAGGGGCTCATCTGACTGTTTTTGAATAAACATTAAATTAGTTCTATAGCTATACCTGAGCAAAGACAAGCTTGCATCAACAGTTCTATTCTGGAAAATATCTGAAAAATCTATCTATAAACTGTTTGAAACAGAATGCATCATCCTCTTGGTGACCATGGGGTGGGAGAAGGGGGCCTGAAGTTTATAGACATGGCTGCCATTGAAAAGTATCTGTTTCAAATGAATATTTTGTTGTTAATCGTCTGTCTGTCATAGTGTCACCTCCAAGTGTAATATTTTGAAGTAACACATCATCACGAAATACAGCCAGAGTGATGGAGAATATCTCTGTGGTGGGATGTGTGTCTTTAGAGAGCAAAGAAACATAGAACACTGTTGCTGGGATGAGATAATCATATCAAAATGATTAAAAATACAGCATTATACAGTATCTGCACAAATCATCTTTCCAAAATAGCCATGTTGAATGACCAGATAATTTCCCACATGACTCATATGTGAGAGGATTCCTACTGTTGAGAACAATTGGTGTTTGAGGCACATATGGTGCTCAGGAGGCGCGGGGGTTGAAAGATACGGTGTTGCGCATGGCCAAAAACGTGTCAGCCCAGTGGTACATATAAAAGAAATTTACGGACAAAGACTGAGCATAATGTCCTATACGGACATGGCAATAAGAATGAAAGGTCAACAGCATTGCAATCCCATACTTCCTCCAAAAAGTTTGCTTAAAAAGTACAGTATACAGTATGAGACAAAGTACAGGTTTCTTTCCAAAAATGATATAGAAATTCACTGGATTATAACAAGGGTTATAGGAATGACCATCAAAAATCTGAGTCATGTACTATCTGGGTTTGTTTACCTACATTTTTGGTCCTGCTTTGTTAAATGGAATCCTAATGTTTACTTTCTGGTCTTTCAGTGAGGCTTTATAATCCCTGTTGTGTATCTCATATTCACACAGCTCTGCCGTCTACTTCAAAATCTCAGCGACTTTTAAAACCAACTTTGCACCAGAGGAGATAGGTCCAAAAGGAAAGACCAGAAAAGGTACATGCCATCAGCCTCAGCTAAGAAGCAGGGCAGAACAGAGGGTAGTATCTGTAAATAGACTGGACTATACTAGACTAGACTAGAATACAATATAATACAGTACAACCTATCTGAAAGTTGAGTCTTGTCAACTTTGACTTCTTTCTTATTCAGTAGATATATTTCACTACTCATCCAAGTAGCTTCTTCAGTCTGAGATACAGCTACTTGGATGAGTAGTGAAACGTATCTACTGAACAAAAAAGAATTCCAGATGAAATGACTCAACTTCCAGATAACCTCTCCTGGATGACTGAGAACATTCAAAGACATAATACAACATATTACAGTAGAATAGAATCTATATAAATAAAAGAAAGGTGTTGTCAGAGCTCACTCTTTCAATGATACACAGTATATTTAGGTTTCATGCATTGGAAGACCACAAACCAAACTATGGCAGTGCATCTACAAACTTCCACATTCCTCACCAAACATCAACAATAGCGTGGCTTGCTCCAAATTCTTTACACATAAATTTATATATCATATAAAAGATTTTATCTGGACATTGGTCAGAACTCGGTCTTTCAATGATATCTTTACATTACATACATTGGAGGATCTTCCCAGCCAGAAAGACCGACATCACACAAAACTGGCTGGAAAGAATTTAATATAACTTTGGCAGTTGTTACAGTAGGTATTTGTTTGAAGTTTAACCTGCATCATGAATAAAAATGTTAAGTAGAAGGGAAGTTATGAGAAGTTATTTGCCAGGTTATGTCACAGTATCCAGCATATTACAAGCACATGCACACAATAACAAGCAGTAATGTGAAATGCCACTATCTGCAGCAGTAGCTACTTATAAGCTACTTGCTTGATGTAAACAAACACCTGCACCATAGATATTAATTAGAAAAGCTAAATTGAACATTTTTACTGTATTTACTTAATATTTTCACGGCTGAAATAACAGCGCTAAAGTGGTATAAGTGAATTTTAATGCACTGGAGTCATTTTAAGACCAAACTCCATCTGTAGCCTTTTTGTTATTTCTCATCTGTGATTCACTCTCTGATTACTGAACAGGGAGTTTATTTGCCTGATGATTAAAGAAATACAACATAGAGAGTTCTGATGTACAGAAAGACAGGCAGATGTACTGTACGTGAGCTTCAACCTGAAATACTGTAATAATATCACTGATTACATATTAATTATTTCTACAAACTCTTTAATCATCAACGACGGTCACTAACGCTAGCACAATATATTTTGGTCAAATAAGGATAAAACAACTGAAATAGCTGAACTCTGTTTTGCTCAGGCCACTGAAATCTCGACCGGGAAGAGTTTTAAGCTGTAAAATTATGAGGGCACTAACTGCCTCCACTTGAACATTCTTTTCCTTATAGACAAGCAAAACAAGTTATCAGGAGTCAAGCAATTAACATATAATTTAGATTTCTATTTTCATTTGAATGCAAGAGATTACATCCCCATGGTTTCTGGTTAGAATAAAAAAAATCTCTATTTTACAAAGTCCAAAAAGTTAGAAATTAATTGCAGATGTTGGCTCTAATAACATCAGGCAGGAGCTTCAGTACATCATGTCCTAGACTCTGCACATCTGTGAAAATGTAGATGATAGAACACCATTCTTCATTAGATATTGCTCTCAGCTGTTTTTTTATGATGGTGGTGTAGAACACAGCTTAATAAGTCAGTCCAAAATCTACCACATATGTTCAGATGGGCCTACGAAGGCCAAATTATTTTATCTACTGAGTTTTCATTCCCATGCCCTATGGTTGGGGGCAGGCCATCCAGGAAGAAACTATGCTAATCAGGATAGAAATATTTTACCATAGGATAAAGATGATTGGTTAACATATCTTTATCCAAATTTATAGTGAAGTCATTTTGAAAAACACTAGGAAGTTTTCTCCTTTCATTTCTCACTCATCACCTATACTATTTTATTTTATTAAAGGAGACTTAGGGCATGAGGTAGGGTACACCTTGAATAGGGTGGCAATCTAATGCAGGGCACACACACACATACAGTGCCTTGCAAAAAGTATTCACCCCCCTTGGCATTTTTCATGTTTTGTTGCCTCACAACCTGGAAATAAAGTGGATTTTTTGAAGGTTTACATCATTTCATTTGCAGAACATGCATGATGTGATTTTTAATTTTTTTTGTGAAGCAAACAAAAAATAGGAAAAAATTACAGAAAACTTCAAGTCGCTTTGGATAAGTCTTTATGAGCTTGCCACATCTTGCCACTGGGATTTTTGCCCATTCCTCAAGGCAAAACTGCTCTACCGTAGCTCCTTCACATTGTATGATTTCCGCTTGTATCCCTTTATTAAGCACCATCCATCTTTCCCTCGACTCGGATCAATTTCCCAGTCCCTGCTGCTGAAAAACATCCCCACGGCATGATGCTGCCACCATCATGTTTTACTGTGGGGATGGTATTCTTGGGTGATGGGATGTGTTGGGTCTGTGCCAGACATAGCATTTTCCTTGGTGGCCAAAAAATAAAATTTTAGTCTTATCTGACCAGAGCACCTTCCTCCATACGTCTGGGGAGTCACCTACATGTCTTTTGGCAAACTCAAAACGTACCTTCTATGGAGTGTACGGCTTATTGTGATCCCATGCACAGATACTGTCTCTCCTGTGGAACTCTGCAGCTCCTTCAGGGTAACATTTGGTTTCTGTGCTGCCTCTCTGATTAATGCCCTCCTTGCCCGGTCTGTGAGTTTTGGTGGGCGGCACCCTTTTGACAGGTTTGTTGTGGTACCATCTTCTTTTCATTTGAAGGTGATGGATTTAATGATGCTCCGGGGGATAATTATTTTTTAACAACCCCACCCTGATTTGTACTTTGTCCCTGAGTTGTTTGGAGAGCATCTTGCTGTTTATGGTGTGATGCCTATGGCTTAGTGGTGTTGCAGCCTCTGAGATATTTTTCTCATTTCACTTCACCAACTTAGATTGTTTTGTGTTTTGTTCAGGTCCTGCCACAGCATTTCAATTGGGCTGAAGTCTGGACTTTGACTAGATTTACTAGTATGCATGGGATCATTGTCCTGATGCTGATTTCGAGCTAGTTTTAGCTGTCGGACAGATGTGCCTCTAGAATACTCTGGTATACAGAGGAATTCATGGTCAACTCAAAGACTATAAGGTGCCCCGGACCTGTGGCTGCAAAACAAGCCCAAATTATCCTCCCTGGACCGGCGTGCTTGACAGTGGGTATGATGTGATTAGATGCTGAAATGCTGTTTGGTTTTCGCCAAAAGCATTTTGGCATTAAGGTCAAACTCCACTCCACTAGGACATTGTTCTAGAAGTCTTGAAGGTTTGTTCGATGCCAACTGATTTGAATGCTTTACATTTTTTAATAATCTTTCTCACTGCAAAACTGAGAACTCCAAATTGTTCATAAATGGTTTTGCTCATGTCTTTTCCTCTTGGCATTTTCTTAACACACACATCTGAATGCTCCAAACCAGCAAACTGCCAAAACGTCTGCTTTTATGGAGATCTGCACACCTGCTTATGATCAATTAATCAAGAGCACCTATGAAAGCAGTAAGGGGGTACTTACCTGCTTGTTTTCTTTTCTTTTTGGCTTAATAACAAAAAATAATAAATAATGGCAAGGTGAAAAATGTTATATATTCTTCGTTTGAGGTTGTATTTGATTAATACTGAGACCCTCTACAATCAGACGATTTTTACCCAAAAAAATAGAATTAAAAATGGGGTACTAACTCTTGAACATAACTTTATTACTTATAATAATGAAGAAATCCCTTTAAAGCCTAATTCTCCCAGTGCATGTTGTTTACAATAGCTTTGTATACATAACAAGGGTATTTACAAAGATGGTACAATGAATGCACAAATGGCTGATGAGCCGTTGTTGGTGCAGGTCAAAAGTGAAGAGTTACTGTGCAGAAGAATTGGAGTATCGGTACCCTATAGCTTTGACATCCTCAAACAGTCAGGGTGTCATCTAGACATCTGGATTAAGAGCACGTTCCCTGTTCTGGCTGCTTAGCTCTCTCTTCCAATGACTGAATTAAGTCTTGCCAAACAGGCCATGGGTGATAAAGTGCAGAAAAATCAAAAACAATAGGTGCGCAGCAGAAATTCCTGCCCAGAGCTGTTATTTTAGACATAAATAACCACATATATAGAACCATCAAGAAACCATCAAGAAATAAATAAGTGCTTAGGGGATATCTGCATATACCTGAGACTGTAGCTCAAACCAACTGACTGTTTCATGGGAAACAACCAGGATCTGTCATTTAACGGAAACCTTCGAAAAGAAACTTTATTTCAGTTTCTCTATTAGTCTCAATTCTAGTTTATAGGGAAACTCCCTGAAGTCTCACCTCCATTTTGTTTTTTGCACACAATCTCTCTTAGGCTCCAGGGTTCAACAAGAGAGCAGTGAAGAATGTACTGTATGGGCAGCCTGGCTGTTGACAAACCACACGCTGACCCTAAACTCAGTGTCACCCTGCAGCCACATAACAAAGGCAGAAAAAATTCCTTGCAAGTTGTTGCCAAAAAATGCAGTCCCCAGGTTCACAAGAGTAGCATACTTTTAGACAAAAACATGATCCATGTTGTGCCCGTGAACACTTGCTCAAAGTCAAATCTAAGCATGCATCACCTCAGTATTTCTGCCCAAATGCTAATGATCAATAGGCACCACTACAGTTATGTATATTTCAAGAAACGTTGGATGGACAACATACCCTATTCTCTACATTGATCTTGGTCATCCAAGACCATGGAGTAGTCACATTCCTCTGACTTGACAGGAAGTAAACATCAGTGCTGGTGTCTGGGAGACAGGAAATTAGGAAATTAACAACATTTTTTCAATGTTGACCAGACAGAGCAGTTACTGAATAAGGCTTCCTATTAATGTTTAAAAAACAGACAACCGTCATTGCAAAATTGCCCCATGCTCCCCAGAAATCTGCCCTCGACAGATAACCAGAAGTGGTATTCATGAAGGTCTCTTTAAAGATGACATCATTAGAGATCAAAAAGGTGTCAGTTATTAATACTTAACTCACACTGGCAGGCAGAATAAGTTATAGGTTTCTGTAGATAATAATTCTTAAGCTGTGGCATTCTGAGGCAGACAAGTGAACAAAAATAATTCTGTGTAGAATCACTTCCTGCTGCGGTGACTAAGGAAACAAAATGACATCACTTTTCTAAACTTCAGACTTAGGTCATGTGGAGATGACATACCACACAATGCTATGTCTACAGAATATGTCTCATCTTGTTTAATTGACATCATCTGGTGGTCAGTGCTTTATTTCCTCTGCGTTATATCTAATATAAGACCCATTCAAACTAAGTAGAAAGATGATTAGACTAATGTAACATGTATTTACATAATTACATCAAACTGTGTTTTGTCTTAGATACATCTCTTTATGTATTGTCTTTGATAAATACTGTATACACCAGTACAGTATACTGCATGTGTTGTTTTCAAATGATTTTCTTTTAATACTACTATACATGTCTAATAATGACTCTATTTTTCATATACCCCAATACTGTCAGAAAGAAAGGACTAAACTCTGTCTTTTCTACCGCTGGATGGCACCCTCAGGTGTACATCTTTTTTAACCTGTAAACAGTAACAGCTTCATCGTGGTCAGGGCCATGGTGGACCTGGAGTCTATCAAGGCATGAGGCAGAATTCACTCTGGATGAGATTACAATGCATTGCAGAGCACACAAACTTATTTACACCTAGGACTAATTAAAGTTATCACTGTAGCAACTGCCTTTTTTTGGAGGTGAAAAGAAAAAAAAACAGAGGAAAGCCATATGGAGATGTTCAAACAAACAGCAATACAAGCTCAAGACCAAAATGGGAACCCATGAAAAAGTATTTAAGGCACAAAACTGGACCTTAAGGACTACACTGAAGTCCCCATTTCATAAGGGTCAAATGATTGGGCTGCATCTGCATAAAAACGCTAAGGAGATTTGAAAATACTGGAACTGGATTAAGAACCCTTCAAGTCATTCAAAACGGTAAAAAAAAAAAAAAAAAAACCTGTGAAAACCATAGCTATGTTTAATAGTTAAAGTACTGTAAGAGCATTTCCATACACACACACACACACACACACACACACACACACACATACACAATATAATGAGAATTCAAAGAACTGGGATGAAACAGCTGTGTGGCCATAAGAAAACCACACATGTGGTCTAATGAGTCCAGACTGACCCTAGTCCAGAGTGATAGGGCGTCAGGGTTAGAAGGGAGGCGCATGAAGCGATGCACACATCATACATACTATAGTGCCCACTGGAGCAAACCACTGCCTCTACAGTAGATGCAGTGTTATGATCTGAGGTTGCTTTAGTTGGTCTGGTCTAGGCTCAGCAACTTTGCAACATGGTAATAAAATGAAATTAGTTGATTACCTGAATGTACAGAATGACCAGGGTATCACATCAATGGAGTTTTTGTCCTTTTTGGCACTGGCATATTCCAAGACTCAAATTGTGGGGGGGAAAAAAAAAAAAAAAAAAAAAGAGTGGTTCTGGCAACAAGATGAATCATTTTCACACATAAACTTGCCACCACATTGTATGCGATAATCAAAGTTAAAGGTGACTGAATGAAATCTTATCTAGAGTGTGCAGAGGAAATTTCAGATTTAAATATATACACTGTAAAAAATGTTCGTAATTCTAACAGTAAAATACTGTATAAATGCTACAGAATAAAACTGTATTTCACAAAACTTGGGATAACCGTAGAATTTACAGTGAACAACTGTAATTAGTTTTACAGAGTAAGACCTTAAATTTAACAGTTAAAAAACATATGAAAATATGGTTTATTGCAGTAAAATTTATGATATACTCTATTTATAAAAAGGAAACTCTCAGAGAAGGTATTTGTTACCAATATCATGAAGCATCAGTTTATATTTTAC
>JAQMYG010000001.1:18692660-18705209 GCA_030014215.1 Clariallabes teugelsi | reverse complement strand
ATCTGTAGAAAAAATTATGGTAAACTTCTGGCAACCACAGCTACCATTTTTTACCGTAAAATTTACGTTTTTTTTTTTCACAGTGCAATAACGGTGCTACCGTATTTTTACGGTAGAATTCTGGCAACCACAGCTGCCGGTTTTTTACCGTAAAATGGACTTTTTTTTTTTTTTTTTTTTTTACAGTGTACCATAATGACAGATAAATTAAAGAAAATGGTCAAAATGTCTTGCTTCCATTAGCTCTCACATGAAAGGCGTTGCTAGGAGACAGGATACAGTTTCCTTGAAGTAAGTATTTAGGTCCACATATGCAGTTTTATTTTTATCTTTTGCCAAGGAGTGTATATACCCTTGAGGGTACCACCTATTTGACAAGGAAAGTTTCAGTTATTGTCTGAAAGTTTACATTTTCAGTAAGTTATTATAGACAATACAATAAATTGCGTAATATTTTGAACTCATGATTTATCCTACCTGCAGATGCTACAGGGGCTGAGCAGCTGGTAAGAGGGAGGCCTGAGAAACAGGCTGTAAACTACAGTATAATTAAGTGTCAGTATTTAGTATTAAGCAGTAAATTTTTATCCTCCACTCTCTAAGAACGCCTTAAATGTTGCGTACCTGTGAAATATATTATATAATATATTATTTTATTTCAGGTATTACACTTGACGTTCTAACAAATTGTTACGCAAACCATGTGAAGTGTGCGTTGTAGTAGCGCAGAGTTTGCGCTATACAAATGAGCCAGAGAAAGCTGCGCGCAGGTGCGCAAATTTGATTTTAACTAACGCACCCAAACAGTTAAAGTACAGTAGCGCCTGTCCCAGTCCTAACAGCATTCTAATGTACAATCCAGTTCCTCAGACTGCTGTTTTGACAAATTCATCCAGTGTGCAGAGCTATTACGTTATTGTTACATTTAACAATAACTTACTTGTAATAATTCTTACATTTTCTGACTGATATGCCAGTGCGCTTTTGTGAAAGTGACGTTACATGATCACTGAAACTCGTACATCTGCCAGTTAAGAATATACGTGATATAAAGTAAAATAAAATTCAAATTTATCTACAATTTAGCATATGGTTGTATGCACAGCCATTTAGGTTACAACATGTTGAAAATGCATGCGATGCGCTGAAACAGCTGCTCTACTGAGTTTCTGCAGCAGTGCGCATGCTCCAGCTGTACTCTGTATGTAGAGCTAAAGCTTTCGCGCTTGACTACAGCTGTGAGCTACATAAACAAGCTTGTCCATTTGTATTTAATTCCACTATATTTCAATATATGCATTTTTTTTTGTATCTAGAGTGTGCAGAGGAAATTTCGGATTTAAAAATAAACCATAATGACAGATAAATTAAAGGAAATGGTCAAAATGTCTTGCTTCCATTAGCTCTCACATGAAAGGCGTTGCTAGGAGACAGGATACAGTTTCCTTGAAGTAAGTATTTAGGTCCACATGCAGTCTCAATAATTACCATTTTTTATTCTTCTTCTTCTGAGAAACTATAATAAGAATAAATATTTTAAAAGGAAGTATCATTACTGTGATTTTGTGTCAGACAGGACAAGAAGAGACATCAAATGTCAAGATGTTTTTGATGTTAAGATTCTACCAGGTTGGAGCACAAGCTATGACACAGTTAAATCATTTCAACAGTGTTGTGTTATCGTACTAAAAAATTACATTTGTTTGTGCTTAACTGTTTGATGGCTGACTGTTGTCAATAAAGATCTGGTGGATTTTTATCTACTTTTGCTGAAATTCATTAGTGATCATAAACTTGAAATTTAAACAATTGGCTGTAATAATTATATTACACACTTTGAATGACAACTGATATGCAGCTTAGAGCTTTGATCTGTGTCTCTCATACTCTTTAGGGATGGCCTTTTCCTGGTTTTGCTGCCTTAGTTGTACTGTCCTGCACCAGTTCTATTTGCAGTATCAGGTATAGAAGGGTGGTTCGGGACATGTGATAAAATTTATTGTGAATGAAGTTGTTTGACTTGTAAAGCAACTCAAACCCCTGATCCTTGAAAATGGACAACTCTGTGGGAACTGTTCACACAATCATTCAGAAACACCACTTGCACATTACAGGAACTGGGAGTTATTACCACATTCATTGTGCAGTCCTGACCTCGCTTTAAGCCACTTCCTCATTTGGGCCATTGAAGGCGTTCCTGTGAGCACAACTGGGGCTCTGGAGAATACAAGACTCACATAAAATTACAGCAGTAGGTTTCCAGAGACAAAAGCATGATATTCAGATGCATAGAAACCAGAAGATTGTCTTCATTTGTGAAATACATCTGCTATTATTGAGAAAACTAAATAAACTAAAAAAAAAATGTTTAAAAACTAAATCACTAAATGTTCAAGAACTGTTAATCTTATTGTAGATTTTGAAACATTTAGAGGCACAGGTATTGTACTGTCATTCCAACATATTGTACTACATTTATACACTTATTCAGCAATACCTTGTCTACTGCATTAGTGTGGTTGAAAATGCAGTGTGTCAATTTGTTATGTTCTATTGATTTTCACAACTACATGGGAGGTTTCACAACTGTAATAAGGGCTCGATTTGTTCTACTAGTGTGCAAAAAAAAAGAAAAGAAAAAAAAGAGTAGGCAATGGCATTATTACCGTATAAAAGTTTAATTTTTGAAATTACATATATATATAAATATGGACACAAAATTAAAACAAGTAAAACAACATGCACATTCATTAAAAACCCTTGAGCAGACACACAACTCTTGGAGGCAGATCTGGTGTCCTTGTATTTTGGGGAACACTTCAATATAAATTATATTAAAATCAATAAGGATTAAAAAAAATCCAAAACATTACTGAGTCAACTGGCTAGATGTGATGATCCTAAGGCTCTGTGCATCAACATTAACATGCAGATACTTCCCATAAAAGCATGCATTAACAACATTGGCTGTAAATGAGAGGAACCTCTGAACGGGCAAGTACAGCAATAAAATTTGTAACATTTGATTCTGTTGAACATACTTTGCTCATGATTCTAAGCCAAATGTATATAGGACTTGTGCTTTTAATGCTAAAATGCACACACAAATTAGCATTTTGATCTCTCATTTAGATTACCACAGACATGCAAATAAAAAAATTAAAAAAGTAAAATTTGATGTTTAAAACCCAAAGTTCTAGGCCGAAAGTAGACTAAAAATAGGAGGAACATAAAGGAATTAAAAAAGGCCCTTTTGGAATGCAGGTGCACGGCATGAATCCTACACTACCGCTGAGGGCACACTGTGTTCTCTCACTCACAGTGCTATTTATTTCCTCTTGGGAAATTTCTGGCTTATTATCGAACTTTATGGTTAGGTATAAAGGAACTGCATGAATTGTACATGACCGCTATAGTGTAGGATTAACTCTGGAAGATCAAGTCTAATCTCAATATAGTATATAATCTAAAGTATAATCCACTTAATCCTTTTAATTACACATTTGCACATGTCAAAGGAATAAAAGATAAAATAATGGTAGAGAAGTGTGTCAATTGTCTGCTGGTTAGTAACTGCACCAAAGTATATGTGAAATTGTGTGCAACATGTAATTGTGGTGGTTTGCATCTGTGGTTTTGGGTGGTAATAGGGACAGAACTTACATTGCACCATTGTGGTTTCTGCATCCTCCCAGTTATTACACAAATCAATTATGCAACATGCCAAACATAGGCACCATTCCTGGATTATGTGTTTTTTCCCCACCATCCAAGCAAAAGGGAAAAAATATCTCATTAAAAGTCATAATTAAAAGAACTTTCTTACTTTCATGGACAAGTACTTGCATACAAGTCATTAAAGGCCCTAAGTCTTGAGATGAAGATATAAACAATACTGTTATCAATTAGAGAATACAATTAAAAAAATGACCAGCATATAATATATAAACTATTGGCCCACCCCACCTTGTCAGTCATCACTGTATGTGCTTTAAAGGAGCAAGAACAGCAACTTTGCCAACAGTCCAAAGTCTAACATCAGTCTGTAAAAACTGTACTGTCTTAAACAGAAAGTTTTGTTGGAGTCAAGCTATGACAGGCCCAGCCGTTGTCATCTGTCATTTTGTTGGGATGGTGGGAATGGAGAGAAAAGTGCCTTCTTGTTGGTAGGATCCCATAGGGGTCAAGTGGTCCAGTAGCTGAGAATCTCATTGCCAGTTTTCACTGGATGAGCCACGTCTAGTGATGGCTCTCAGAGGACTGCGGGAAATTGAGCCCTTCTTCTTCCAACGAACTGCAGACAAAGATGAAGGATGCATGATGTTACATTCGACCACAAAATATTACATACTTGCGTACAAATACAGAACACAATATACACCATTCATTCATGAACACTTTGCGTTCATTATTGTAAGCAGCAGAAAATTTCCCCCAGCCCTGCTCACCTTTCCCCAAACTGGCTGGCAGCGTCAATCCTTTGGCAGCAGCAGGGGTGATGTCAGTCTCATCTTTCTTAGAGATGCCCTCTGCCTTTGGCAGTGTAGCACAGCCATCTTGCCAGTCATTTAGCGCCCTCTGAAATGAGTTCGCCAGACAGGCTGTCATATCCTTTGCTCTTTCCACTCGACTACACCAGAACACCCTACACTGCAGCTGTTGTCCAGGTTGCCTGCAGATATAGAGGAACACATTGGGATGGGCTGTGTGTGATGCACAGTAGGCGATGTCGTGCAGGTAGGTCTTGGTAAGCTGCCGTCCTGTGCTCAACTCTTTTACTTCCACATATCGTGGTCGCACCACCAAAGCATGGTCTTTGGATAACTTTCCAGGTGCACCATCCAGGAGCCGGTCAATAGCATCCTCAGCCTGATCCAGGTCTAGGGAGAAGATCTTCTTGGTGCCTAGATAGTGCACTTTGAATATGGGGTCTCCATGGGAAAGGCTTTCTGTACGGTCACGTTGAAAGTGTCTGCGCAGGGCTGCAGGAGAGTTCTTTAGGGTCTGCATTAAGTGAAAGGAGGCCAGAGACATGATGAGGCCGGAATGTGACTGATGCCTTGGGAACAAAAAAAAAAGAGATCCTCCTTCCCTTTTTCCAGTAAATGTCAGGATTCACCTCCAGGGATCTGAGACAGAAAGAAAACAGAAATATTAAGTGGACATCCAAATAAGATACGTCATTGGTAAATCATTACTGTATACTACATTACAGGATAGGATTTGTCGGGAAAGGACAATACTGAAAGTAAGGCAATGATAACCACACCTGTCATGGGAGATTGAGGGAATTAAATCTTGAAAGAAGTGAACTACATGAGTTAGTTAGGAAACACATTTTTAATCATGTTGAACTGCAAGTGACTCATTAGTGATTGGTTATCTGTAGCTAAAACGTACAGTAAGCTTATCATTTCAAGGTTTTGTAAAAAAGTAAAAAAAATAATAAAATTAAAATTAAAAATAGAAAGTTTACATACATTTTTAACCAAAAGCCCTATTTGATATGGAATAGTTCCTACTACAATCCCTGGATTTGAGCCTTAAAGCTATGATTAACTCAATAGCTAAATTAAGCAGTTTACAAAAATCAGCTGTTACCCTCAATAACAATTCTTGGTAAAGCAACTACATACTTTAGCAGACCTGACATGTGCAACCTGTACATGACAAGATAATAGTAACCCTGGCTATAGTTGAGAGGCAAACCCAAACATACTGAGCTTTGGTATACAGTATGAGCTGGCCAGATTTATGCAACAGTCAGATATCCCTTTTGTCTTCAGTTCACTGAAAACACTTCACCACCTTTTTCCCAGCACGCCACTTTACACTGCACTTCAGACTATTGTGTGGTGTTTTTCCGCTTTCTCCTTTCTGACCCATTATTTCACTATCCCTGACTACGTCTGATGTCGGGCAGGAACAGGGCCACCAACTGTTCAGGCTGCAATGGCCATTGTTGAGGCAGTTGCTGACAGGATACAGCTTTTATACACATCCCGACCAGCCCCACAAATATTTCTCGTCCAAAGAACAATGGCATGCTTGGTTGTGTAGATCACATTTAAGGAACACAAACAGGAGATAACTTAACAGTGATATCATTTCAAGTAACACTGCTGGATCCATGTGCAGACCCAAAGAGGAGACAATCTCAATGACTTACTGAATTGTCAACTTTAGTCATGGTAAGAAGTAGGTGCACTGTGTGGGGAAATGGAAGGGGATGGTGGGCTGGGATGAAAAAATATCAGTCAACACATTTGCTAAAAGAAATCCCCCCCCCCCCCCCCCACCAAAGATGCATCTTTGTGAATCTTTTAGTCAGTCTGTCAGGGATATTGGATGGGAGATCAGTTTAATTACAACACCAGGGTTGAATTTAAAAGCAAAGTTTTTTGTGTGCGTAATAAAAAATAATATAAGTTAACAGGTACTTTAAAAACAAGTGGCAAATTTCATTCAAACTCTGTGAAATGCAACCAACCTACAACTGAATGAACACTGCTGACTTTAAAGGTATGATATTGACACATTCATTATAAAGTCAAGGTGGAAATAAAGGAAAACTTCCAATAAAACACATTTAAGATTCTTTCCCAACCAGTTGGTAAATTCATGGCACAATCAAGCAACGCTGCATAAGATGTCTAGGCTGAACCTTTTAGTTCATCATGTAACGTTTGCAGCAAAAACACGCTTAACAGTGAGGAACAATAATAAAAACAATAAAAGAAAAAGAAATACAATTATTTACCTTTCATTCGCCTTTTCTGCGTGTCCGTACCCGGACAAAGGAGAAAGGGAAAAGTTTTTCCTTCCAGTATCGCAGGCAGGTTGCTTTGCGGCATCTACTCTATTACTCAGTCTCTTTCTTAGTTTGTTGTCCCTAATTGTCCAAAATGTTGGTTTTCATGTATATTTCTAAAAAGTACCTTGACGTACTATTGTGATTTACGCTACAATTAAGAACGTTGTGGACTTTCCAGAGTCATTCAAGCACATACAGTACACATACAGACACAGAAACACGTTCCTCTTCTCCTTTTCCTCCAGACTTCTCCTTAAGTCTGTAGGAGTGAACGCGCGTCCACGACGCTGTATTTGAGAAGCGCGGGCACGTGCACTACCGCCTGCGTCAGCACGAAGCGCGAGCAAGCGAGTGCGAGGGGCGTGGCCGCGTTCAAAAGTCGCTTACTAGCATACTAAACAGTATGTCAAACTATACAGTCACTATATTATACTGTTGTCCAGATATATTGCTTTTTTTGCATTTATATGTCAGTCTGAAGAAAAAAAAATCTTTTTCTTTGAATATGTTGTGCGACAGTGCAATAATATATTACAAATCGCGTGTTGTATTCATATAGGCGTACTATTTAGTGCAGTAGTATGCGGTTTTGGACGTGATGTGAGGTGCGTGCGCGGCTACAAGGTGCACGAGCTTTCCACAAAAACTGTGCTATTTGTTATTGTTTTTATTTCCCTGTACCATGTGAAAGATAAACTAGAAGCAGTCACCTGACCAATATGTAAATATGCACATATATAACATCTAAGATGTGGAATGACCACAGATCATAACACCTTTGTGTGTTTCAGTCTAAACACTGTTTAGAGCATAAAAAGGTCTCACAGGCCCGAAACAAAAACACTGACACATACTCATACACACCTAAAAAAATCTGCATATTATCCTATTTGTTTTTCATGATGGCTAGACATGACACTGACAAACTGCAATAGACATGAAAGTAGAACTTCTGATTGTTCCCTAGATTATCCAATATTTCTGATGAGGTCTGTTAGTCTGGTGAGTCTATTAGCTAACATTTCACTCAGGGCGTTCTGAGAAACCAGTGAAGTGAATCAGGCTAAACAGGACCATGTGTTGTGGACGTAGAGGAGAACACAGAGCTTCTGTGTAATCAGGACATGGATCTGTGCGGCACACCCACCTCCCTACTTTTAGCAGCACAGCAGTGCCATTATTGAGGTACAAATGACGCCACTTGCACCCCCCTACTCCCACTAACACAAAATGCACACACCACACCACACCACATAAAAGCATGATTTTCCTGGCACTTGATTTCTATACCAAGTATGAGAATGACTGACTTCTTGTTAGAGGTACCTGCTCTTGGTGAGGGTGGGTTCAGAAATAGCAATTTCAGTCTGTTGCTTATTTGTTCGACTGTATTTTAGGTACCTACCCTCTGATATTATTGCTTGATGGGAAGGTATATGTACCAGTCAAAGGCTCAGAAGGGGTTTGTTTACTATTTTCTATACTACAGTATGGAGAAGCCTTAACCTTCTGGCAGAGGTAACCATGTTTTCTACACCATACATTACATGAGCTCCTTTCTGGTTCTATTCATTGTGTGCAGTCCTCTTTTTCACAAAATATGTAAATTCTGTGCAAAATGGTTAAAGGTTCAGGCACTGCATTTTTAAGTTAATTTTAGGATGGGTGATCAGGAAAGGTGATTTTGAAACATGACTACCACGAGAACACATGAAAACTGTGCAATACTGAAACTGTGATCTTTGGGTCCTTTGCTTCCCTTACCGTATGTTCTCATACTATTAAACTTTCAGTCATGTCTAGTTTTGTGCTTTTTGTCATTATAAGCCTGAATGTTACTATATAACTTTTCTCAGCCCTACAAAAAGGGGTAAAACCTTGACATGAAAAAGCCAAAATGAAATGCAAATATGCTTAGTGATGTTTTTACCAGCAGCCCCATGTAGCACCGCTCCCAAAATAATTATTTGTTTCCCTTCCATCATTTCCTTCTTTCACAGCGAGAGAACATTGCACTAGTTGTGTAATAATGTAAATTATAGCATGCCGTATTTTAGCCCTTGAGTACTTAAGATACATTTGTTTACATTTGTAGAGAAATGATAATTATCTTCTGTTCTGCTACAATTGCTAAAAGTCAAAGCAAATTCACATGTACTTTAACAAGGCTGTTTGTATGTGTGTGTTATCCTGAATGAGTAGGATAGTATAATCAAAACAGCCATACACTGTTTCCTCATTGGCCACCTATTCAACATATGTTTTATTGGAGAAAATTATTTATACATGAATTAACTTTTCACAAAAGTGGACATATAAATCTAACATATAAATATTTACAATAGATAAACTAGTTATTTTGACAACATACTGTATACCATGACCTTGATATGATTGTGTAGAGAGAATTATTATTTTTAGATAATATTGTAGGAGAACATGTTGACATCTCCTAATTTCATAAATTTGTCTCAGAATTCACAGATTATGGTTTGATATAGTTGGTGTTAGTATATGGCTAATGTCATCATAATCATTACAATTATGATGCATATGTACTGTAATAAAGTCACTAAAACAGTATAAGCTGGAATTTATTTTAAAAAACAGTTCATCATGTGATTCAATGTGCTGTGAGTCAGTATATTATGAGGGTAATTTCAATGATTACATAATATATTGTATCCTTTTTTTAATACCTACATACTGACTCCTTGTTTTTGCATACATAAAGACTTAAGCATTCATACACACAGGCTTTCTGTTGAGCGGTTATTCACACATACTCACATGCAAACACACACAGACACACACACACACACACCCACACACAAACTTATTTTTGGCACTGGTGCAATCTGAAGCAGGGTAAATGTATGAATACGCACTTTGTATGGAGCAAATTACTCAGATTTGCCATAGGCAAATTTGGGATTCAACACATTTGGTTTAGTTTAATTGGTGGTGTATGGAGAAACTACTAGTAATTGGCTTTTAGATTTTATAGCTCTTTGATACATTAACGCATTAAGCAATGAGCAAGAGTGTGAATATCCATGAATATCCATCTGGGCTCATGCCAGTGGGCCATATTCACTATAGCTACATGATTGTGAATGTTATACAGCCATTCTATAAACAAGACATTTATATCAAGTAAGTTATTTTTCAGACACAATATGAGCAATTCTTCTGTTAATTCTTTTGCTACGCTAGCAGAAATGGATCTTTAACAAGCTAAATTAACTTAATACCATCTCAGCTCAGCTGTTGACCCAGCTCACATTGATTTATACAGTATGCTCCCAATAAAGATGTTTCCAATAACATTGGTTTCCCTAATTCCTTTTCATCTACATCTTATGAGCTCGTATATTTTATGACAATTTTTATTTACTGACTGAAACTAACTGATGTATATATAATGTCTGTTATATTACTTTGTATACAATATGATAATTATAAAACTACAGTTGGTTCAAAGAACATATCTTGCTAGTTTAATATTTTGTCTTTCAAGTTATATTTTAAATATAGATTAAAATGATTATCCAAATAAGATAATTCATGGGTAATATGAAAATATAGTCCATTTGAACAAATGAGAGATTTCTTCTAGTTTGTACTAATGTGATTCTCAGATATTTGAATGATATACTTTGAGGCTCTTTCTAAAGACCATTCTAATTAGACTGGCATTATAAGGTTATTCATTTAATTGCCCTTTGTGTGCATTAAATAGCAGGTGCTGAAAATTTTGTACATTAAACCTTTAATTCTATTAGCTGCTATTGAATTTAAATACTGTAGTGCTCCCTTAATATCAAAATGACACATACATATTTTAAATAGTCACACATTGACACATTGTTTTGTAATGCTGCAAGTGGGGAGTGTTTATTACATAGTCTCCATTTTCCCAGATTTTTGGACCAATCAACATAATTATAAACATAAGAATTCTTTTTAAAAATTTGTATTATTATATACTTTGCAGTCAATGACCTCCATTAAGACTGGCTCCATTGACTGAGTTTTCACTCTTGAAATGCTTTGCCAGGACTTGATAGCAGCCACTTTTAGTAGCTGCTTGTTTGTGGGTCTTTCTGCCAGCATTAAAAGCATGCTCACTTGCACTGAGGTCAGGTGACTAACTTCAGACCATAAGAACATTCCATTTCTTTCCCTTAACCTTCTGAGACCCAAACTCTAATATTATGTACCTTGTAAATTTTTTTCACTGTTTTCGGCCATCAACACCTGATCATTACTGGACTTAATCAATGTATTCAAACAAGAAGAGTTTTGGAAAAAGAGTAATACCCAATGGTCCTCATATGAAGATTTGACTATTCAAAAAAATTATTTTGGAGAAAATGTGTTGTCCTTATATAGTGACATACTTATGACAGTGGAATCTATGGTTAAGAAGCGCTTGACTTGTTTTCATGGTACATTTTGAATCATTATTGTACTGGGAGAGTGTTACCAGTTTGTTGATTTGGCCACTTTTAAAGTTTCTGCTATTTTTTTAAAAAAAAAATTGGTGTGTCTAATTAGCTTTTTCCATTTCAAAAAAAAGTTTTAATTATGATCTCCTTTGTTTGCCTTGGCATCTCTTTGGACTGTATCTTGAGAGTTCCAAGAGACTCTTAATGTAAATACAACACTTGAAATCATCTCCAGACCTTTTATCACCTGTAAATCCTACATAGTTAAAGCAATATTTTTGTTGATCCCCTTGAAAATAAACACAGAGATGTTTACACACCTTTTTTCTTCTTCTTTGATTTAAATATAGTGTGGTGGTGTACAAAAGGAAAATTGAGTCACTGTCCAAATAATTATGCACCCATCTCTATTTTTGTTTTATTCTTAAGGTTGTGTTAATGGAAAACCTACTGTTGTTTGTACTGTTGTTAATTGATGTATTGCCTTTTTAATGACCTAAAACAGCATGTACATTTCCAAATGTTCCAAATCTCATAGAAACACAAAAAGAAGAAACTGACACTTGAGGCCCAGAGCCAAAATGCAGTGTGCAAACCTGTGCATGTATGAGACAGATAAGGACAAAATGTGCAAGAAAGTTGAAGAACTAAGAGAAGAAAAGAAAAAAAGAAAATTAATAACATTAAAAGTAAATTTTTTGGTTTTGTTGTCATCGCTTTAAGATCTGCCCAGAGCAGTTGGATGTACGAATATATTTTCAACAGTACAAGTATGATTAATTTTTAACTTCAACAGTGTTTTAAACATGTTTTTATTTGTACAGTAAGACAATGTTCCAGACCTGGTTATCTAACAGACATGTGGGTGGATCTGCTTATTTACAGTAACCGTATGTTTCCACATGTTGGCATGAGTGTTATAATAACAAATGTGTGCTTACTAAATAGCAACTTGTTTGAATACACACAGCAGCAGCAGACAAGCAATTATACTTCCTGTAACTCTTGGGTTCTAATTTTGTATCAAGTGAAGGTCAAGAGCCTTAATTATTCCTGCCTTAAGTTATTTGTTTGTTTGTTTGTTTTATTTATACAATTTCCCTTTTGGATTAATAAAGTACTCTATCTACAGTATATACACTACCGTTCAAACGTTTGTCACTTGCAAATTTCTTTGTTTTTGTTTAGTGATTTATTTTCTACATTTTATAACAATACTGGGGATTTCAAAACTATAAAATAACACATATGGAATTAGGTAATTACGTAACAACAACAAAAACA
>JAQMYG010000001.1:18680191-18690533 GCA_030014215.1 Clariallabes teugelsi | reverse complement strand
GAAAGACCCAGCCACGTTTCATCTTCAATGCCCTTGCTGATGGAAGGAGGTTTTCATTCAAAATCTCACGATACATGATACCATTCATTCTTTCCTTTACACGGATCAGTTGCCCTCGTCCCTTTGCAGAAAAACAGCCCCAAAGTAGATGTTTCCACCCCCATGCTTCACAGTAGGTATGGTGTTCTTTGGTTGAGTTTTTACCAAAAAGTTCCTTATTTTGTTTCCTCTGACCATATGACAATTTGCCAATCCTCTTCTGGATCATCCAAATGCTCTCTAGCAAACTTCAGACGAGCCTGGACATGTACTGGCTTAAGCAGGGGGACATGTACTGGCCCTGCAGGATTTGAGTCCGGGGCAGCGCAGTGTGTTACTGATGGTAGCCTTTGTTACTTTGGTCCCAGCTCTCATCACTCGGTCCCCCTTGTGGTTCTGGGATTTTTTCTCACTGTTCTTGTGATCTTTTTGACCCCACGGATGATATCTTGGGTGGAGCCCCAGATCGAGGGAGATTATCGGTGGTCTTATATGTCTTCCATTTTCTAATAATTGCTCCCACAGTTGATTTCTTCACACCTGCTTAAGCTGCTTACCTATTGCAGATTCAGTCTTCCCAGCCTGGTGCAGGTCAACAATTTTGTTTCTGGTGTCCTTTGAAAGCTTTTTGGTGTTGGCCATAGTGGAGTTTGGAGTGTGACTATTTGAGATTATGGTCAGGTGTCTTTTATACCGATGTCATTAATACAGGTAAGGAGTGGAGGACAGAGGCTCTGTGAGAGCCAGAAATCCTGCTTGTTTGTAGGTGACCAAATACTTATTTTACTGATGAATTTACCAATTAATTTATTAAAAATCCTACAATGTGATTTTCTGATTTTTTAAATTTATTTTGTCTCTCATAGTTGAGGTATACCTATGATGAAAATTACAGGCCTCTCTCATCTTTTTACCTGGGAGAACTTGCACAATTGGTGGCTGAATAAATACTCCCCCCCCCCCCCACTGTACATATATATATAATTTTTTAAATTTTATTTCTGAATATGTCTGCGTGTGCATAGTTTGATTGCAATTTATTTAAATAATTTAAACTAATAAATAATTTTATTAAAAATTTACTTTCATAGACTAAACTTGACTCATTTTCCATCAGGGAGTGTAGTGTAAATTAAGCAACCTATTTCCTATTCCAATAACTCACTGATGTCCAAACAATGTAGATCAGTAATTCTATTAAGGGTCTATCAAACTCAGTTTGTTCATTGTCCTTTGAACTCTCTCATCAACAGGGTGTTCCAGCCTGCAGATCCTCTGCTCTCAGGAGATTTATCACATCAATCTGTGAGCAGAGAGGTCCAAATTCTTTCCTATGGAGAGCCAAAAATTAACCTGGATGGAAAGACCAAAAAAGTTTATACTGTGTTAAACTTTAAAAGTACTATAAAATACTCTCTATACTTTACTCACTTCAGTTGTTGTGTAAAAAAACATATATTGAAACAAACTTTAAAATGAAATCCAGAGGAGAGAGAGCTCGAGAGCATAACAAAATGGTGGGTCAAAGCAAAGGGAAGACGGTACAATCACGGCCCATGGGCCCCAAATTGGGCATGCTTGTTCTAGAGACTGCTGGGTGTGAAATTCCCAGGAGTTTCTGAAATACCCAACTTAAGCCAGCCCGTCTGGCACCAACATCCACGCCATTGTTAAAATGGCAGGGGTCACACTTTAACCCATTCTGATGTTTGATGTGAACATAAACTGAAATACTTTACATGTATTGTATTAAGTGTATTATGTTTTGTGTCACTGCCACATGATTATCTGATGGGATAACTGCATAAATAGTGTTAAGCATACAGATTTTCCTATTAAAGTAAACGTGTATAATGGAATAGAAGCTCAAAGTAAAAAAAGAAAGAAAGAAAGAAAGAAAGAAAAAGAAACTGGACCGTAACCTAAACAATAGTACGAAGAGATATGAATATAGTGAATCAAAGCTGACTGAAAAAACCGTTATTGTCTTGTGCGCATGCGCAGTGTCAGTGCGTCATGTCTGGAAAATAAACGACGTTCATTCAACGTCACATCACAGCAGGCGAACTGAGCTGTAACTCCTCGTTACTTCAACACTGGATTATTAACGGCAACGAGGAACCGTTTGGAGAGAAAAACTTGTGTGTGCGGACTGACGGTGTAGCCCCACTCATTTCCTCCCCACCCCGTGTGTGTGTGTGTGTGTGAGAGAGAGAGAGGTGAAGTGACTCTGTTCAGTTACTGCGCGCGCACACTGCTATATTTAGCACTAAGACATCAGCGCGCACTGTGGGCTATTTTCAATCTCAGACACCCTCAACAACACCCAATACAAACAGTATTATTTAAAACTATTCAATAAAAGGTTATCTGAGCTTATTTTATCTCATGTGTTTTGCCTGTAATTTTGTTGTTGTCACTGTTTGTGTCCTAAAAGCTGGTAATGTTTGGTCTTGATGGTTTTGTAATGGTTAGTAATGGTGTTTGGTGCTGTGTATGTGGTTGATAACAGTGTAAAAGTCACTAATAGTTTAACAGGTGACATGACTGATCGTAGATACACTTAATATGGTTTTATAACAGGATTCACAGGCCACAGAGTAGCCTGAAGGTCTTGGTTAGCCTAGGCTGATCTCTACATTTGACAGTAATATGTTTAACGGTACGCGGCACAGTGACTTAGTGGTTAGCAGTGTCGTCTTGAACCTCCAGGGTCCAGGTTCACCTCGGGTCTGAGTGCATGGAGTTTGCATGCTCTCCCTATGCTTGGTGAGTTTTCTCACTCCGGTTTCCTCCCATAGTCCAAACCTGGCATTCCAAATTGCCTGCAGTGTGTGAATGAGCGTATGTGTGTGTGCCCCGCAATGGATTGGCACTTTGCCTTATGCTCTAAGTCTCCTGGAATAGGCTTCAGGCCCCCTGTCACCCTGTATACAGGATAAAGTTGTATACACAATGCATGAGTGAGTGATGATGTTTAACAGTGATTTTTGGGTGATTTAATTGATTTCCATGGCATGAGAATTAGTCAGACATTTCAGCTGATCTGAGCAAAGACTATTGGACTATCAAAGTACTATTGGACTATCATACATGAATGGTAATACAGACAAAACTGTAAAATAATCCCAACTAATGGGGAATATCCCAGACCCTTAACTGGGTCAGCTGGCTCTTAAATTTAATTAGATATATTAGATTATTTAATGAACACTGGCTTATTCTCTTTATTAAGTGAAACAACAGACCCAAAGTGTTTTTGGAGCAGTGCATTTAACTTTCAGACTCAAGGCTAAGCCTCCACCCATGTTTGTCTCATTGATTAATAAAACCTTACTTCTTTGTCTTGAAGGGAATGATTTTTGAGGTATTTATTTCTGGGCACAGGGTCAGAGATGGCTCTATGTGCGTCATAACTGTTTAAAAGGGGAAAATGTTTTCCCCCCAAATCATATATATGGATGTGTGTGGGTGTGTGTCTTCATCTCCTGTAAGAAAACTGTTTGGACTTCCCCCTTCTACTTTAATATTCTTGATTTTTGTAACATACTGACTTTCTACCCACTCCACACAGGCAACTTCATTTAGAATCTACTAATAGTAGATACTATCATAGCTTACACTAATATTTGATCATTTAAAAAATAAAATTCGTCCTTTTTGTAAACATAGCTCACATAAACTGGACAGTTGAAGATTGGTCGAAGAATTTAAAGGTTGTTGTGTGTAAAATACCCAGGAGATTGGCAATTTCAGCCCAGCTGGTGCCAACAACCATGCCATGGTTAAAGTCAGAGAGATCACACTTTTCCATTCAGATTTTGACCTGTATCTC
Source organism: Clariallabes teugelsi (assembly GCA_030014215.1). Taxonomy (NCBI): domain Eukaryota; kingdom Metazoa; phylum Chordata; class Actinopteri; order Siluriformes; family Clariidae; genus Clariallabes; species Clariallabes teugelsi. The sequence continues at coordinate 18,686,659 of JAQMYG010000001.1, read as the reverse complement.
CTTTATCATGCTGCTGCGTGCGCGTGTGTGTGTGTGTGTGTGTGTGTGTGTGTGTGTGTGTGTGTGTGTGTGTATGGTGGGACGGTGTGTGTATGGTTCTCTCTGTGCTTGGTCGGCTTCCTCCGGGTACTTTGGTTTCCTTCAACATTCCAAAGACATGCAGATTAGTCTAATTGGCGTTTCCAAATTTCATGTAGTGTGTGTGTGTGTGTGTGTGTGTGTGTGTGCTTGTGTGTGCCCTGCCCTGCAACTGTATAGGGTTAGGGTTGTATATACTGTATATACCTTGGGATAGCTTCACGGTAAGTGAAGTGAGCCAGGAGTCATTGCGTCTTCCAAATGACCTACAACTGTTGTGTTCCACACCTGAACCAGAGACAATGTCTGAAGCATTTTACATAGATTAAGGAGAACAAGGACTGGACTGTGGCTCAGTGGTCCAAAATCCTTTTTTTCAGGATGAAAGTAGATTTTTCTTTTCATTTGAAAATCAATACCCCAGAGTCTGAATGAAGATTGGTAAGCACAGAGTCCAAGCTGCTTGAAGTCCCGTGTGAAGTTTTCACAGTTAGTGATGATTTGGGCTGCTATGCCATCTTCTGCTGTTGCTCCATTCATTGTATTTTATCATGTGCAAAGTCAGTACAATCATCTACCATTTGATTTTAGTGAACTTCATGCTTCCGCCTGCTCACATGCTTTATGGAGATGCCAATTTTCTTTTCCAGTAGGACTTAGCACCTGCCCACAGAGCCAAAACTATGTCTAACTTATTTGCTGACCATTATATTACTGTGCTGACTGGCCAGGAAACTCAACCTGACCTGAACCCCATATGAAGAATGGTGTATTCTCAAAAGGAAAATGACAGACACCTGACCCACCAATATAGGTGAGCTGAAGGCTGCTATCAAAACAACCTGCTCTTTAAAGTAGTGCCTCAGCAGTGCCAAAGGTCCAGACCAAGTATTGAGTGCATAAATGAACATAATTTTTCATAATTATCCTTTTTTGTTTGATCTTCGTAAATATTCTAATAACTTAACATACTGGACCTTTTATTTTCATGAGCTGTAAGCTATAATTATCAAAAGGAAAATCAAAAAAGGCTTGAAATATTTCACTTTATGTGTAACAAATCTAGAATATATAAGAGTATGATCCATGGCAGGGCACATACTATAAGTACACACACAAACACACACACACACTCGCATGCTATGGGCAGTTCTGAAAATAGCTGTTAGCCTAATAAGCATGTCTTTGGACTGTGCGAAGAAACCAGAATACCTGGAGGAAACCCACTAAGCATTACCAAACTTTATTACATTTACTAAAATATACTAAATTGTACTGGCATACGCTATAGTAAAATAAAGAAGAAGAAAAAACAGTATTCAGTCGAAAACAAAAGAGTAAAGTTTGGGCTAAAGCCAAAAAGAGTCTGTACTTTTTATGACTTATGATTTTGGACCAAGTCATCTGTTACTATTCAAACAGCCATTGCAAGGTAGGTGAGCACTACTAGCTGAGTACATGTTGCAGTGCAAAGATCAGCTTTAGGTGAAAAATAATTAGATGATTTTATTACGTTTGTTGTCATCTTTAAGGAACCCATGAAAAGAAAAACTGTTTACTGTCACAATGGTGCTTATTACGGTCGAATTCCGAATATGACTCTGTTTTATTACACTTTCTCCGTCATGTGTCTACAACAGGTTTTCCCCCGGCCTTCTGCAATCTTGCACATTATCTTGCCAATAACTGGACTCGGTTCTACACTGCACACATTCCTATTATATTTTACTATATATATATTTCTATTTTTAATATATATTCTTTAACTTCTTTATATTTCTATCTTATTCTACTATTTTATTTAGATTTTTATTATTCCTTTTGCTTATTATTCTCTTATTTTTTGTAATATTGAGGTCAACAGCAGTCGTATAAGCATTTCACTTCATATCATACTGTGTATGACTGTATGTGACGAATAAAATTTGAATTTGAATTAAAAATTTGAATTTTCAGTTCAAAATGGCGGCAGCGCCATCTAGCGGCGCTTGTGAAAAAGCGCCACAGTTTCGTCTCGGTTTTTACACGTGTCTGTTTCTCCTGATTAAATGCCTAAATACGTTATTAGATAAAGGTCTTTGTGTGTTTTTCGGTGTGGTTATAACTTAATCACTAAGATGGATTTCACTATTCGCGTCGCCACCCTTGAGGACTGTAAGGACATCAGACGCATGATGTCTGTAAGTAAGTGGCTCATTATTCACCACAAATCGAGAACATTCAATCCTTTAACCCGTGGGGCAATTTCATTCTGTGAAATGAACTGGCCAGATTTAAATATCAATCAGTCAATTCACAGTCAGCTCTGCTAATAAGCGACAGTTCCAACATTATCGTGAGATGCTCTCACAGCGTGCATGTGTTTGTCCGCGGAAGTACTGGATTGAATGAACATGGCTAAAATGTTGTTTTGCATTTGAAAGTGATTGTCTCGATGTTAACATCACCAGGAACGTGCTCTAATCTGGAAAAAAACAAAAAACAAAAACCTGATTTTCAGTTTTCATCTAACATCAGCTTTATTTTTAGAAAGAAGACAGAAGCTAACGACCACATTAGCTAGTTTGAATAAAATGTTATATACAGGTACAGTATACATCACATATACTATGGCATGACTGTAAAATGAGTCCATTTTCCCACTACATGTTAACAAAAAGTAGTAATCACTTCTTTGTATTTGGACTTTCAGCTTACAAAAAGAAAACCTCCAAACTACATTTCTGTAGTGCTGCTACCAGAGGCATTCAAGTCCACAACAACTTCTCCCGCTTTGACCTTCCTGACATGTGACAACTTTGTGGCCATTTATTATTTATTATGTCGTCCAATCTGATTGAGATTAAGAGATTCAGGACGTCATCTCATCCTCCAAATCCTCCACCTATGCATTATATCCAATCCCTTCCACAATTCTCTAGGGTATCTTACAAAATCTCCCTACTATCATGGCGGTGATTTGCCTCCGACCTAGAAGACTGCTTGTTTGAGGTGACATACTCTCAGCAAAAACATACTGCTGTTCATGTCAGGTGATTCATCGTATGATGTCCCTGGACAACACTCAGATCAATCCCTCAGTTACTGCCCCCAATCTTGGGGTAACTCTGCACAATGAACTGTCCTTTTCCCCTTACGCTGCCTACTTTACTTGCTCTTGTCGCTTTTTTTAAAATATATAAAATCAGAAGAATTTGTCCATTTCTCTCGAGATAGGCCACTTAGATACTTGTTACAGTATTTCAGGACTGGACTACTGCAACTCACTCCTGGCAGGTTTGCCTCTGTGCATCATTCATCCTCTTGTTTTTAACCTTCCTACTGTACAGTATGTTCTCCCACACCACCCGACTTTATTTGTCTATATAATCCCCTGCTACACTAATGCACTTCCTCCAGTGTTTCACTAGTGCTTCGATACCATCAAGGTAGAAAGTTTTCTCAGGACACCAGAGCCATGATTGAACTGTCTGCTTTATGTCTGAAACACTGACCTCCCAGGAACTCCTTTAATGAAGTGTGGAAATCAAACAATATGGTGATAACTCCCAGCAGAGTCCCTGTAATGTGTGCTGTTGCATGGTCGGCAGTATAAGAAACAGAACACTTTTGGTGATCAAAACAGGGTGTTTTTTCTTAAGACCACTATGCACATCTCATAAAACCTGACAGTGTTATTCAGTGTTCATTTTGACACCACAGGGTAGGAGATCCAGAGGAATGATGTCATGTTTCCCACAAAGAACCTAATATAATTTTAGCGCCAGGCACAATTCTATTCTGTTCACTTCCACTGTTTTAATCCATGTTTTGATTTAAGGGTGAATGATAGTTTCAACAAACTTGACAATGTGATCAAGAAAATCCTGGCCTTCCATGTCAAAACATTACTTTAACTCACTGCAGATTAGGAATGTTCTGTGCTGGTCAAAGGCAGGAAGCTCTCACGGGACGCAGTGTGCACTCTCATCCCAAAAATGCAGGTGTTTGTGATTGATTGTGTGTTCCAGAGACAGATGAATCTCTTCAACAATTTGGCGATTGTTTTTTGTTGATTTCGATATCATGGCTTGAAACATTAGCAGCACCATGAGGCAATAGGAGCCACGTGTCACTTACCAGCAAGACAAGAAGGATGTATTCGGATTTCTTCTTCTGTTCACGAGATGACAGTCCTTGAATAGCCTCATCAGGAAGTGAAGAAAACTATAGGGTTAGTTGGTCCCCTGGAGTCAGGAAACCAAATATTCATATTTTTATTAATTTAGTTGTCCATTTATTTTGCTTGTACCTCATACAGGAGCTGGCAGAGCATGAGAACGTTACAGATCAAGTCACAGTTACAGAAAAAGGTATATTACTTGAAATGTTTATTGTTAAACTGTCATGGTACAGTATAGTAGAAATAGAGAAATAATTGAAGGTAGTTTTGTCATGTTATGAATGAAATTCTCTTTATTCTCTACTGTAGACCTAGAGCAGGATGGATTTTCTAAAACCCCATTCTTCCATGCTATAATCGCCGAGGTTGCCGAGCAGTACAAGACCAAAGATGGTGAGAATCATGCTGTGTGATCAAAGGTGGCATGCAGGCCTAGTCAGATACTGTGTTCAATAGTACCTCTTTATATACCTATTTTTTTCTTTATGTACATTTTCTTTCTTTTTCTCTTTCTTTCTTTCATTTTTCATTTGTTTGTTTATGTGCTTATCACTTACCTACTTACTTGCTTACCTATAGGATTTGTGATGATTTTTTTTTTATTCAGATAAATCATGTTAGATCCTTGTCCACATTTAATGTGATATAGCAACAAATTAAACAACTAAAAACCTTTAAGGAAATGAACTAAAAAGAAACCTACAACAACTTAGTTGTATAAGTACTGTATTTCCACACCCTTTTAATAATAAACTCACACACAAACTCATGATCTAATGTAATTATCATACCCTTTTTCTGATTACCCTAAATAAAGAGCTACCTTTTTTCTCTTTTGCATTTTTTTTATTTTAAAGGTGTCATCCAACTACTGGAGCTGTGGTCTACAAAGAGTTTATAAAACATGTATAACGCCACACTGCTATAAGGTCTTGCAATCGACTCCTTTTCTGAATCCTGTTATAGAGGCTGTTTCTCTTTAGCTGGGACTGGGGATTAGTCAGGATGGAGGGAACACTGATTAGCTCCAAATACCAGTCTATTTTGGCACAAGACCTGCAGGCCTCTGTTAGACAGCTGAAGATAAAGAAAAAGGATGCCTTTTTCGATGTTTTGGAATGGCCCAGTCAGGGCCAAGTGCTAAAAACTATCCCCCAAAAAAAAAAAACTGTAGAATGGTTTGAAGAGGGTTATGCAAAGGATTTTGTGCAAAGTTTAATTTAAGTGTTAATTTAATAGATCTGGGGTGGAGTGGAATAAATGTTGTTTTGTATATGTTATTTGTTTTTCCACTTTTTTGTTTCTACTTGGAACAGGCCTGGAAAAGATAAAGCATTTGCTGTAAGATTGATTTCAAATCTTAAATTAGTCATCTAGAGTTTCAGTTCAGGCAAATGCTGGATTTTATTAGAAATGCATGTAACTTGCAAGTACATATTGAAGCCACATGATTGCATAAAGCATTGCAGAATGTCTGTGTGTGTCTGTTTCAGGTCATACAAAAATAGGTTTTTCTATGTACAGCTACAGTTATAGCTCATGGAAAGGCCGGACACTATACATGGAGGACTTGTACGTGATGCCAGAGTTTAGAGGTAATTTCTGTTTCTTTCGTTGCTGCTTTGACTATAATTTTATACCTTCTTAAAACAATAATCATTTTTTTAAAAATAACCTAAAAAGGTTATCTCTAGCATTTTGTAAAATTTTTCACCTCAGATAAAGCCTTTAAAGGTTCTATGTACAGTAGTAAGAAAGTCAAAGCCATTAACTAATAGTATTTCTAAGAGTATATCGATGGGAGAAAATTTCTGATGTTTTCCCCTCTGAAACCACATTATATCGAGACATACTTATAATTAATCATCCCTACTATTTTCAAGGTTCTTTTTCCTTAATAAAATTCTCACCGTTTCAAAATTTCATGTCCATGTTTGTATTTCATTTAGGAAAGGGCATTGGCAATGCCTTGATGAGCAAAATTGCTCAGGTAAGGGATAAAGTAATCTTTTCTACCTGTCTGATATTCAGAAATTAGAATAAGTTTATGTACAGTATGCATGATTTTTCGAAGGCAACATCGACGGAGATTGTCAATGTGGAGATTGTCAAGAGCACAAAATTCCTGGGTGTCACAAATACACAAAGTATTTTTAAAGAGGTCCTATTATGCTTTTTCAAATATGATCTTTCATGCAGTGTGTCATGTAGCTGTATGTGAACATAAA
>JAQMYG010000001.1:18625852-18667097 GCA_030014215.1 Clariallabes teugelsi | reverse complement strand
CCCCCCCACACACACACACACACACACATACACAAAACAAATTAAAACAAAAAGTTGTGTAGTGAATCCATGCAGCTAAAGTTCAGTGATCTGTCACCTAGCCCACTTTATACTTTGGCAAGGCTGTAAAATGAACACTCACTAGTGTTTCATGTTTTCTGTGCCCATGAGTAGTGTATATTACATTTGACTCAACATTTAATTAATGGTATATACCAAATATTTGAAACTATTCATTATTACAATGCAGCATTATTCAACTCCCAAGTGTTTGTGTGTAGTAAACTTTGTTGTGAAAGCTGCATCTTCCTGTAGTAATCTATATTAAACGAATAAAAAGAGATACTCTACAAAAAGAACCTACTGTAAAAGGAAAGTATAAATGAGCTCATGTGCAACTGACTTTATGGGTGGTGTTCTATTTAAGGTTTCCCACATCAAATCCATATGACTAGTGCAAGGGTGCAACATTTATGTAATACAGTACATGTATATATTTGTTCACATGTTTATAAGCAGTAAACTTTTAGGCCCACTTATGTGTATGCTTAAAGGTGATTTAACACATTAGACTAAATATACAAAAAGCAGTCAAGTAAGCTTTTAGTCAAGTCAAGTCAAGTCAAGTCACCCTGAACACTGAATTTTTGTATCAATTGCAATGCAATTCATAATACATCAATGAAGATAAAGAAATGAATGAGAATGTGCTTGCTTAACCTTCAATTAAAAAGACCAATTTATTGCACAAATATGAGGAAAGCTACATGTAGTTTATAATCTACCACTATCTGAGGTGTTAGATACGAGCTGGCACTATTACTATTATAGTCCTCATGTGCTGGGATTGCACTGGCAGTGGAACAAGATATAACATAATTCGTGCATGACCACTTGGCAGGTCCTGTTTTTTTCAAGATTTTTTAATACTGATTTCTATTTTTCACACTGTTCTTTCTATTATATACATAAAAAATACAAAGAAACACATACTGTACAAACAAGAGGTACATTCCAGATATACTCCAGATAACAATAAATGAAGCTATGGGTCTTACATCTAGCCAGTTATTTAGTCTATTGTATATTTTAACAGTGCATATTTGTATACACCAACCCAATTTAATTAAATTATTTCATAGAATGGCCAAGATAATTGTCAAGTATGTTGCTATCAGTGGCCTACCCTTGAAAATATTAACTGTGGAGTTTGTTCACTTACCAGCCACATCAGCATTTAACAAATAGACTAAAAATAAATCTGAATGAAAAATGTGTTGTTTATGGAAATGTATCTCTTCAAGATTTAAATTTTTGTTATTTTAATTCAGTTTTCATTTACATCAATTGACCATAAAATTAAAACCATTGACAGGTGAAGTGAATAAGTGGAGCATACTGTATAATGTCGCAAGTGAACAGACAGTTTTCAAAGTTGATGTGTTAGAATCAGGAAAAACAGGCAACCATAGGGATCTGGTTGACTTTAACAAGAACCAAACTGCGATAACTTGACAGCTGGGTCAGAGCATAACTAAATCAGCAGGTCTTTTAAGATGTTCCTGGTATGCAGTGGTTAGTACTTACCAAAATAGGTTTTTAAAAAAAAGGAAAAACAGTAAACCAGCATCAAGATCATGGGTGCCCAAGACTTATTGATGCATATGGTGAGCAAAGGCTTGGCTGATCCCACAGAAGAGCTGCTATAGCACAGGTTCTTGAAAAAGGTTTTAGAACATACAATACACTAGTGCAGAGGCAACCCAAGGTTGGGCAGTGCATCATACAACATTTCCTAGATTGCCTTATTCATAAACACATAAAACCCACCGAAAATTGCTGCAGCCCAAGTACACCACTTCATTGCAACAGTATTGCCTAATGGCTTCTCTCAGCAGGATAATCTGCCCTATCACACTGCAAAAATTGTACAAGAATGATTTGAGGATCATGATAAAGATTTCAAGGTATTCACCAGATATAAATTAATTTAGGAATTTGAGGGATGTGCTGAAAAACAAGCCTAAACCATTGAGGCTCCATCTTGCAACTTACAGTATTTAAGAAATCTGCTGCATCTGCTGTCCGGACACTGCAGAAGACATTTAAAGTTTTTGTGGAGAACATGCCATTAGGGGTCAGAATGATGGCACAAGGGGTGGGGGGCTACACAGTATTTGGCACATGCTATTCAGATGGCTGATCAGTCTATGTGACTAATTTACACAGTTTTTAGTGTGAAGTGCCCACTGATTACATGCACCATGTCAAAAGATGCTAATTAGAACTAGCAATACTTCACACATATCAAGTGAGTGGGATGTGAGTGGTGCAGAAAACCATGATTTTTGTATTTGAGCTTAGCTTTTTATCAACTTTAGACAATTCAAACACCTTTCAAAAGAAGCATGGTGTCACAATCAAGTGCTATCTGACTATTTTTGCTGATTTAACAGTGGTGAGTGTTTAATTCTTTGATTTGTCATTGTATATAAGCATGAGAATGTGCAGGCGTGAGTTAGTGTGTATGAGAGAGAGACACTCACTCATCATCATCTATACTGCTTTATGTGTTGTGGGGGGCCTGGAGCCTATCCCAAGAGATTTAGGTCATAGGGCAGGTTACACCAATCCATCGCAGGGCACACATTCACATACATTATGGTCAATTTTAGCCTAATCTGCATGTTTTTGTACAGTGGGAGGAAACCCACCAAGCAGGGGAAGAACATGCAAACAGACCAGAGATGGGAATCGAACACGGATCCCTGAAAGTAAAAGGTGACAGTGCTAACCACTAATAGTCTGTGAACTTGAGTGGGTGAGGGCATAAGCTAATTTATCATGTATGAATCTGCTAGGTAAATCAATTAAAACCTCCCATGATAAAAAGAAATCCAGCTGGAAAAAAGGCTTGAAACCCTTTAATTAGGCTAACTAAGCAGTTTTCAGTCAGCACTCAAATATAATTTGGCCAAAACACTTGACTCGTTTAAGAATCGCTTTGCTCGTTTAACCTGTAAGAGTTGCTAGGCAAGAACCGACTCTTTCGCGAGTCTCCCGTTAAATTCTCAGAGGACGAGGAAGTGTGTGACGAGAATTCACCAGCACAGGTCTGTCAACTCACAACCAGACCGTGTTTTTTCAGCTGAACTCTTTTTTTGGCGGGGGAAGGAGAAAAGAAACATTTTTAGCTGTGGGTCTGAGACACACATCCACACACACACACACACACACACACACAGACGCCAGTTTCGTCCTGAGGCTGCGACACTCGAGGAACACAGCACAGTGCGCGCGCTCATGATCACCATCGGCAGTCGCGCTTGAAGCTCTACGTCGCGTGTGTGCGCACGGGGGACCAGACAAACAAGCTGAAATGTGCACGCACAACGCGTCCGCAATGACAGAGTGGAAAACTGCGGAGTGGTAAAGTTGCAGTTGCAGCAGCAGCAGCAGCAGCCGTGCGTGACGATGCATCGGATAGTGCAGAGGAGGCGCGCTGGGCCGCTCCGTTCCGCGTGGTCGCTGCTCGGTGCCGTGGCGCTCGCGCTCGCCGCCTCCAGCGCCGTGTTCACCGCGTGGACGTGGCGACAAACCCGAGACCTGACAAGGTCCGTCCAAAATCTGCGTGAGCGCTTGGATCAGGTAGACTGTTCATTCTGCACAGAACCGTCAACACCTATCAGCTTCTCATTCCACACGGAAAAATAAACCCCAGTTGAATAAGATAAGGATTAAATGCATCACCGAGTGTGTTGATTGTGTTTACATTAAACTCAGTTGTTTTATATTTATTTCCTAATGCATTGTATTTACATTTGTTATTATTGACAATGACGAACTGTCCAGAGTGGTTGTGTGTACTGTTACAGGTTGTTTTTTCCCCCATAAGTGTTAGTTTACACCTGGAGATAAAGTGGCATATCCATATTATCAGATATGAATCGGATCTGAATAAGGCAAAGGTGCACTTGCAGAAAATCATCTTTCTTTTCTATTTCTTTCTTTTTTTTTCTTTTACTTTCTGCGGAATAAGATGCCACATAATGAACTTTGGCTTCATGCTAACCATGTAGTCCATTACTGCAAATGAGCTCAACTTTCTACAGTTGATTTTAATCAGTTTGACTTAAAAATGATTGATTAAATCTGCGTGACGTGCATAGAAGTAATATCCGTCTTAATACTAATAATACTGCAGAATCACAAAGAACTTTTTCCTCTGTTTGAATGTTCCATCCTTCTTAACTTTCAGAAACTCGCATGTTGCCTGTCTTAGACAGTTTACTATCCAGCAGCAGCTTACATTTGTGGGTAGTGACCAATCTCTCAGAAAGGAAACAAAGCAGAAGATCTAGCGCCACTGGCCGGCCGGTAATAAAACCTCTGCTGAGTGTTATGCTTGATCATTTTGTAATTGTGCGTCCTGCAGACCAACATTCCTCTCACGCGTGTCTGGGCAGCGCTTTAACTGTCTGGCTGCGTCTTGAGGACATTTCGGGCAAAAGCACACATGCAATGTTCTTGATTATACAAACAGCTGTGGTAGCACATGTGGGGGTCTGTGGGGCGCGTTTTTATCGCTCCAGCGCAAAGGCACTGCACGTTGTGGCTTATTGTGCCTGTGCGTTTCTGCCAAGCCACGTTTAGCGCAATTTACTGGAACTGCTGGTTCACTTGGCGCGCGCATGCGCCCGAGCAGGCACACGGACCAGGCTAAGGCAGCCTGTCCAGCGTCTCTCATAAGACTAGATGTGTGTTATTATAGTGCTGTGATCGGTAGACTGCCATTCACGTAGGAAGTGCAGTTGCCTGCCACACAGTGCAAAGCTGCAGATGTGCATATTGACAATGCACACACTCTCAAACACACACTCACACACACTCCACTCATTTTTTCATGGTTTAGGGCTCTGGTAAGAGTTCCTGCCGAAAGACGAACCAAAGGACTACACGATATGGTATATATTTGGCATTTGTTGGACTTGTATTTATAAAAATCTAAATTGTTTTTAATTACTAAAATGACTAAAATCTTTCATTGCATGCTTGTCCAATATCATAAGTACTAGGATGTTAATTAAGCATTTCATTCACATGATCCAACCAACAATGCATGCTTAAAGAAATTCGTTTTAGTTGCCTAAAGAGATTCTATTTACAACCTCTCTGTGTGAGGATTCTAGAGTGTCTTTAATGGTTCCTCAGAGAGAGAAAATATTACAAGGAAAAAGTAAAAACACTTTAAGCCTCTACGTTTATGTCTTTAACAAAGCTATGTCAATTATTTACTGATGGGTTTTAATCTATTATGATGGCAATGTGAAGAAATATAATGTTTTTACATATGTGCAACTCGAACAGACACACACATGCATATGCTTAGAGAGACCTGCTGAATCAGCAAGCAGTCGAGCCACACATGATTCTGGCAATAACTTTGTGCTGCATAGTGGGTTGAACTAAATATGCACTAGCCTCTGTGGCATTCACTTGATTTATGCAGTACGAAATCACATTGCTCAAAGCATTTTTTGCCAACTATTCCATGGACCTGTTGCATTTCTTCCTCACACAATTCGGCTCTTATTAAAAAAGGCTGTGTGAATGCTGACCAAGCCTGCAAGCCCGTCAGAATTTGTTACTAATATTGTTCTTGGTCCGGTCTCAAAAAAGACGTTTAAACATGCCAGGAATTTGTAGCTTTTAAAAAATGTCTAATGTGTGGCAACTAGTTTTGTGTGTTACCTATTAATAGAGGTGTGTTGAAGTGTGTGCCAAGCTCCAGGAAGGGAGATGGTAATATTTGTTTGTGTCTGGTTCAGAAAAGTCTATGGTTTGATTATTTCGCAGCCTTCGCCTGGTTCAAGTGCTGGCCACATGAAACTCCAATTAATATCAACACACTCGTCCTGTCTACCCACACACCAAATATTTATGTCCCTCCACCCCCTCTGTCTCTGTCTCTGTCTGTCTCTCTCTCTCTCTCTCTCTCTCGCTCTCTCTCTGTCAGGTGAATTTGCAGCGCAAGGCTATTGTCCAGCTTTTCCTGGAGAAGAGGGAGCTACTGGAGAGCATGCGAGTGAAGAGAGAAGGTATCAAAGGAAAATGACATTCAAATATTAAGCTCTAGATGTCAAATACTGTATATCTTTTCTGACTTAAATAGGATGAGAGAGAAAAACTGACAAGGACATTGATTGAAGTATAAAATAGTAAAGTAACATCAAGCTGTATAAAAGTACTTAAAAAAGAGGTACAATTATCAAATTAAAACAGATCTACATTGCTGTTGAGGATGTAAACTATATAAAACTTGTGGTATGCTTGTGTATCATCTGCAAAATATGCAGCAGTTTTCAATCACTATCTAAGGCAACAAAAAATAATAGAGCTTTGAATGATATTTACAGAGCCTTGGATAGCATGGCATCTTGGGTAAACTAATGGGCACATGTTTCTAAAAGCTGCAGCTGGAAGCTGGAGGCAATAGACTGAGTGACAGGAGAAATTGCAGGGTTCAGCTGGACATGCACCCAGCAAAACCAACTGGCACGAGCGCTGCACAGGGTTGGCGGTTTTGGGAACGTTCTAAATCAAGTGACCCCGTTGCTAAAGCCTGAAATAACCATAGTTTGTTATTTTGTGCAATTATGAATGTTCTTTGATAGCTCCTGCAATTATGCGATAAAGCATCTGGCCTAGTTAGGCAAGTGCAGAAAGAGCATGGTGCAGTAACAGGGTAAAATCAGCAGGCATTCTGCGATAATGGCCAGAAAAGTGAGAAAAATAAAGATTAGCTTATAACAGATGGATGATTAGAGATATATTGAACAGCTGAAATGCTTCAAAAGACACCTGATAACTGTACAATAACAAAGCCAAAAAGCTCAGCCACAGTCTTTTTTTTTGTTTTTGTTTTTAAGCATGGTTGTTCTCTTGCCTAAATATAGCAGCCCCAAGGGACAGTGTGAGACTGCTAGTTCACCCAGTGTGCCAGTAATAACATTTGGGTGAAGTGCTTCTCTCGACCTACTTTGATGTGTACGGTTTGTGGTCTGAGTTGTATCAGATTGTAAGGCTCACTTTTTGAAGGTCGTCCGAGAGTTCAGGCAGCACTCATAAACCCAGACGCTCAAGAAAAAAAACAGAACCTTTGGAACATCTATTAATTTATTACCGTTAGCTGAATAGTAGCCATGGCCATTGCTCTCTCTTTCTCTCTCCCCCACCATTCACACATGGAATCTTTATAGCCCCTTCAGGGTCACAAAAGATCCAGTGCCTTTATTCATATACAGGAAAGAGAACTTATTGTGCATGACTGTGATAAAACAATGGCTGAAAGGTGTAGATTGAAAGAAAGGGAAGAAAATATTTGACCATCTGCACAGAAAATCATAACTTCAGTTGGTCAGCAAATGGTTCTAATTTAATCCATGGTGTTTGTATCTGCACAGCTGTTTTATTCAGTAACTTACTGAGGCCTTGCACAGATACCTTGTTTCTTATTCCTCTACCGGAGTTTTCTCCAAAAACATTTATGACTTTTTCCAAAACATTTCTTCTTTTTTCCTTTATTTTGCAAGCTGGAGGGGCAAAAAGAAAAAATGGAAATCGAAGGAGGGGGGCCTCTCACTTCGAGAGTAAGTTGATAAAATAGAGTTTTATCTATACATAAAAATAGAAAATTGCTAACTTTCTTATCCCAAAGGTTCTCATTCTGAACGGTGTAGAACAGAGGAAAGGGAAGAAACTTTTTGAACATCTGGACAGACAATCAGGCCTCAGATGATCTAGAAATGGTACTAGGTTAATCATTGGTGTTTGTATCTGCACAGCTGTTCTATTCAGTAACTTGCTGAGGCCTTGCAAAGACACCTTGCTTCTTATTTCTCTACCAGAATTCATGCCAGAAACATTTATGACTTTTTCCAAAACAATTCTTCTTTTTTCCTTTAGTCGGAGGGGCAAGAGGGAAAAATGGAAATGGAAGGAAGGTGGCCTCTCACTTCGAGAGTAAGTTGATAAAATAGAGTTTTATCTGCATATAAAAATAGACAGCTGCTAACTTTATTGTCCCAAAAGTTCTCAAATTTGATTCTTGTTTTTAACAGTACCCAGAAATTCATTGAAAAAAGGTAAGAACCAACAAGAATTTTTTTCTGCTAATACTATGGTAAAGTGGAGTGCACTAATGTTTGTTCGCATGTGTTACAGTTGGGAATGAGGGAATCATTAAAGGATGGACTGAGCAGGACCTGAATATGACTCAAGCAGTGGAATATAACACAGAGACAGGCACTTTCAAAGTAGTGCGGAGGGGCGTCTACTTCCTTTACTGTCAAGTAAGACGCTACAATTCTTCTTTTTTCAGAATTGTCATTCTTTGTTTACTTGCTGTTACCCTTTAATTCATCTCTGTCTTCTTCCTTTCTTTGACATTTCTTTTCTTACCATCACTCCCTTATACTCCTTCAGGTGCATTTCAGTGAGCAAGAGAGCCAGTATGTGAAGCTGGAAGTGACTGTCCCTCAGGGCCCCTCACTTCAGTGCATGGAGGGATACAGCACCACTCCAACCACAGGTTTTAAACAGTTCCACTTCCTGAAGCCATGCCAGGTTTCTGGCCTTCTGCTCTTAGACAAAGGTGCTGAGCTCAAGGCTATGACCGGAAGTCATTTCACCCTGCAGGACTCGGGCAAACATTACTTTGGGCTCTTCAAGGTGAACTAGTGGATCGGCCAGACAGTTCGCCTCATTGACCACATCTTTTTTGGAGGTCTACCACAGTCGATACTCACTGGCTGGACAAATCATTGTTGGTTCTTTTGTTAAATGTGGTAAAGATCTGTCTGTTTTTTCTTCTTCTTTTTTTAAAATGACACATTTGATGGAGACAAGGCAGTCATGGACAGTGGCTGTGACGGAGACAAGGATGTTTCCAAAGGCACCTGGGAATAGCCTAAATGATTACTGAACACATAGCGGTGCCCTGAATATAGTACTTGCCAGGATGGTAAAGACTCGGAGACCATGACTGCTGGACAGTTAAAGTGGATCTATTTTGATTGTCTTGGTTTGGACACAAGTGCATAAACACTGACTTCGCCAACTGTGCCTAACTATTTACTTGTAGCCTGATGAGGGCATTGTGCCAGACCCATGGCTGCGTTCCCAAAACAGTGGCATGGACAGGTCGATCAGATGCCGCAGTGTTGGTGGTGTTAAGACTGGACTTTAAAAAGTGTACATGTCAGCTTTTCACATCATTGATGGTCAGGTTGGATCAAGCATTTGCTCTGACCACCACTGTCAATGGATCTGTTCAACGCTGACGACTTACCAAATACACACAAAGCAGTACTCTTTATATGTCCTTATTACTGACCTTCACTGACACTTCAACTAAAGATTTAAATGGCTAGTATATTGTTTTATAAGTTTTTTTATGATTGTGAAAATACAGTACAGATTGGCATGAAGTGGTGGTGTGCTAACAACTTACAGTGATCCACTTCCATGTGTTCATTGCTATACTGTAGATAAATCTTGTAACAAAATCACAATATACATATGATGTTTTTTAATACAATGCACATTCAAGTGTTATAGTTTTGTAGCGATAAAGATTTTATACCACCTTTATTGCATTTAATCTCACTGGTTGATCATACGCGAGATGAATAACGTTTCATTTTGAACAACGTGTCAACGTTTCTTGACGTTAAGACTACCATAAATGTGAAAGTTTAATTAGGTCTGAAATGGAATGGAATGTTTGCCACTTTAAATGCACATTGTGCTGATTGGATTTCTTAATCATACCTCAGCTTCCCTTTTGTATATCTGCACCCCCGTTGTTTCCCCATGCCCTCAACTCTCACTTCCTTTATTATCTCAAGTCAATAGCCAAAAAACCTGGAGCAGTAACATTCCCATTTGTCTCCACTGTCTAGTCACCCCCCCCCCCCCCCACACACACACTTCTTCATCTTGCCATTTTTCTTTATTTCCATTTTTTGGGGTTGCTCTTTGCACACAATCCACATTTGGACTGCTGCAGGGATTTCTGCTGTTCAGAAACGGTGTCCAAGATAAACACGTCTGGGTTGAGGTGAAGTGTGGAATGACTGTGTGTGAATGTAAATGCATGATCAGGGTAACTGCGATGGCAGTTGAAATTTCACGGCTCTTTAGCCTGAATCTGAACTAATATGATCAAAAACTGGTTTGTACTTTTTACACCAAGCCAGAATTAAAACCGAGCCAGAGAGTTCATAAAGGCCAAATAGAATGTTTGAAATTTGCAGTTTTCTATTTGTTTTAACTGTCATAATTTGATTTTACACAATAAATAGGGCTAAAAGTGTTGCCAGAAGTGCTATTGTTTCTTGTTCAACAGTTTATATAATGTTAATCGCCAGGTTCCTATTCATGGTGTGTAGCTATGACACTGGACATTGGGGTGTATCATTTATTCTGATTATTTACAGCCGAAAACAGTAATGACTTGACAGTCAAGCACATCCGATGTTTCCTCTAGTGTTTCGCCCTTCCCGTATAATAAGCTGTTTGTTTTGCTTTTGTAAGGAAATTAACACAGCTTTACATGTTTTCATTTGAATCTTTATTACAAACAAAACAAAAGAAAAGAAAGATGCATTATTAACATGTTCCGTTCGTCCACCCGGAGTCAAATCACAACATAGCCACTGATTCGGAACTGGTTCAAAACCACAGCTTACACAGTGACACTTGTTAATGAATGAAATGTTGGAAAAGAAACAAACAAATAATAATAATAATAATAATAATAATAAAAAATAATACAGAGTGGACAAAAAAGTGGTGCTTGATTCAACACTTGGACTCTCCCAATTTTAGTCAAGCACTGAAATGTAATTTTCTCAGTCTTCACACCGGAGGTATGCAAGGGAGTAAAGCAAATAAATTAAATTTTCAACTCGTTATCTATCTCTCGGAGTTGATTACTAGCTAAGGATAATGTAAGAGCAAGCAGGTGCAGAATTACATACTCTGTTCAACTCTTTACAGTTGTTTTGCTGTTAAGGCGCTTATGTCGTTAATACTGTGCATTTCAGCAGCCAAAGGTGTCAAGTTTAAAAGTTCTTAGAAAATCAAGGGACTTTTCGCTTTCTAATCTTAGACAGAATAGATGAATTCAATATACTGTATTGTCAATGCGTTTGAGGATTACATGAGTGATCCACTGTGTGCAGGTTACTGGCAAGCCCCAAAATCTACTGTAGGTAGGTCGCAAGCTAGAAAGGTGTTAAGTGTTCCGAAGTTCGTTCAACCTCTTCGTTGACTATTATAACAATATGCTGTATATACTGTAGAGAAACATCTTGGACCAAACATACAAAGAATTATCTTTCTTTTTTTTTTTTCATTTTCATTTGGTAGAAGCTTCGCAATTGTAACATCGAGGACGACATCAACAGTAACGTTAACAATAATTATAGGTGCAAGGAACAAGGATTAAAAACACAGAAAAAAACACAATGAACTGAGCTTAAATATGCAAACAATTCAGAGACTCTGTAAAAAGGAGAGATATGCAAAACAAAGAAGAAAGGAGTGCAGAGATATAAAGAAGTTGGGTGATTTCATTTTTTTGTTGTTGTTTCCATAAGAGGAAGGAAGTGTAGAGTGATTTGGAGATTAGGGAAAGAAAAAAAAGAATGGAGCCAAAGGGGAATTAGTGTAGGTAAAAAGCACTGTTGAACTTGATATAGTAACCATCATGAAGATGACAGCGAAAAAGTACTTTCAGATGTTGCATTTAATAACATGTCATGGCTTAATTCGAAAGTGGCAATCTAAATTCCTATCAATGCTTGTGCTCCAAAAGCTAAATGAGCATAAAGGCTTGTCTATCCGAACAAGAGCCCATGACCAATGCCCCTGTCCTATGTCTCTCCTCCGTAATCCTATCAGGCAGCTCGAAAATCCAAATATTACAAGAGCAAGAGCTGCATCCTAAAGAAACTGATTTTAACTCAATAACCGTAACGGTTAATGTACAGAACAGCGTTAATCTCAGCGTTAGCTTTATATCTACCTGTACTGAAATGACAAAAAACGTCCTGCTGTTGCTGAGACTGTGGTAAGGAACAGTAGGCACAGCTGAATGCATGTATGTTTCTTTTTCTTTTTTACATGAAACAGAATGGAAAAGCATGCTGCTGATACAAGGGGATGATATGAAGCCTGGCGAATGCTTTCACACACACATGCAGCTTCATCTCTGATTCAGAGGGAGGCAGGATGCTAATGAGGTTCTGTAGTTGTGTGTGTGTGTGTGTGTGTGTGTGTGTGTGTATGTGTGTGTCTGTGTGTATGCATGTGAGTGTGTGGAAGGTGTTTTGTGTCTCTCTCTGAGTAATTCCAAGTGTGTGAGCAGTTGGTTCAAGGCAAAATTTGAGTGAGAATAGACAGACAACAAGGAGCATATTTGAAAGTGGTTTTATGTGTGTATGTGTGCATGCTCGTGTGTGTGTGTGTGTGTGTGTGTGTGTGTGTGTGAGTGTGGGGGGGGGTGATCTGTTTTGTTTATGTAGCCAACTGGTTTTCATCAAAGCACTGCTATTATAATAACTAGGTAGTTTGCCAGTTAAAGTTATGTGATGTTTGTTCAAAGGATTTTCTTCCCTAATTTGTTGTTCATTTTGCCAATTATATCCTGGCCATAGCATACTTTCATCACTTTAGGTCTGCTGAGAGAACAAGAGAAAGACTGGATTTCGTGTGTGTGTGTGTGTGTGTGTGTGTGTGTGTGTGTGTGTGTGTGTTGATGTGTGTGTGTGTGTGTGTGTTGATGTGTGCGTGTAGGGCTGGGGATTATGGCTGGCCTCAATCGTCGATGCAGATCACTTCTCCACTGCGTTGCTCCCTCCTTCCCATCATAAGCTCTGCCTCTCGCTCTTTTTTGACTGACATTGGAGGCCCATTCAGCACTAAAGAAACACACACACACATGGATCACATTTAACTTTTACAGTCAGACGAGACGGACCTAACTCTGCGTCACTCTTTAAACAAACCTGTCTTTTAATCACTTTCCTCATTCATTTTTAATACTTTCCCCTTTTGTCTCTTGATTTGACACCCGTTCTTCTTTTTTTCCCTTTTCTTCTTTTATTTCAGGTGTTTGCCTACTCTCTGGCATCTTTTTGTTTCCTTTAGCTTACAAATAAAATAACTGAAGATTAACAACATAGCAATGTACTTTTAAGTGATCACATTTTAATGTGAGATTGCATATACAGTAAGAAACAGTTTTTAAAAAATCATGGAAAAAAACATAAAAAGTCAAGACTTGGTTATACAGAAAATGCATATACACGGATCACTGTGGCTCCTGATACCAAAGTGTGAATCATGTCATGCTACAGCCTGTTAGCACATGCCCGCTGGTGTTACAGTTGGTTTTTCTTCCATTTAAAACATAACTTTTAGACTTGGACACAAAACTAGAATGACTGGGTATTATTACATTATGTGAATGAGATTCCATTTCCCTATCCTGTCTTATCCTCCAGTGTACAATTCCACCACAGACTACCTCTGACTTGCAAATTATTGCTGTTCCAATATTAACTAGGAATTTTACTGTTTTTTCATACTTCATTCTGCACCAAGGACCATTTCTATGCTTGTTTGGCGAACACACTCATAAGTGCAGGTTTGCATTGATAAATTCCTTTTGAAACAGGACACGATTTCACAATTCCATATGCCACATTCTGTGCACACAAGTTTGCAAACTGCAAACACTACGTTCATCCATTTGCTTTTTAAAAAATATATATTTTGCACCAACACACAACAAGTGAAGGACATCTTTTTACATACATGGCATGTTATAGGAATATTTTATTTTTTTAAACATGTTATTTCTTTCCAAGCAGTTGCACCACAAAGGTAAGCTAGATCCAGTCCTAGTCTAGTCCTAGTCTAGTTTTATACAGAGTCAGCCATAAAAATTTATACACACTTCAGGAAAAGAATAACATGTATAAATATTTTATATATTGATATATATAATAACATTATGATGATATTATTAATATTATATTAATATAATACACACCATACTATTTTTTCATTTCCTGATGTGTGTATAATTTTCTGGCTGACTCTGTATATCAGTAACCATAAAAACTCTTTTCCTGGCATCAGAAAATAACATGACAAGTTGAATCAATCATGTTATTCATGATCATGAATTGTTACAAATATTTCTTAGTAAATCAGATCCAAAAGTACAGGAAGTAAGGAAATGTAAAAGCAGTGGGGTCTCTTGAGACATCTCTATAACATACAGTAGCTAGCTATTTATTTACTCTTAATCAGAGTCAGAGTTTATCCTAATCAGAGTCAGGGACATGGTGTATCTTGGGAACTATGAGCGTGCAGTAGGAATGATGTATTCTGGATCTGTTCACACTCACATTCACACATTCAACTTTGATATCAATCCAACCAGCAAAGTACTGGAAGGGCTAGGCCAATTCTTTTGTTTGCATCATACACTGAAGATATTTGAGATTTAGCTCAAAAGATGATAAATTAACGGAACTAATATTTCAGAAGTAAATTAAAATAAAAATTCATATTTGTTGCAATAACTGTATCAAGTCAGTGATGCACTGACATCACCAAACTGTCACATCCTTTGTTTGTGATGCTTTTCCAGGTTTGGTCTGAATCTTCTTTCAGTTCAAATGTTTTTGTGAGTTTCTTCAGGTAAAATGTATGCTTAATTGGTTTACGGTCTGGTGATTACGTTAACAAATCTAAAAACTTCCTTTCCTTTGTTGCCTTAGCTGCATGTTTATGGTGTTATGCTGTAGGAAGTATCTCCCAATTAGATTGGATGCATTTGTCTGGAAACTGGACAAAATTTTTCTTTAGATGTCTAAATTTTATTTTAAATATAGATTTAACCATGGAAGCACAAGCCATTACACTACCTCCAACATGCTTGACTGTTTGATCGCATGTTTTGGATCATGAACAGATCCTTTCTTTCTCCATACCCTTGAATATTGACTTCAGAACTTTTGTGTTTCAACTCAGTATTTCTCTGCAAATTTTAATCTGGCCTTCTGATCCGTACAGATAATGAGCGCTTTGCATCTTGTGATATGGTCTTTTTGATCTTAACATCTTCCTTAAATGGTGGCACTGTAGATGTTGGCAGTAACTGTTGTTTTTGGGTTTCCTTTACAACTGCTGTTGATTTCCTTAGCCAGCCTTTTTGTTGTACACAATTTTTAGTTTGTTGCATCGGCTATACCCATAACCTTATTGAATGTCTCTGATCAATATTCCCTCATTTCTCAACCTTAAATGACAAATCTCCGGTGTTTATATTGGATTATCGTTTTAAACGACAAAAGCATTTTTCACAGGCAACACCCAGGAAAGTGGAGATTTAGAGCCATTAAAAGTTTAACTAATGGCAATTAATTTAACAGAGGAAGCCTAGTCAACAAATAATCCCTGTCGATGACATTCTAATAATAAAAACAAAGACTCTTAAAAAGAGTTGAAACAAAAGAAGCCATGTTCTGAGCTGTTTAACAAACCTAGATACAGTATAAAATATGGATGTGAATGTTAAAATTCTGATCTAGTGGCTCATATATATCTTTTAATCTTAAAACCAGAAAAACTGGCCTTGCCATTCCAATAATTTCAAAGAGGACTGTATTTAAGTAATATTTCTAGTCTATAATGCATGAGAAGGGATATTTTTATACATTACATTTTGAAGCTAGATATTGCAGCAATAATAATTTAACTTAAAGCAATTTCCTGGAGTATTAGCTAGTAAGCTCTCAGCAAAAAAATATGGAAAACCAATCAAATTCCCCCATCCTGTCCGAGATTAGGTAATGTGTAACTGCTGTTTTGCCAGTGGTTTTAAAGTGCAATACAATTATCAAACATCAAATTTTAATCCCGAGGGCATGGGGCCTGTTGCCTCGCATAAATGTTCTGTGCTTGGTGGGTTCTCCCAGGTAGTCTGGATCTCCCACAATCCAAAAACCTGCATTGTAGGCAGACTGCCATTTCCAAATTGCCAGTAGTGTTTGATTGGGTGTGTAAGTGAGTGTGTCCTTGTGCCCTGTGATGAGCTGGCACCACATCCAGGGCGTACCCTGCTTTGTGCCCTGAGTTCTCTGGGATTGGTTCCAGGCACCACCCCTGCACACAGCCCTGCACAGGATAAGCGTTATTAAAAATTAACTGATTGAATGAGTTTTCAAATGCAAAAGATAGCAAGATTGGTAAGAGAATGACTTACAGGGTATGTTTATAGCTGCTACAGTGACAATGCTAAAAGACAGTAACTTGTTTCACAGGTGTTCCACAATATGAAACATAACCATAAAGGAATACAAATAACAATGCATCGTTTTTTTTTTAAATAAACAAGTAAAATCTGACAGCAAGTCTAGTCCTTCTGGCTACTAATTTATTTGATTGACATATGGTACTCTTAAAAATATACTTCAAACAGGAAGGAAACTATTAATAATAAGATATTTTAGACAGACAGTGTGACAGTGACCCTATTAGGATCAATTCCAAAACCTAATCAGTCCATCTGCTGGTTACAATGATATTTACATATTTACATTTAAACTCCCTTAAACTTTCAACCACTCTGTATTGAGATGTCGTGCTAATGAGAAAAAAGTGAGGATGGACCAATGACCCGTAAACATAATACCTGCTACTGGAAGAGGCACAACCTAGCATTGGCATATTGCTGAAAAGGAATAAAATATGTCAAGATATGCTGTTTGTCAGGGTTCTACTTCTGCATGACTTGCAGGTTAGGACTTTTCTGTTATTGTGGGACTAAGTTCCTATTTCTTACTTTTATTCTGAATACAGAACTCAAGTGTTTCTTAGAGTCTGTTAAATAGTAGCAGTTTGGTGTCTTGTATTGAATATGTTCAATTATTCAATTATCCATTGTCTACATTTGTTTTGTCTACATATTTTATTGCTATTGCTCAAGCTAATGCTATCCTGTTTCATAGCTATAACTGATTTTTGGATGTAATGGGCAAGCTCCCCACAAAAAATGCGTGAGGGAAGCCAATTAGACCCCCTTGAGGGAAGGCGACTGGGTGGGTTCCCACCTCATGGAGAAAAAAAAAGGCTGGCAACACAGCGTGTGTGATTGAGGCCAACAGTAAGGGTCATCGAGTCACACTCTGAGAAAAGAAAGGGAACACAGACCCGAGATTGAGGCCGACAGGGCGGTTCCTCACATCACACTCTGACAAGATGCTGACAACATAGAGGGCCAAGCTGTACAGAGTGAGGCTGGAAGGGCGGCAGAGCATCACCACGCGCATATGATTCTGCATGCCATGCAGAGGTTGGCGAGACAGCCATCCACACCAGACCTCAGCCTAAGCCAAGCTTGATCCCTATAGAAGCTGACGACGCAGCATCAAACCCAGGGCTCCAGGCCAAGCTATGCCCTGATCTTCCTAAATCATGCTCTGTAATGAGCTTCAAAAAAGCTTCAAAAAAGCATCTCTTTTGAACCACCTATTGGCTTATAAGCTTTGCCAGCTGGATTTGGTGACATTAAGTTCATGCCACCTGCCAGCTTAGAGGATGTTATTTTGGCAACACCTCCTCACATTGCAAACATCCTACTCGCTTAACCTGTCGTGTCCTGAGCCAAGCTCTGCAATTTCCCTCTAGGATTAATAAAGTTCTTTGAATCTTAAATCTTGAATCTGGCCACAAGCTCATTCCAAGTTCTGGTCCAGTACCCATGACAATGTCAGCTCTATCTCAGGTGCCAATCTTGTTTCAGCTGCCCTTCTTAGTTCTGGCCCTGCCATTGTGTTCGGTCACTACACCCACACCAAGCTCAGTCCCAGCTACTCATTCTACCTGACCCCCATGCCCAGTCATAGACTGGCACTTACGTCATGCTTCAACCACTAAGCCCCTTGGAGCCTCTGCTCCATCCAGCCACAGCCTTGGCATTTAAGGAACTGACCGGAGATGGTTTTGTGGCTACCCTGGACCATCTGTTGGTGTGTCAGGAGCCAAGCCTTAGGAAGGGGGTTATGCCATGGTTCTTCCCTTGTGTGGCATGTAGGGTTTGAACTTTTATGTTGTTGTTGTTGCTGTTGTTGTTGTCGGACTGTTATTTTGACTTTTTTGTTTGCCTTCAGTTATATGATAACATTTCCTGTTCACCACTTTCTGCGTATTGAGTTCATCTGTCAATTAACAGCAATATTTTAAGACCTTGAATTTGACCATGGTGGATTGTGCTTATTTTGGCTAATATCGTTAATACATCTCCATTTGTTTTGTGAGCTTCGGCTAATGCTAAAGCTAACACTGCCCTGCTATATAGCCATAGTTTTGTTTCATTTTGGATTATTTGTACTAAGATGTATTCTCATAAATGATCATCTGTGCTTACATACTAACATCTATGACAGTTTTTGAAATATAACATTGGGCCAAATCATACTATCATCAAATCATACCCATCATCCCATAACAGCACATTCAATCACATTTTATTCCTTACATTTTGAACATAAACATATTTTAAAAACACATTATTGCCTTGATAGTGTATTGTGCTACTGTATTGATTAAATGATGCTCCTTGTGCAAAATGCTTATCAGAAATGATGTCTACATGTATTAACTCTAGTACAGTAAAGGAAAATAAGGAAAGCAAACTAGTCAACTTGAAATCTGATTCAGACTATTTTATACACATTCTTTTCTGACTGGTTAAAAGAAAAGGAACAAACCTTGATCTTAAATAACACACATTTTTTCCCAGTCATGTACGCACGGGACAAGGAAAACAACTTATATCTCACGCTCAGATCTTTCCTTTTTTATTATACTCTCTGTCTCTCTCACTGAGCAAATCTGATCCAGGGGAATCAAATACTTGTATTTGTTGCTTCACTGCGCAGGTTTGCTCCTGCATAACTGCCTCCTCTCGTTCAGTTATCCAGAAAAATATTCAGTTGGCAGAAAGTTTCTGTGACCCCTGCCTGTATAAACAACCACTTCGCTTACACGATTAATCACTCTCCTAGCGGCAATGGGAACGAACCCACACAGAGCATCAGTGTCAAATCTTAACTTCGCACCATGCACAAGTGCATACATAAAAACACACTACCACACCACAGCTCTCAAAACTTTATTTCATGATTTATGCACCTTAGACTCTAAGTGTGTACCTGTGAATATGTGTGTGTGCATGCACAGTGAGAGTCTGAGCACAAGCCGTTCTGCACTGTATAAGGGTCCCACTGGGGTCTGCTCTGGCTAATCTGATCTGGCTCTGATACTACACAGGAATTCAAGCGTTGTCCCTTTGGACTGCTCCCAGATCTGCTTGTCCTCCAAACCAATCTCAGATTCTAAGCCACAAAATCCCATCTTAGGCCTACCATCCTTGGAATGTCAGCATGGCATTGCCATATATTCTAGAAAAACAAGAGTTACAGTATGTTTACTTCCCCAGGGCCAGATGACCTGCTTAGATTTGAGGCTATTTGTGTCCTGCCAACACACACCACACACCAAGGTCAGTCAGCGTAAATTAGTGTCATACAGCCATAAAGGGTTCATATAATTTTGCATTCATAGTTGAAAAAAAAAAAAATGTAGTTTAAGAAATGTTTAAAAACTGCTTCTTGGCATCCTCCTGGCTTCAAGTTTTTTTTTTTTTTCAGATGAACACTGATACGGAGAAGTAAACTTTATGCTTGTCTTAAAAAATTATTCAGTCTACCATAGATTTGCAAAAGAAATTGAGGCTGTCCATGTCACTGTTCAATCTGTGGATCCCTAAAGCCTCTGATTAGGATGGGAAATGCTAAGAAAGCAAAACAAACTTGCAATCCATCTCAGGAATTCCTTGCTTTTGACACTATGAAATGTTTCAATACTCCCTCTGTATGTGTGAAGAGGCTCCAGAGTGAGAGAGAACGGGAGAGAGTGAGAGAGAGAGAGAGAGAGAGAGAGAGAGACAGAGTGAGTGAGTGAGATTTCCACAGGAATTAGGGAGTAAAGGTCCTGGGTACTTCGACATGTGCACTCATTTCTCCTGCCAAGTGAAAGATGAATCCACTGGGGTTTCTGTCGGGAGAGAGATAAAAGCGAGAGGAGTAGTGAAGTAGTGAGGGTGAGAGAGAAGGGTGCTTTTGTAGGCTGTCTCAATGGCTCCCACTTTTCACTGGAGACGATTGGGTGATTTCCTCTTTTGTCATGCTTGCTCGCTTCACTTTTTTCAGACTATACACCTTGCCGTCTGTTCTTATTACTCCCGATGACTTTATTATTTTGCTTTGGCAGCCAGGGAGGTCGTATGTACCTTAAATTGCTTTCAGCTCTTCCCTCCTTTTCTTCCTTTTTCTCTGTGCTATGCTGTTTCCTGATAGCCCCTCTTCTGTACCCCTTTTACGCTCCCTCTCACCATTTATCAGGTTTGCAACCTTCTCAGTCTGACTTCCTAAGCTTCTTCAGGCTTGATTTCTAGTATTGCTCTCTTACTATCCTCATCTCTATCACTTCGCTATTTTTTGTTTTCTGAGTGTGTGTTTTTGTCCATGGCATCTATCAGTCAGGGTTTTTTGGGTCGGCCGTTGCGAGGAAGATTCTCCACCGTGTTGCTGAGACGGTATTTGACGATGATGCTGTGCACGGTGGATTTTGGCATGTGCAGCTCCTGTCCGATAGACCCTTCCGACCTGCCATCCTTCCAAAGGTCCACCACACGCTGGCGCTGTAGGACGTTGTGCTCTTTGGTCTTCAGGCAGAGTGGGGCTTCTGTGGGGGCACAAAGGTTGCAGACTGTAGACACTGGCGGGGCAGCGAGTGGGTTAGCAGCAGCAGCAAGTT
Organism: Clariallabes teugelsi; assembly: GCA_030014215.1. Classification (NCBI taxonomy): domain Eukaryota; kingdom Metazoa; phylum Chordata; class Actinopteri; order Siluriformes; family Clariidae; genus Clariallabes; species Clariallabes teugelsi. The sequence goes on along the minus strand of JAQMYG010000001.1, from coordinate 18,646,136 downwards.
CAGAATGAGTGGAACAGTATCAGTCCTCAAAATATTCACAGATACATCAGCAGCCAATCAGTCGGCAGGAGGAAGGCAAGACTTTATAATAAAAAAAAATTTGCAAATACAAGAGTGATGGATGCTTCATATCCATAAAACTTTAACTTTCAATAGTGTGGAATTTTTGTTTGATGTCCTGTGACAAAATATATGCAGGAAAAAATGATTGGCTAATTCTGATTTTTTTTTTCTCTTTTAAAGTAAAACAACAACGGACATTTTGAATTTCTGACTATGCGACACTCAAGCCTTTTAACAGAGTCTGTGTATTTTTCCTATGCACTTTAAAAAATCATCAATCTTTTTTTATTTTAACAATTTTAAGAAAAAAATAACTGATGTGAAATAGGTTAAGGAGTTCAGACTTTTCCTTCCCATCTGTCTCAGGCTCTTTAACTCTCCCGCCATTTCTCATCTTTTCCCCCTAATATTTCTCTCTACATTTTTTTATTTAGTCTGGTGTGTTTTGAGGCTCTCTTCTCGGCTAAGTTTACATCGGGGTCACCACAGTCATCTTAATCAGGGCCTGAAGCACTCAAATGAGCCCCATGCACTGCGTATTTTTAGCCCTGTCAGGGGGTAGCGCGGAGCCCCATCCACTTTTATACCCACCCCCTTTAGAAAAGAGCACATTTTCTTCTGGTTCTTTTTCTTTTTTCCCCTGGTCTCTTAAAAATATCCCTGGTCTGTGGAGAAAAAAATGTTCCCTCGACTGAGCAATTTCTGGCGCAGCTAAGGCAGCGGATCAGAGTAATGACATTTTCAGAAAAAGCTCCATTGCACTAAAAAAAAAATGGGGCTAGTGCATCTCTCATAAATACACAATCAGCAGTGCACGGGAACATGAGAACTCTTTTAGGTTCAAAGTGTTCACTGGTTGCATTTGGGATTTTGAACGAACAAAATTCCAAGCATAATCAATCACATTTGTTCTATGTGTACTCTGAAAATGTTTATGCTGTTACAAACTAACTTTTGAAGCAATAAACATAATTTACTGGCAATGCTATCACAGAGATTTGGACCAGAGGAAAAGGAAGAAAAAGAATTTGGCAAAGTTGCTGAGAGGTCTTTTCAAATCAAAACGCAACCACTTCATTTAAAACTGTTACCAGATTTAAATTTTGCAAAATAATGCAAAACAGTTTTGATGATAGAGCACAGACGAATAGACGTTTAAGGGGTTGTAACTCATTAACATGTAGCTGATTCAAGACCTTATTCTTGCGTGGAAAAGTATAGAATGTTTATAGGCGTGAGACAAAAGCAAGAGCTAGGCAACAAGGCAATAAAGTGCAGAGCTGAAGAGCCTACAGACCACTCATATACGTACACAGACTTTGGGAGGAAGTGTGGACAGCCCAACTACTGTACACTCAAAAGCACATTGAAGTTGCGCCTTGATTAAAATGAAATACATTCTGCCTTCAATGGCAGATACAACAACGCAAAGACTGAGTCTACCTCTGGTATAGACACTGACAGTCTCACTAGTGGCACAGGCTAATGTAGCTCTGCACATAAATCTGTCTAGCATGTAGCCAAATACAGGACGTAAATACCTAACACAATGGTTCACAAACAGATACAATGAAGATTGGCTATATCCCTCCAAGGGACACAGTTGCTCCTGGCCATTAACAACATAATACTTATAAATCCAATCATAACTGGTATGGAAATCCCACATGCAGCACTAAGCAAGCGAGGAGAGACATTGCAGTGACATCTAGGTCACTGGAATTGTTAATGCAGATGACAAAGTTAGTTACCTGGCCTAAATGGTATTGAGTGTTTGTACCAACTTCTAGTACATGGATGACATTGCCTCAATTCTTGTGTCTGAAACACAAACTGGACATTTTATGGCAACAGGGTATCTTGAGGCTCATTTGCCACTAGTTTGTACTGAAGTAATTTGAAAAAGACTATGCAAGTGATGAACAAACATGATTGACGGGAACCACAGATGTGCGTGATGTATTTTTACATCTCATACATCTAATACATTTTACATGCATTATTGCTGTGAGATACAGGAGACACCTCTCATTCCCCAACAGCAGACTGACACAGCCCTGCCTCTGGGTTAGTTTTGCAGGATGTTCACAAAGTGTAGTTGTCTTAGAGCCTCTGTGATTACTCCACACAATAGCCAGACAGCCCCAGCAGCTGGTATTTAGCAATACAAATGACCTCATCTCACATTTGAACCTGCTAGGACTTAAAGTCATCCTTAAGTCAACCAAAGATATTGACGTAGCAATATATTAATAAACCTATCAATCTTCTACGGATGAGAACTTGCCCAGGCCAGCCCTGAATTCAGAAAGGACGCTCACAGTAAGCACTTTGTGGAAGTGACTAACTGCTTTTTCTATGAGTTGAGGAGCAACATAAAGGGGAGAAGTAAGCCCACTGACTAAGGAGTACAATATCAGCATCCTGAGTGACTGTATCAACATCTGCTCAGAGATCAAAGGTAGCTCAGTGGTTTTGACTACTGATTAAAGGTCCCAGGTTCAAACCCCAGCACCACCAAGTTGCCACTGTTGGGCCCTTGAGGAAGGCCCTCATTGCTCAGGTGTAAAAGAAAATGAGATTAAAAAAAAAAGAGATAAAATGTCGCTCTTGATAAAAGTTGCTCTGGATAAGGGTGTATCAAGGAGAATTGAATTAAATGTATCAAGGAGAATTTACATTTGAGCATTTGGCAGACGCCTACTGTCCTAGCAGTTCATAAAAAAAGGAAGTGGACATAACATGGATGTGTAACCAAGCCACCTGAGTCACTCAAGTTGACAAGAATAGTCTAGAGTGACATAATAGAAAATTTTGGGGTCATGGTCACAAGATTATGACTTAGCTATTGGTATGCATCAAGGAAACAAGGAAAAACATAGTTACGCTACCAGGAAAAAGTTTGGACACACCTTCTAACTTCATGGTCTTTCCTGAGTTTAAATACTTTCTACAATATAAAACAATGCCGAAGGCATCCAAAATATGCAATAATCTCCTTTCAACAGTTGATATTGAGATGTGTCTGCTATTTATGCTCTGTAAAGCCTTCATAATAACTCTAATCTGAGGGAAATTGGTGATTTTTAAGGCTGGTAACTCTAAATGAACTTCTCCTCTGCAGCAGAGGTAACTTTTGGTCTTGCTTTCCTGGAAAGGTCTTCATGAGAGCTAGATGGGTGGTTGGTGGTTTTTGCAAATGCACATGACAATACTATTCTTGCAAGAACTATTCCACAACAGTTGACCTTCATGTCTTAAAATAACTGACTGTTTTCTTCTACAGGACATGAGGACTAGGTTAGATAACTCTGCTTTAAACATTGTAAATATGCAAATCTATGGTTTCAGTAGTACCAAAGCTCATTTGTAACTAGAAATTTGATCTGGAAGAAGTTACATCAAAAATAAGAGATGAAAAGGTATTATTATTCACTGAAAAGGTCCATATATGTGCCTTCCTAAAACATAAAAAATGAATAATCTGGGACAGAAAGTGAAATGCTGATGGAGAGGTGTGGTGAAGAAAACTAGAATTTTTTTTTCATTGCTGAAACCAAAATGAGGAACCTATAATCATAAAAACAAACATAGTACAAGTTTGTTTAAATGCGTGCCATATTAAGTTAAATCACTTGCCAGACACTCACTTTTAAAACACATATTTTAAGCTCACGCCTTTTATGCGCAGACAAATGCTCTGTCCTCCTGCATCCGAGAGATCATTTGTTTTAGGAATGTTTAAATACGGTACATACCTAAACCCTAACAAATGGATTGCCAGGGTGAATGACAACATACTGTTGCAGTATAACTTACACATTTTACAACATGCTTCATAATTTTCAACAATAAAATTCAAAATATACTAGGAAGTAGATCAAACTAACTACTTTTTAGTAGTGCTGCGACTGTGTGTTATGTGTACTGTATTCAGTGTTTTTCACCCATCAAATCTTGTGGGGAAATTTTAAACACTCCACAATTCTAAGAGCAAAATACCTCTAATATTCCATATTTTTGTAAATAGTCAATTTTTCCTTTACATTTCATTTTATTAACCAAACCATTAATTGTCAAGCAATACAGGATCTTAAGCACCACATACTGAACATTCAACGATATTAGTGGTACATTACAAAGGAAAATCAGTAAAATAGTGGCTTTTATGTGTGTTGTTTAATAAAGCATATCTCTACATTTAGCCTTGTATTTTATTCCCATAATATATTTTGAACCCCCCCAAAATATACCTCTTGAAAAATAATATAAGAGCTTTTTCAAACATATCATGATTAATGATTACTAATTTTGCTGTTCACAGACAGCCAGAGCTAAAGAACAAAGTCCACCTCTGACCAACTGACCTTAAAGTGAAACCTCTAGTGAATCTGAATCTTTCATTGTAGATTTTTGAAGAGACTTTTGTTTAAATGCAACAGCAGTGCTCACCTGATATGAACGAGCCTGGAGGCATCTGGCTGTAGTTCGCTGCAGCCAGAGCCATGCCTGGTGGTGCCGGGGTGAACGGGGGGCCGTAGTTCTGTGGAGTTGCATACGGTCCAGGTGGGATGGGCTGGAAAGAAGAAAAAACAGATTTAAATAGTTTCTGTGAAAAAATGATGGCTGCAAGTTGGTTGTGTGTTTATGATGGACGTGTGTGAGCATTTACCGGCGGTGTGTGCGTCTCATTGCCCTTGTTGGCCAATCTGCTGAGGATGCTCCTCTCGGACATCTGCAGGCGTGCTGCGATTGGTGGGACTCTGGACAGTGTGGCAGGAAGCCGCGTTACGTCAGCTTTCATATCGCTCAGCAGCTCCTCCAGTTGGTTAAGAACTGCAATTAAAATGCCACAACATATAAAAGTGAGAGTAACTTAAACACCACTACTGAAATTGAAAGATTCAGTATAAGCATCTGAGACTTTACAATTAAAGCAGCAGTTTATCCATAGAAGAAATGCTGACACTTGGGTACGAGAATCAAAAGGAATCACAGAAGTACAGGAACTGGTTAATGCATATTTTTACGTACAATGTAAACTTGAATATGTATTGGGTTTTTTTTTTTTATTGTATTGTATTTTCCTTTTAAAACTTGGCACGTTTAAAAATTATATCAAGTAGCTGACTGCAGTGATAAGGAATTCCGCTAGCAATGATTATTACTTACTAAATAAAATGAAATATTTTTGCCATTCTCAATATTCAAAAAAGAGAGAGAGAGAGAGAGAGAGAGAGAGAGAAAGAGACAAAGGCCATCCTTTCCACCCACTGAGCACGTAAGTTTACAATCATTTCAACTTCTACCCACTAATGGCTGTACTTAGTATCCAGATTTGGGCTTGTGATTATCCAGTAATAACCAGTTTTAACCCGTCACCTTAGCTGCAACCTTCAGACCAAGCCCCACGTTGTGTCTTTTAGAAAATATATGCTATGAACACACAATTACATTTTGCTTTATTGACAGCTATTTATGAAAGAAAAGTGAAAATCAAACTGCTACAAAGTCAGTAAACAAACTGAGGGTAGCTACACAACCTACTGGTGAGGTAAGAACGCTTGAATAAGGTGTCCTGATATAACCTGCTTGTCTGTAATTAGGCTCACCTAAAATGAAATGCATATGTTGAGGAAGCTTTTATGGCCATATTGCACAAATAAAGGTTTATATGCAGATGGCATGCCTTTGTGTCTGTATACAAGTTTGCATGTAAATGTCTATTCTATATATGAAAACAAGAGCAGCTGTGAGTTCCTTTAAGTTACAGATAACAGTGTGGAACCGTCTTTGATTCTATATTAAGGTTTTTCATTACCATGACGAAAGCTTTCATCTACTGTATGTACGTGTATTTCCCCAGCTAGCAAACATAAGGTAACCTGTTTTTCAGTCAAATCTTAGTTTCTATTCCAGAAAACTACTTTGAAGCAGGAACATTTGAAGGGTTTGTCTTTGAGAACACATAGGGGTGCAAACACCTGGCTTCAGTTCCCCTTGCCCACCCAGGAACTTCCCATTGTCTTTGAAAATAGTGACACTCGCAGTATGGAGACAGTTGGAAAGTAGTAATGCTAGTTTTCTGATTTCATAGGCAGTTATTATCAAAAGCGGTTATCCATCATAAACAATGATTAGGAGACAGTTCACACACAAACAACATGGAAAATCTCCTTTTCTGTTCTGGCACGAGTTACAATGGTCTTGAATATTCCTGTACACGTTTGACAGGTAGTATAAATACTGTGACGTAGCATCTATTGAAATGCCGCACAAGTCACTCAGGAAACTAAAGCCCTCAAATCCTACCATTGGAAACATTACAACCTAAACAAATAAGTAAATATAATGCAAAATATTACAAATATTAGAAATTGTACAATCATCACATCATAGGCTATTACATTATACTAGAAATGAGAAGTAGTCTAAACAATCTGAACAAATTCTTACTTTGTTGGTTTATATATACAAAATACGTTGTTGTGTTGTTTTCAAACTGTATTTTGGATTATATACATTTTGTTTGCATTGTTTATATGTTCACTGATCAGAGTGTCAATTGAGGCTGTCATTAAACAGAAAATGCAGTCAAAACTTTGTTCAGGTATAGACCTGCTGTTCCGTTCCACAGCACGTGTAAGCAGTCCCGGTGATGCTCCTGTCATGTAGCTGTAGCTGCGTCTGTTCATGTACATCATGGGTGTCCAATCTTCCCCAGAAAGGGCTGGCGTGGGTGCAGGCTATCATTTCAACCGAGCAGAAGCCACACCTGATAATTAGTTGTTCTTGGCTTTCAATTGACGATCAGGTGTGGCTTGCGGTTGATATGAAAACCTGCACACACACATAGGCCCTTTCTGCAGAAGATTGGACACCCCTGATGTGCGCGTATTAGCAATAAGTATAATAGCTGTTGACAGTTTGTCTGTAGAGGTGTGTAATTCTAAAGCCTATACAATGCAGTGAGCTTCAAATCAGTGGTATGACGTGTGTGCAACAAGCTGTTTCTGTTTTACCCTATTATTCAATAACAGCGTTATAAAGTTTTGTCCATGAAATGGAATAGGGTTTCATTTAGTTCGGTTTGTTTTATTTTTGGTAACCTGAACCTCCTAAAATGGCCTTGGACACCTCCTGGCCACTCCTTTTACATAGCTCTATAATAAATCTTTCAATTCTCAATAATTTAAAGGTTTACAATGGGTTCAACTTTTCACCCACTTTTCAAATTCTGCATGTTAGCTGAAACTTATATGGCAGATTTTGATTATCAAATCAGAGAATTTTTCCAGCAAAATGCAGCACTAGTAAAAGTGATGAGCCAAGGGAAACAAGAGACATAAGTGGCTTGTTTGCCTTTGTCGATTAAGATAGCAAACAGAGCTGTGGTTCTCAGAGTATTTTTAGCTGGAAATGCCTTTTGTGGATGTGAGTGTTCTCATATCTTAGGGATGTTGTGAAATATGGCCTTCTTCCAGACGCAGTGTTTTTGTGGATATGCTCCAAGTGTGGCCACTTATAAACACTCGCACAAAAGATCTGTGCAAAAAATAAAATAAGGTTTTGGTATACAGTATGTTTACTGATAATGTGGCAAAAAAACCTGTGTTGTACAAATTCTATGCACACACAAACAATTTTCTCACCCTTGTGTAGGACGGCATTGGCAGGTTTGTTTCCCGCGAGCGACTCCTTGCTGAGGTGTTGGTGTGATTCTGCAAGACACTCCACCTCAGCAAAACGTGCATTCAGCGCCATGGCTGGGTGAGTGGGGTCCTGCGTCATATTCAGGTACGCCGCCCGGCGCAGTTGCTCCTCAATCACCAACGCCTGCTCTAACAGCTGAGAGAACAAGAAAGACAAAGACATAAAATGATGAGAAGGCATAGAAAGACATCATTGCTTAAACATGAAGATCCTATTTTAAAAGAGGAGAATATGTAAAGAGGAGCAAAGAGTAAAAATAATGTAAAGCAAATGGGTATTAATTAAGACAGAATTAAGACAGAAGGAGCTAAGACAGAGCCAAGGCAGACGAGCAAAAAGGAGCAAAAGATTCATTTATTCACACAGGCTTAGGCGGGGAAAAAAAAATCAGCACTGGGATTTCAGCCAGGAAATATATGAACTTCCTGGATGAAGCTGACAAAGAAGAATTGAAATGGGGGGAAAAAATCAATTTAAATGAGATTTATGAGGAAACGTAAGGAGATAATAAGTACATTATGCAATAAATGAAATGGTAGCCATTGCATTTGAAATTATGCAAGCAAGAAAGAGACAGAGAAAGGTCGAGAGGAAAGAATGAGGATGTAGAGAACGGGATATGAAACATGTAATGAAGCAAAACATCAGAAAAGCAAAAAAGAGCCGGCATTGCACAACAGTTTGTGTCAGCATGTTGCGTGTGCCTTTCATCACACTTTACGACAGGGAATTATTTAAATCTGAAATATTTAAAAAACGACTACTGTTAGAGTAACTGAGTTTTAAAGTATTAGATTAAATTTAGAGTAGGAAATACTCTGATAAGCCCAGTGCGAAATATGTACTGTTAGGTGAATAATGAAAAGCTGTTAGGCTGTGGAGGACTTTGTGCTGACTTGGATTGGGTTCGCATGTCGCCCTTGAGCAAAGGATCACTATAAATCAATGCAAAGTCATTCTGACTAATCACATTTACTTTTGAATAAACATTTCCCATCTTAATGAGAGTGGATGAACATCAACAAATCATGAATCATAGACAACAAAAAAAATCCTCTTTTGGTTTTTAATTTAATGTCACACATTATTAATATTAATATTCCTAATGCTTTAAATATTACTTTTAATATTTTTGCAATGCTTACTGTATATTTAATAAGCAATATTTGAACAAACCACATTTCATTGAAGACAGTAGATGCTATTTTAGGCTTTTTCATGACCCTGACAGAATGCATTGGGTACTAACACAACTTTTTTAACAGGTTAACATAGCAGTCTTCTACATTTTCTACATTAGTTGGTATATCCCTGTACTACGGCCTTTGAAGTCAGCATCCCAATAACTCATCCCAATATTTTTGTAAGATTCTGGAATGATGTATAAGACAGCCCTCTTCACGACCATTATCAAAACACTATATATCAATATATACACAATATATCTTGGAGGGATGCTGAGGGTGACTTCAGTAATGTTCCAGAAACCTGTATCTGAGCCAAAGCTCATTGAAGATGTTTTGGCATAAGCCGAACTAAGACTTACTGTTGTTTCTTCCTTGAATTTGTCACTCTTCTCTATGTGTGTGTTTATAATGAGTCATGCTTACTCATCAAAATGTAACCAAAATAACTTGCTTAACCAAAGTTTCAGTATATTGCAATGACTGACATAATGTGATCTGGCAAAAATTCCAAAGTCATTATGTTCACCTTAAATCTCCTGGCCAGGAACTTGTTCTTCATCTCCAGGAAGTTGCCTTTGTTGGCTTGGGATTTGAACGGCTCATTGACGATGGCAAACTGAGGGTCGTTCTGAATGTCCTGCCATCTAGCATAGCCATGACTGCCATGAGTTGAGGATTAAAGTTTATTCTTTATTGTGAGCCATGGCATCTACACACTTACAGCATATATTTTCAGTCTTCCACTTTAACAGAAATTATATTTAGCTTAACATGGCTGCATGTGAAATACCGTGTGAAAGTCTTGAGCCACCACTCATTTCTTTATATTTCCAAAGAGCCTTGTATTTTTTTATGTAGTTTTAAGAAATAGTTCTTCAGGCTTCCTGAAGCACTTTTTTGGCTCTCATTATTGGCAAGTCTCTTATTGTCAGTTCAGTCCCTGTATCTGACCAGTTTCAGAGTTATGCATTTGTTCGCAAACCTATGAATCATACAAGCATTAACAAATATCTAACTTAAGGCAGGAACTAATGAGAAACAGGTGTAAATGATGACAGATAATCAGGCCGGTCATACTGCTGATGCTGAATGCTGAATGATTGTAACAGACGAGAGGGGAAATGAGGTTGCTGCTGAGGTTGTTAAACCAAATAAATTATTTATTTTTTGCAGTCTTTTAAAGTAAAGCATTTGTTCATATTTCTCTAATTTAATCTACATACTTTATTTTAATTACATTTAATTTGATTTAATATGAAAAAATGAGGGCCGGCACGGTGGTGTAGCGATTAGCCCGGGGGTGGGGGGTGGGGGGTTCGATTCCCGTCTCTGTGTGCATGGAGTTTGCATGTTCTCATCCGGCTACTCCGGTTTCCTCCCACAGTCCAAAGACATGTAGGTTAGGCTCCAGGCTCCCCGCGACCCTTAATACAGGATTAAGCGGTATAGGTGAAGAGTGCGTTAGTGAGTGAGTGAGTGAAAAAATGAGGTGGGGTGGCAAAAAACATTTGCACAGTGCTACACATAAATGTAATAAGACAATAATGCCTCTAAATCAGGGATGTGCAAGGATACAGTACGATGCCGGCTAGCAGCCAGAAGTCGTGTCGCCGATGCCAGATCTCATTCATCTTGCCAGATGAAATTGCTGCTCGCTCCTCATTCTGCCACAGTGTGTGCAGCTCTACAAAAAAAGGAAACAGTTATACAATCAGATAAAATATATATAATATTATACAGATAATTTACCAAAATATGCAATGCGACCCTCACAGCTCCACAATACTGCTGATTTTATTTCATTGTCAGGATTTGTGCAGCCCCACTCTAAGCTGTATATCACTGAGCCAGTGTTTGTGTCACTGCAGCATTGTGTATAAAAGCTCACGGTGGCCTCAGGATCGCAAAATCATCTTGGCATTAATCTTAACGGTGCACATGCTCAGACACTGGGCAAAAATCACGGCAGAGTTGCACATCTACAAAAATATTTACAGAACACAGAATGGTGTTATCTGTGCAAGTCCAACTCATGTACACAACCATTTGTCCAATCAGTCAAACCTGTTACACTTTTGTGTTAACAAGATCTGTTCTGCAAGCAGATTTAAAATTAGAAGCAGTAGGATAATAAACGTTTGCAGTAAACACTCCTTTATACTGTACCTGTAAATCCTCCATCCGCAATGTTGAACATGAACCGTGGACGCTCAGTTGGTTTGCAGTTCCCCTTGGCTGTCTCCTCCTTCTGCCCTTTCACCTCTTTCCCAGCATCCTTTTCTATCTTGCCCTCATCTGTAGCCAGAAAAGTAAACATATAAACGATGGTAATAAAAATGACAGTTTTATGACGGGAGGTTCAAGATGCTTATGATAAGACAGAACTCTTCAGCATTCACCATTCTTAACATCCTGCACTTGGCCTTCTGCCTTCTCCTTCTTTTCTGCTGATTCTGTAACAACAGGTGTCTCCTCACTCTTTTCTTTCTCCTCCGTGACTTTTTCACCTGTTCCTCCTTTTTCACTCTTCTCCGCTTTTTCTGCTCCTGTAACAACAATTTGAATGACTACTAACTTTGGCATACCATTCTGATACCCGATAAAATGACTGAATGGAATAGTTTATCTAATGCACCTATAGTGAATAACAGTCATCTTGTAAAAAAATAAAAATAAAAAAATCATAAATAAATAAAAATCTTGTTTACTTATAAGGAAAATGTTGGGTAGTTGTTATGCCCCAGTAAAAGTATGCAAGTTTTAAATATCCAAAACGTATGTCTGAATTATTCTTTACAACACAATGAATGCATCCGAGCGTAATCATGTAACTACATTTCTCTTTAATCATATATTTGTAATGACGTAATTTGACTTTTTAGTATTACACACCTTCAAGGAATTGAACACAATTCTTACAAATCTACACTTTGCCCAATGTGACAGTAATCATGAGACGTAAGTCAGTTTGTATTGCGACAGTTAATTATTAGTACATAGTTTGTGTTGTTAGAGTTATTATCATTCTAGCTCATATCTGAATGTTAAAAAAATAAAACTGTTGCTCTTTGGTGAAAAAGACATAAATTTACCACTATTCACTAAAATCAGCATGTAATTTGAGGCCAAGGGCTTTTTCTTTTGTGAATCTTTTTATAGTCATTTTAAAGGGTTCATACTTCACTTAACACAGGTTTCAGAGCTCCCCCAAAGCTTGTGTGTGTTAATGTTCCAGCTGAAGTATCTTCCTGACAATTAGCATGTTTTTATACCTCAACCATTACAGTATATTACTCCTTCTGCAAATGCATCATTTCAGTGTCTATGTAAATGAGCTACTGCTGAGCCACACCCCACCAAACAACAGAAGAGCTGAACAACAAGCTGGTGAAGGGGGGTCTTATATATATTATATGAGGTTCAATTAGGGGGAACAACTAATTAGCTTTTTTCTTTCTTTCTTTTTTTTTTTTTTTAAAGGCCCGGCCATTACAGTCATTGGAAAAAGGACAAAAAGTGGGGAATTTTTTACCCACATACTACAGACCCATCTAAATGTCTATAAAAGACTAAATGGTGGATTATACTACTAAATAAGTTATTAAAACTATGCATTGCGTTTTAAATTGAGAAAGGAATTTGGGTATTTTTACCACCACTGGTAACTTGTTTTTAACTGAACAACTGCATGTAGACTTCTTTCATACGTGGGTTTTGGTTTTTTTTTTTTTTTTTTTTTCTCAGTACAGACAAGGGGGTTAACATTCTTGCTGTGTAGTCTTTATTTTCACCCATGCTGTCTGATTTCAGTGCACTTGGCAAAATCAGTCTACCTTGCTTCTCGTCTTTGACTGCAGGAAGCTCTGATGAGGATTCCTCCTTCATTTTCTCAACACCAGCCTCTGTCTTAGGGCTATCCTCCTCTGCAGCCTTGTCTTTCCCAGTCTTTGACTTTGGTGAGGGTGGAATGGTTTCAGAAGCTTCTTTCGACCTGGAGTCTCCTGCACTTGCTCCAGTGAGCCCTTCAGATGGTTCAGCGTTTTCACTGGGTGCAGCATCTTTTTCAGTCTCCTTTAGAGTTGTTACCGGGGAGAGCAAGAGGCAGAAAGAGAACATCTCTCACTGTGCTAAATACACTTGCATGCACAGACACACAAAACCACAATGCAGCCAACCCTTCACTCCTATACTTACCCACACACCCACACACTTACCTCTTTAGATTCTGTACTGTCTGAGTTTTCTCCTTCTTTCCCCTCTTTGCCCTTCTCCTTCTCTTTCTCTGCATCAGTCAGATTCTCACCCTCTTCTCTCTCTCCCTCCTTTCCAATCTTTTCTGGTTTCTCAGGTGGAGAGGGTGTGGCTACAAAGTTAAAAATCAAACTCTTGACATGTGTCTTCGAGTATGCCTGTTCATCATTTTTATATGCAACTCATGTTTGTAAATATGTGCCTTCAGCTGGTAGGTTTATCGGTGACTAGAACTGCACAAGATATCATCTGCACAGGAATCACTATCAGAATACTGGTCTTTATGATAATGACAAAAGTACACATGCTGTCCAGCTGTCCAAACTGAAAAAGCACAACAAAAAAAACATTTCCTGTAATTTGCTGAAATGCAACAATACATCATTAGCAAGGACCATCTGGACCAATCTGTGGGTAAAAAATGAGGATGAAGGAGATTTCAAATTAATAGCATACAGTTCAGTACACGAATTGCTCATTACAGTCTCACTCTGCCCTCTTGTGGACAAACACTACAACTACACCTTTGCACTTATCTACTGCTTAAGAATTTCTACGTGAATATTTAGTGACTGTGTTGATGATGGGATGCTGAATGTGCATGCACATAATTGTCTGTGAACATTATACATAGACATGTATTTTAAAGTTCATGCATCATGTGTATGTGTGTGCATATATATATACCTGGCTTTGAGGTACAGGGTGTGTTGTTGCAGCTTTGCTCTGGAGTGGGTGTAGCTGTTTTAATAGCAGGTGAGGAAGCTCTTGAGGATTTCTTAGAGTCCCCAGTGACTTCAGGCTTTAGCTCAGGCATACTCCATTTTCCATTAATGTGTTCAAATTCCTGAACCTGCACACACCAGCACAGGAAGCACCTCTGACTTTAACATTTCTGGAAACTCCATTATTTGGCTAGACGTCTCAACTGCTTCACTGCTTTGTTTCCCACATATTTCTTCCTCTTTTTTTTTTTAAATCATAAAAGCATAAAAGCAAAAACAAAGAATTTCAACTAATAAATGTTAACCATAAATGAAGTGCTGCAAAGCAAATGATTAAAATGATAACAATTGTTTACGTAATGTTGAAATCCTAATTGAAATCCAGATTATATATATTATATTCATATTTTACATTGAGTGCATATTTCTTTAAAAGCACAATACGAGCCGTAATAACATCAATTAAATGACCTTGTATAACCTCAATCCATCAGTTACTGTACTCCATGCACCCAAACAAACAGTATGATTAACTGTGCAGCGCTACAACAAAGTAACTCCTATAAAAACAATAAGTAACTTTCTGTAAAAACATCTAAATCTGAGTGAAGGTAAATCAATTCATACACAGACACTGTTTTAAAAATTAAAATAGTCGAACCTTGCCTTTCTTATGTACAGTATATTATTTTAAGGTACCTCATTGAATTCTTCTAATATGGGCAAATTTAATATACTTGAGCCAAATAAACAAGGCAGACCTTCTTTTTCACCAGACTCATGACTCCGATGCGAGTCAGCACAGGTTGCCTGCACAGGCCTTCCCTCGGCACGCCATCGGCAAACGTTTCTGAGCCGTCAGCAACCGGCTCGCACAAGTGTCTCATGAAGAGAGAAACATATGCCCTGCAGAGAGAGGGAGGGGTAGCGAGGGAGCACATGCAGAATTGAGCAGTTACCCATATTGTGCGTTATTCATCTTCAACTTACAGTCATTTCTGTGTTTTCATTTAGTTTGCACGAATTCTTGCGCATCAATGGTTCTTACTTGAACTCCTTCTCGGTCTTGCCACGCAGGTCTCGTACCAGCCACTGGCAGGAAAAAGCATCCTGAGAAGGCATACCCCATCTCATCACCGCATTCAGGAAGGCCTTCCTCTGACGCGTGTTAAAGCCCAATACCTATAACACACAAGACACCCATATACACATACACTACCAGTCAAAAGTCTTTCCCTGGTTTTTATTTCTTTCTACATTGTAAACCAACGCTGAAGACATCCAAAATACCCAATAATCTCCTTTGAACAGTTGATATTGAGATGTGTCTGCTACTTATGCTCTGTATAGCCTTCATAAAACCTCTAATCTGAGGTGCTGTTTGTTATTTGGTGATTTTTGAGGCTGGTAACTCTAAATGAACTTCTCCTCTACAGCAGAGGCAAGGTTTTGGTCTCGCTTTCCTGTGATGGTCTTCATGAGAGCCAGTTTCATCGTGGTGCTTCATGACATTTACAAATGCAATACTGTTCTTGCAAGAACTTTTCCAGAACAGCTGACCTTCGTGTCTTAACATAACAACTGACTGTTGTTGTTGTTGTTGTTACTTAATTAACTTATGCCATATGTGTTATTTCATTGTTGTGAAAAAAAATCCAGTATTGTTCTAGAACTTAGAAAATAAGTCCAAACCTGGGTCCAAACCTTTTACTGATACTGACTGTGTGTTACACAAACTGCTAAACATATGGTTTTATAGATATAGTAGTGTTTACCTTAATTTATTACTCAAACTTGGGGTAAATTAACGTAAAACATTTATCTGATAAAAGTCTTATGAATATTCTAATGATTACTTTTAAAAGACTAATTCTTAGTTGGAACACTGGATTATATAGATGTGTGCTAAGTTCTCCTACTCCATTTCCATAACATGGGTCGATATAAGAGAACAAACAGCAGGCTGTTTTATTATAACACAAAGCACAACTAAACCAGTGTTGAATTCTTTTTAATCTAACAGAAAAACAATATGGGAATTATTCATTATTCCAACAATTATTATATACCGTATATAGGCTCCTCCAAGAAACCTAGTTATCAAAAATGGATAAAATAAACTGGCTAAAATATAATGCCAATCTAATGTTAGGTGAAGTCAATGGTAGAGTTGGGTAACCTTGTGAAAGGCCCTTCAGTGACAGATCAAAACAGCCACAACCAATGTGCTTGAAATAACAGACACTTTTACCTCAAGGTTGCCACCGACTCGAGCCAACAGAGGAGGCAGCGGTTTATCCTTTTCGTTTCTGATCTGCCTCCGAGACTGCCTTCGACCTGCAGGAGGAAGGCACACGAACCAAATGTCTGTTTAGAACATTACTCTACGTTTATTTGTAATGTCAACAGCACACAAGGACCATCGTTAATCACATCAAAGCCTCTGTCTGTTCACTGCGTTCTTTTTTGGAACCTGTGCACATGCTTGCTTTCCTCACCTTCTGGCCTTTCATCAAAGTCCTCATCCTCCTCCTCAGATCCCACTGAGTATTCAGACTGGTTGTCTGAAATATCAGCATGCCACTCTGAAACCGCAGACAGTATGATCAGACATCATGATCACACATTTACATATATACTAACAGCAAGCCCGCTCTCTTCTTGATATGAGTTCTAGCTACCAGTTCAAGTGATACGGCAATAAGACTTCTTTAAAGCACTTTTTATACACCGATCAGTCATAACATTACAACCTGAAACAATATGCCCAGTGTTAAATAGGTTCCCCTTTGTTCCGAACTGGGCAGCCCAGGAATGACTCCACAAGACCTGTCAGGGTCGAGGGTGCTGTGTGTTGCAGGGCTGGTGACTCTGTGGATCAGACCATTTTGTCTGATGTTTTTTTCATTATGGCCAGCATTTACTGTTTTCTGTGGTTTGTGTCAAGCTGACTTGTTGGGTTCAGATCAGACAGGGTGGTCTTTGGTCCTTGCGGGCATGGGTGAGCTTTGGGCTTGGGGTGCTTTTGAGCTTTGGGTGCAAATAATCCTGTCACCATTTTACTGGTATATAATTGATGAGCAATGTTAATGTGTTCATGTTGTGAGGTGTTAATGGTGAGGCTGATCTGTGTAAATGTCATGTTAATGTCAAAAGATATTGAATAAATTTTTTTTCATCTGTTTTTTCATTCTTATGGATTAAAGCAAGTGAAACAAAATCTGTTTAAATTTAATCCAATTTTATATGAATGAAGTTAGAAAGAAAAGTTATGATTAGAAATCCCATAATTTCCTCTTTAACTATAATTGTAATATTAAAAAAAAAATGTATCTAAATTTTAATTAAATCATTAATTTATCTTCTATACGGCTGTCAAAGCAGTACACATCCTCTGTACATATATTTTATATGTCCTGTACAAGGTCATGGGGGCCTGGAGCCTATTCATTGAGGCTGAACAAGTTGGAGTACATCCGGGAAGAACATGCAAACTCCATTCACACAGACTCAGCATTCATTATGTTTTTGAAGAACACATCAATGGCCTTAATTTAACATAAGGGTAAGGCTTATAATGTTCCTGCATAGCTAATATGACAAACACTTAAAATATGTAATATGGATAGCAAAAGATGAAGAAATCCTCTTAGTCCTCTCTTGGGATTGTTTTACGTGGTGTATATGTCATGTATGCAGACCTACCTTGATCCTCCTGTGCGGCATCATTGTAGTTGACCTGCTTGCGGACTCTCTTGCCCTTGCCCAGGTTGCGGGCCAGATCCTCCTGCTGCTGTTCATAATGGTGCCGGAGAAGTTTCTCCCAGTAATCTGGGTCTACGTTCTCCTCCTGCTTTATGATCTCTCTCTCTATTTCCTCAATCTGCCAAAACACATGCACATATACAATGCATAACTTATTACACATACAAAATGTGGAAATGAACTCAATGAAGCAATGTTGTAAAGAAGAAGGGACCAAAACAATGTGGGAGACTGATAGTCATACAGGAAACGATTATTTCAAGTTATTGCTGTTATTTGAAGTTATTTTCTTTTTGGCTTCATTATTATCCAATAATAATGGTATGGTAAAAAAAAGGTTGTTGTTTATCTGAGGTTGTATTTGCCTAATACTAAGACCAACTACACTAAGATATTTTACACAAAACAATCACAGAAATAGAAGAGGGGGCACTAACTTTTACACATGACTGTATCGTAACTTCCCATTCTTATTTTCTACTTTCCTCCTTTTTATATTTATTTGACATTCCTTACTTCCTTTGATCTCTCACCTTATCATCCTCTCGGACTGTGTACTGTGCTACTTTAAAGGAGCTAAGGTACTCGTTCATGTTCTGCGTGTCCGTGTCATCAGTGGCATCCTGACTCCGATCCAGCAGACATTCAATGGCAGCATTATCATAGTGAATCACGCTGCTGTCGTCATCCTTATTCTCTCCCGCTGGACACGGACAAGAATGCAATTATGGGAAAGATATGCTGTCATTATAAGCATGTATTGTATGCCTCAAAATTTTTCTTTTATTCCATTCACAAGGTAACCCACTCATCCTTCTATCCATCCGTTTTATTACACTCTCTCACCTTCAGTTTCATCCTTAAAAAGTTCCTCTGTGCCAAACTTCAGGATATCGTCCAGCTCTTGCTTGGACATGGAGCCGGCTTTGGAGCCAAGCCCTGGCCGCACCACCAGGTGGGTTAGCATCATCTTACGCTTGGCTACCTGGGTAATCCGTTCCTCAACAGACGCACGGGTCACAAACCGATAGATCATCACCTTATTTGCCTGACCAATCCGATGGGCACGACTGAAGGCCTAAGAGAGTGTGAGAGAGAGAGATAAGGAGACACAGAAAAAAAGAAATATGCAAATAAATAAACAGATTATTTGCTTCTTAGACATGGTATGATTAGTTATCAGGACTGACATAGACGTTTAAATAGAAATACAACACATAACTCATTCTCTCTCTCCCACTTTCTCTAAAATGAGACATGTGGTTAACTATACCTGAATATCATTATGAGGGTTCCAGTCAGAGTCAAATATAATGACTGTGTCCGCAGTTGCCAGATTGATTCCCAATCCCCCTGCCCTTGTAGACAGAAGGAAACAGAACTGAAGAGCACCTGGAGCTGAAATTAGAAGAAAATTTGGAAATATTATGTCATTTTCCTTGGTGAGACAGATGGTAGAAGAGGGTCATGGTTTTGAGGTAGAAATAAATTCGTAAGAAAAAATTAGCCACCGATGAAAGAAATGCTATGATATAACTTTCAAAGGTACGTAATTACGAGAGTTTTTCAAATCAAATCAGAACTTAGAAAACGTCAAACACAACATGGTGATGAGACTCTGAGCTGCAGTAAAATATCTGAATGATGCAAATGTTTAAAAAAAAAAAGGCTGTATGTCTGTGAATGACAATGCCTGAATCCACTGCAGTTGTTCCCAAGAACATTCAGTGAGTGGAATGCCTGATTCTCAATAATCAACTAATAACTTGTTGCCAACTTGCAGAAGGGATTAATCTGTCTGTTAGAACTGTACACACTATTATTTACTAACCCCTTGTTGCTCTTCCAGCTGCTTCTGGCAAGGGGTCGCCACAGTGGACCATCCGGTCCACACATACAAGCTTGGCACAGGTTTTACGCCGGATGCCCATCCTGACACAACCCTCTCATTTTATCCGAGCTTGGGACCGGCGCTACATCCAGTGGCTGGGGTTTGGGCACTGGTAGGTAAAACACCTACCACTGAGCCCCCAGTGCCCTGCAATTATTCATGAATACCACTTGCACCTAACGGGTACTCAGCTGGGAGTTACTGCCACATTGCAGTCCTGACCTCGCTCCAAGCCATTTCCACACGTTTGGGCCATTACAATAGTTCTTGGAGGCCAGAGTTTCAATACTGAGAAAACTTTCTAACTTGGTATACAGACACTAGTGAAACGCTGGGATAAGTGCATTAATGTAGCAGGGGATTATATAGAGAAATAAAGGTAGTTAAAAGTGGGTACTCTCATATCAAGTCCCAGTTTTACTTGAACACTCAGGTTAACCAAACATTTGTAATGAAAAATAAACATGATATACTAGTGCTTCAAAATAGTTTTAAAACTACATTCACACTTGAACGTTATAGGCTATTAATTGAGTTTTTTTCATGGTTTATAAAAGCAGCAAGTGATTAAAGCTGAGAATAATCACAATATAGGCGACAGAATAAAAACATATAACCATCAAAATAAATAAGTGTATATATATATATATATATATATATATATATATATATATATATAAATAAAAGTA
>JAQMYG010000001.1:18606402-18617202 GCA_030014215.1 Clariallabes teugelsi | reverse complement strand
CCATCGCCAGTGCAGGATCTTCTGCACCCGTCCTTTGATCGGTGGACACTGTGGAAACGACAGTGAAGTTGAGCAATAACAGCATATATGATCATGTTCACCATCCTAAAACACATTACTGTTGTCATGTAATGTCTCATCTTGCTCTGAAACGGTTCAGTCATATCAGTTCAGCACAATTCGAAATATTCTAGTTCAGTTCTGTGGAACTCACAGTACATCTGGGGCAGAGCCACTCTCCGTTGGGTATCTCAGGCAGTGGGGGGTTGAGGCAATGTATGTGATAAGAGGAAGGGCAGGAATCACAGCATAGCAGCTCCCCTCCATCTTTACACACTCGGCAAAACTCCATGTGATCATCCTCCTCTTCCTCTCCTCCTGGTCCTGGCTCCACCACCACCCCCCCATCATCACACTCTTCCTCGAAATCCTCAAAGTCCTCTTCTTTTGCCTCCCATTGAATCCCTTCTTTCTCCTAGGAGAAATGACATCACAGAATTACAGATTCTCAGAGAAATCAAATTAAAAAACAAAACCAATAAAAAGCTATAAAAATGGTTTAACAGATTTTTTAGTGTGGAATTGATTGCATCTATACAATACATGTTCTTATATTAGTATAGCACTTGTCGTTGATGGTTAAAGAGTTTGTAGAAATAGTTAAAAGGTTAAAGATAAAAATAAGCTGATCAGCTTTAATGTAATCAGTGATATTATTATTTCAGGTTGAAGCCCACATAAATGTCTGTCTGTCTTCCTGTACGGCAGAACACTCTGCGTAACTTATTAATACAAAGAAATAAAATTTTGTAAGGTTGAGTATCTTACGTCTTGTTTACGCTAAGTTGTACTTCTTTCGTCATCAGTCAAATACACTCCCTATTCTGTAATCGAGAGTGAATCACAGATGGGAAATCGAAAAAGTAGATTCGATAAAGTTAAAGTTTTGTCTTCAAACAACTCCAACGTGTTAAAATTGTCTTAATGCAGTTTGCTTTGTGCACAGAGACACTGTCACTCTGGAACAGGTTTAGGCCTCATTCATAATAACAGTGAAGGCACCAGCATACAATGCATCGGCATACAAAGACATCTTATACAATTCTTTGCTTCCAACAGTTTAGGGTAGACCCACATATGGGGGTGTTCGTCAGGTGTGCACATACTGTGTGTATCTTCTTATCTTCTTAAACTATGAATACAAATACATACAATTATAAAATGCATCGAAGACAGGTTCCAGCTTCAATGTCTGTGGTGACTGACTATTGGTCACATGGCTGGTCTCGAAAATAAGCTTTTCTGCCAGGGGCATATTATGATGAAAAGGACTTTTCACGCTCTCTTCAAAACATGTTACACTGCACACCTACTACACAATAGTTATAACTCGGATTTTAACAAAAAATGAACCTGTTGCTCTTTTAAGCGTTTAAGCAAGCTTCAGAGGAGCTTAAGTAGTATAAAGGTGACTCACACAGTGTGGACAGCTCCACTTGCCCTCAGGAGCTTTCTCCAGCTCAGGCTCCAGACACACTAGGTGATACGCTCTGGGGCACGTGTCACACAGGATGATCTCCCCTCCCTGCTGACACACCTCACAGTAATCCTGATGATCTGTCTCATAGCCTTCACCATCCTCATCTCCCAGCGCTGAGAGAAACAGAGGGAGATCAGAGAGGGAACACTGCAACAAGCCAACAGCATGAAGCTCCAGACACCTGAATCTCATCACACTATATATAATATAATAATTTCTGGGGGGTTCACGGCCTCTAATTATCATTAAGAAAAAAAAAAAAACAGTAACAGTGGAAGTGCCACAGGTCAGTAAAGCACAGTTAAAAAAATGGAACAGGAAATGTCACCCACCTTTTTTCTTTTTCTTTGCTGGCCGACCTCGCTTGTTCCTTTTCACCCGGCCAGAGCTGTCTGAGCGCACTGACGAGCTGTGGACACTCGAGTTCTCCTGCTCAGAGTCATCATCATCCACATCTTCACTCTACATAACACACATACAAGCATACTGTACAATATAACCAAATAGAACAACACACCACTCACACAAACTTTTCAGTCATTATCATGATTTTTGGTTTGTCACAGTCAACGCCAAAATAAAACACATACAATTACATAACATATACAATTAGTGATAACCTTAAAGGGCATGTTTTATGAAAGAAGTTGTTGTTATTTTAGGCATTCAGATTGGTCTCCAGTGTGTGGCTACCTACAAAAGAAACATGAGAAAAACACATTCATGTTTTTTGTTCTTTTCCTATTTTTGTATTGTATTAACAAGCCACTGCGATTACCCCTAATGTGACCTCATATAATCCCTGTACCTCAGCTGGAGCTCATATAGGTACATAGACACTGAGTTCAGGTGAGGAGGTATAAGACACGTAGTTTGGGGTATTAAAAAAACACTATCTTAGAGTTATAACAAACACACTTTGGTGGACCTTTAAGACCTGTGTTAACTTGTTAAAGTAACAGTAAAATATAGGGTCTTTCTTTCTTTTCTCAAATAATGCACTTAATATTTGCTAAAGCTATCCCTGGAGATAATAGTGGTCTCCATTCACTGCTCCATACAAAGCATTTTATGCTTTTTATATGTCCTTTATTTAACCTTAGGCTTATGTTTCAGACTACAGGTTTAAATTAGAATTTATCTCATGATAAATGTGACTGAGTTGGCTATTTTATAGGTTTTTCCCAGGTCTCTATCGTGCACCCTTTTCAAGCTGCAAGATGTTACAAAAGTTAACATTTGCTAAAAATTTGACATTTGAAAACTCAAAAATCCACTGCACTAACCGAGCAATTATGAAACTTCAATCTTTAACTTCTTCAGAACCTCTCTTTCCACCCTTTTCCCTGTGTAGGTGGGCAGTATGCTCAAGTCTAAGTTTCCAGGTCTGACAATTTTTCATTTGTTTCACAGTTACAAAGTATGATTTTGGAATTTCCCTCATGCTTTGCACGCTACTTGCAGAACATTTTGTGATGTGTCATGTTCGTTGTTTTTCACCTTATGAACTGAACTCACAACTAAGATTGCCATGTAACACACATTAAAGATAATTTTAAGCTGCACATTAAACCATACAATGCACACAAAGTGATGTAAATGTTAGGGAGAACTATTCAATATTCAGTGGCATACTATTTTTATATGCAACTGGTACACAGCACATTTGCCATTTACCATTCAGTGTTACAGAACTAATATGAGAATAACATAACCATGCTGCACATGAGTGTGACTGTTATAGTCACTACCTATAGTACCAACCAGAACTTGTCTTTTAGCTACCATCAGCTGATTACATGCTCCTGTGACAACTTGATGAAGCAGTAGTGACTATGCATCACTTACCTGCATTAAAGTAGCTGTGCTGATACTGCAGAATTAAAAACAGCATATAATTTCGAGAACAAACCTAATGCATAGTAGGGCTGCAACCAACCATTATCTTGATAATCAATTAATCTGTCAATTATTGAAACAACTGATCAGATCAATAAATTGGATTACAAATGGAGTAAAAGACTAAAATGTTCCCACACTTAGGAGATTTTTGCTCGTGAAACTGTTTGCATCAAGCTATTACTCTCTTCACTCCAGTAAGCCTGACACCTACAGTAAATGTCAGAGTGTTCACGGTTCTTGCAAGAATCAAGCATGATGACGTCATCAACTAATTAACAATTAAGTTCCTTGCCAGCTTATTTGATTATTGATTTTGGTTGACAGCGCTAATTAATCGTTGCATCCTTAAAGCATAGTAACCCCAAAGTGTGAACCAGACCGTTGACTGGATGTAGGGACTTTTCCAGAGATGCTGTTCATCTCCAAGGCTGACAGACGCAATAGCTTACTAACACTAGCTTAAATAAATCAAGGAGATTTTAGTTGTTTTCAATGTTTATTTCGCCCAGTCTGTTTTCTCCATGTATTTTGTTATCCAATTTGTGAATTTCGTTCTTCAGCCTGCCAAAAGGTCTGGCATGAGCCAAATAGTTCTGGCATGCTGGTTAAAACTCACACCAGAGGATAAAAACAAGGACCGGACAAGAAGACAGCTCGAACCACTCATTCTCATCCAATAAGTGGTCCAAAAAGAGGTCACAAATAAAAAATTTTCAGTGGCCCTCCTTTAGGCTTATTAGGGCATGCCTTCCTTGTGGCACTGTTTCAACAACCTTATGTCACATTTTGTCACATTTTTGTCACTTTTTTTTCATCCAGAGTTCCATTAATTTTTGGCTGAGGTCTTGCACTGATTATGCTTGTATAGTGGCCACTATTCATGATGAGTGCATCGATTCATACACTTCCCTTCCTACCCTGGCACGCCCATCACTCTGGAACACTCACTCACGGCCATCTATGAAGGGATTATTGGAGCTAAACTCTCTCCACTTTGCTCTCAAGAGGGTCAACAATTACAGGCCTTTACAGGTAAAGATTGTATTTTGGACTCACTATTTCCATCGCTCCAAATGACATTTTTACGCCAGCTACCAAATTAAATCCTTTTTAATTATATTCACTAACAAGTGGTTTTCTTATGACCACACAGCTGGTTAGTTCAAGTCACATGGAAGTCACATGTGACTTCTACTGTCAATTTATCATGATGCGACTTCACTTTTAACAAGAGTTAAAGTGATCCCCAATCATGGTCTTTCTTTTTTTTTTTCCCTCACCACATTTCTTCTGTAATTTTTGATGATGCAGCACTATCCTTCCAGTTTCTACTAATGCATCATACAGGTCTTACATTTACAGCATTTGGCAGTCACCCTTACCCGGAATGATGTGTATCTCATTAAACGTCTGAGCAGTTGAGAGTTAAGCGACTTGCTCAAGGGCCCAACAGGGGCAATTCTGTTATTGTGGGATTTGAACCTGAGACATTCGGAACCTGAAGTCCAACGACTTAACTACTGAGCTTAACACAAGTTCAGCAAGCTCCTTAATATCAGTTAGGGCAAATCACTGCAGTCATTATCTAATTTTAACCTCTTAAGGGTTTCTTATTTAAATCCAAACAGTGACTATTTGTTGTTTTGCACACTGTTGTTTTGACAGTGTCATTTCAACACTTTTGTTAAAGAAAATACTATTATATACTACGCTATGTACTAAGAATAAATTTTCTTAGTGTTAAGGTAAGTACTATGCATAAAAGTTTTTTTAAATCTCTGCAATGTGTGATTTGATGCTTATATTCACTTAAAGAGTGGCAATGATTCTACAGTTCACTGCAACTCTCATATGTGCAGAACTTCAGGTCTCCTCGCTTACTAAAAACCTAGGATACATAATCACATCTATATATCTACCCACACAAGCTTGCACCAATGAATTTCCTAATGTGTATGTCATGAAAAACGGCACACAAAATCATGAAACCAGTCATCTTCCTCACCGAGCTGCTCTTCTTGCGCTTGCTTCCGAGAGCTCCCAGTTTTATTCGGAGGGGAGCCATCTTCTTAGGCTTAGGCTTCTTTTTGTCAGAGGCGCGTAGACTCTTGCTGCGTTTCTTATAACCAGGGCCTGTCACGAACAAACACAGGACAGCACGCAACACACACACGACCGTCATTTATACAAGTAATAATAACTTCAAGCTGCCAATAAAAGAGCAATGTTCTTTATATCTGAATTTCAAAAGAGAAAAAAGATGGAATGGAACTTCTTCATTCTAAAACGAGGGTTATACATTTTCAATAAATGTAGATTATTGTTTTAAATATCATTTACAACATACAGTTCATTATTATATATGGCATTTAATTATAGAGGATTATATAAAAATTATAAACTACTAAAAATATTTACTAATTAATAATAATAATAAAAATTATACTAAGGCAGATACTTTCCATCTCACTTGCATACCATTACACACAGCTACATTCTGGATGATTCCCCAGAAAAAGATCTGATTATTACAATAAACAGTTTATAATGCAATAGAAGACAAAATAAAAGTTGTGGGTAAAATATGGGTCATTTAAAGAAAAATCCTTGGCAACTGTCAAATAATATAAACAAAACCAGAATCTAGCATCATTTATACACTCTTAAGACGGTATCATGCACCTCCGTCCTGTCCTAAACCTCTCACCTTTCCCTTCTTTGGTCTTGGCCTTGCGAAGTGGGGGTGGCTGAGGGGGAGGCTCAGGAGAGGCAGTTGCCGCGGAGACCTGCTCAGCAACGGCTGCTGCTGCGGCAGCTGCTGCAGCTGCAATAGCAGCTGCTGAACCTTTGAAGGGGTTATTGGAGCTGAACTCTCTCCACTTTGCTCCCAAAATAGTCATCATTTTAGACATGGGGATCTTAGGGTTCTTCTTAGCTATCATAGGCCTGTACAACAAATTACAATTCCCAGTCATCCTTTTTTTTCATTCTGATGCACATGGTGCCTATAGATGCCAAATAATCCACATATAGCATAAAGTAGTGAGGTACCTCATAAACTGACTAAAAGCCTTGTAGTTGGTAAGTGTGCGATAGTCTTCCTCTGTGAAAGTATGATCCACATCCTCCAGACCCCAGTCTTTCGCCAACTGAGCAGATGTCTTAAGTTCTACTGGCTGAAAGAAAAATGTAACCAAACAACATGATCATAAAAACAAACACCTCTTCCTTAGATGCTATACTTCATCACGACATATCTGCAGCAGGAAAGGTGCTTTCATCCCCATTAAGAATGCTACGAAATATAGCATTCGAGGATCTGCACCCCCATCCTAAGAAAGAATATACTGTGGCTATAATCTCTGACATTTTTTTTATTAAACACCACCATAGTTCAGATAGATTTTTTACTTTTGTGGTCTCTTCGTGTGTACTGTCCTCATCATCTTTCTTCTTTTTCTTGGTCTTCTTTTCTTTCTTGTCTTTATGCTTTTTTTTCTTCTTCTTCTCTCCATAATCACTGAGAGCACTGTCTGAGTTCACTCCATAGTCCTGTTCTGAGTCTCTCTCTATATCACTGTCCTAGGACACAGAGGTGGCAATTTATATTTTGACAAATTATTGTGTTACAATCACATTTAAGTGAAATTTATTAAGGAACAAAATGCTAGATGATACATACAATTTTTTTGCGCTTGTGTGCTTTGGTGGTCTTGCCATCTTTGTCTTTCTTTTTTGTTTCCTTCTTCTTTTTTGGACCTCTCTTCTTCTTTCCCAGGATTTCCCTGTCTGATATCTCTCCTCCATCCTCACCATCATCTGAATAAGAGAACACAGACAGACATGTATGTATGCTAAACTAACCCCAACTGTTATTGGGGTGTGTGTGTGTCAGGGGGGTGAACTGTTGAGTGATGACTAAATAGGACTGACAATAATCATTGACATGAGCTGAAAGCATTCCCTTTAACTGCATCCCAAAACAATTAGGCATGACAATAGTCTGACCCTTGAGAGCATGGTAGGGGTGATGGAGCAGACAGCATCATTTGTCATTCACTTACTCAACCTCTGACCTGCACTAAGCTGTCAGGTTTAACAAGTTAATCTCTCTCTCAACTTGCTCAACCTGACATGACCTTCAGTGCTATAATCTAATCTGACGCCAGTGTAAATTAGAGAATGAATAATCGTGATAAGGTTTCATACTGGTTTATAGAGAATATATATTTAAGGCTACCCCCCCAGATTAAACATCAAAGCAAAATGTGTTCGCTTTTGTATCTATGACAACAAGACTCAGATATTTAGATATAATATTGATGCCAAAATTGATAAATTATGCATACTGACAGTATAGTTTAAGCAGGTTATCTAATGTAATTTATAACGGAGATGCTGGAAATGATTTGATGTGTTGCTAAATGCTCTACATCAAAATTATTATTAGTTTTGTTGGTTCTTGGGAACTGATCGTATAAACGCATCGTTTCAGGACAGAGTAAAGACAAGAGCGCACGCCAGGTTCGGAGTGTCGGTCGTGGCGGGAAAGAAGAACCGAGCTGAAAGCGGAGTCCGCCATTGTCCTCAAATCAATTCGTTTTCCACATAACGGCTTTTGTCATTAGACGCGGCGCGCGCGAGAGGCGCGATTGTTTTTTTTCCCGCCCAGCTGGCTTTCCGCAGCCAGAGGCGGCAGCAACGCGCACGCGGAACTCGGGGATGTGCAGGCCGCGCGCTCTCTTCGGCTCAGAGCGCTAGAAGTGCGTCGGCTTCACCCCCCTGCAGAGAGCTCGCGCTCCTGGGACTCAACACAGCCGGCTCTGCTGCGGGTCTCCAGGGGCCGCGAGAGGGACACGGGGGCGCGTGCTTTAATTGATTCACGCGCTCGTTACGCTGCCTGCACGAGACACTTCCTGCAGAGAAAGAAAGGGCCTACGGCGTTCCAAACTCTAAACGTCCCACACGAACAGCGCGCGCTGTACGCCCGAGCCAACTACCACACATCAAAAGATGTTTGAGATAACGTTTTTTTTTTTTTGTATTGCCCTGTATCTCTTTATCTCTCTTGTTATAATAACAATTATAAACAAGATCCCATTGTAGGTCAAGTTATCATGGGTGACATGAGATGTAAAACTGTTATTAAGCATATGTTACATTTATTGTGCTGGTCAATAATTAGCGTATAAAAGTGTGCATGAAGCTACGTAGAGTTTTAACACCAACACAGGACAGAAAGTAAAAGACCTGAGGAAACGGCAGTGATGTAAATAAGTGCATGTGGATACATCTTAGTCACGTTAGGTGTGTGTGTGTGTGTGTGTGTGTTGTCTGAAGTGACAGTGGGTCGGGTCACGTTTATTTACATTCTGTCACAACAGCACTCTCTCAATCAGGCGCGAGCCTCTCTCCAAGAGTGCACTCGACATTCGGGTTGTGCACAACCTTATGTGTGTGTTCATGTGGATATTAGCCATAGTAGCTCATCAAGCAACACTACCAGCACTGTTTGGTAAAGTACATTTGTAAAATAGGAGCTCTTGATGGTTTGGGAAGAGCATGAACGGAGACGGGACAGGAAAATGTAATTGGTGAACTTTGGTTAAACTTGAAACTTCATGCTGAAGGTGCACATCTGCTTCGCTGGAGCTGTGTAGCAAAAACAGCCACGGGAACGACACCAGGCTGCTGCTGCAGATGTTGCGGGGTTTATTCAACTCGGAGTTGGAAAAGTATTTTGGATATCTTAAACTGCAAGCTTATGAGTGTGTCTCTCTCTGTGTGTCTCTGTGTGTGCGTGTGTGTGTTTCCCGGTGTGTGTACGGTACCTGGCGCGGCTAGCGCTGCAGTTTCTCGAGGCGCCGCCGGCGAGTGTATGTCGCTTGCGTTCTCGTCCAGCTCCCCGTCGTCTTCTTCTTCTTCATCAAAATCTCCTCCCTCGGAATTAACCGCCATGCCCTCATCTTCCTCACAAGAACGGAGAGGAGAGGACATTATATCCCTGTCAGCGACCCCGTCCTCGAGATCAAAAAAGTATATTCCTTCCGAATAATGTTTATTTTAATATTCAACACACACACAAAGTGGGGGGCGTTTTGGAATATTTTACACTACAAGGCAGAGAAACAAAGATGGCCGCCCTTATATTTATTTTTTAACAACCCCCCCAATAAGAAAAATCCCCTTACATAAAAAATGGCTGACTATATTATTTCAGAACGCCCCCCTCCTCCTCCTCCCGCTCTCTCTCTCTCTCTCTCTCTTGCGCTCTCAGCGTCTCCCCTCCGTCCTCAAAAAAAAAAAAAAAAACATTCACATTGTTCCCGTGAAAAGGGGGTGTTATTGCTAATCTTAAGTTGGATTTTAACTCGTTCACTTGCTTTTTCTTTTCTCTACTGAAAAGCCACCATACAGTCAGACTTGTCTGCTTTTTTTTCTCTGACAGTGAATACAAGCTCTCTAGTCGGACGCTCTCTCTTTTTTTTTTTGCACTGCAGAGAGCCACACAAATCCATCCAACATGGCTACCTTGATATTCTTAAAGGCCCCCACCGATGTATAAAACTATTTTGGAGCAAAGGCTTTGCGTTATTGGGGCTGTCTGACTGGAGGAAGGCTAAGAAGGGGGGAGAGGCGCTCTGCCGCAGCCATGCACAGATTTACATCAGATGTTGCTTAAAAATTAACCATTTAGTGTGTGGATTTTAGTTTAGATATTCTTCTGTTTCAAGGGACAAAAAAAAACATCCTTCCGTTAAGATATTAAATGCTGTTTTTGTAGTCATTCAAACAAAATTATAAGGAGCATGCATCCCCTGACAGCAAAGCTTTCTAAAGAAAACGTGGTCTGTAATCCCTCTCCACTTTTGATACTTGCAAAATGTTGTAATGCTTTTGTGAAATGCACCCACAGTAATTATCTTCTATCCTACCAAACAATTCTGTAATGCTTGCCATTATTTCACTAAAGCAATGTTAAAATGAACCGCAAGCAGGGGCCTTTTATTACTAGGGTGAGATTATGTACAGTACATTGTTGTGTTTTTTTTTAACAAATATTTTATTTTCTCTTTTGAATTAATAAGGCTTAGAAAATGGCATATGTTATTCCGAAAAATATATAAGATACTGCAGACATTTCTGTGATATTTATTCAATAATATATACACCCTTTTACCAAAAAAAAAATGTAATAAGTTAAGAAGGAATATATTTCATTAATTTAAAATCTCAGCATTTATGTTGTACAGTACTGTGCAAAAAGCTTAGGCACTCTGTTTTTTTAAGTTAAAGCTTTGTTATTTAATGACTTTAACTTTAACAGTACAAAAACATTTCTGATTTCCAAACATTAG
>JAQMYG010000001.1:18575890-18598305 GCA_030014215.1 Clariallabes teugelsi | reverse complement strand
ATAGTTTTGAAATCCCCAGTATTGTTGTAGAATGTAGAAAATAAATCACTAAACAAAAACAAAGAAATTTGCAAGCGACCCCAAACTTTTGAACGGTAGTGTAGTTGCAAGCAACAATGAGCGCGCCCAAGCACCCTGTGCCATCGCCACGCCGGACAATGTGCACACTGGGCACATTTAAAGGGGACATACCAATACCATTATAACAATTTTAAAAAAGGCAGAATTTTATGTTTAGATTTCCAAAAAGACCCAGATGCTGGAAAAAATGCATCACAATATGATGTCACTCAATAGAATGCCCCTATCTCACCTATGCAGTTTGACTGACAGAGAGACACGGTGTTAGGCACTGCGAGTGACTATGTTTCCAATTACTTACTACAGGAAAATGGCAGTCACTACACCAAAACTCGCAGTGAATCACGATAAACCGTATTTACGGTCGCCACGTGAAACCGCGCTGACCCCGCGTAGATGAGATAGGGGTATAATTAACCACTTTTCAGCATACGTTTAAGGCATTGTCAAGGCTGACCCGTATGAGATATCAAAAATCCCGCTATAATTTTGCACCCTCAATGTCTTGATATCACACAGGCCCAGTTTGGTGCCGATCGCATAAATTCCCTAGGAAGAGTGTATCAAATTCCAATGGGTGCATTTTGCAAACGACACCAAATAACTGAGTTGAGCCCATGACATGCAATGCGAAAGTTGTTCAGCTCAATGAGCTCTAAATGTGTCCCGGGTTTTGTGTGCATACGTGCAAGTGTGTATGAGGTATGCTGCTAAATCTCGTACAAGACTCTCAGGCATCCTAATGGCCGCAGATTCCAACCTGTCTGCCAATTTTCTTGAGTTTTTGAGCATGTTAAGACCCCCAAAAAGCCCAAATAGTGGGAAAAAAATCCTTAGGAAAACAATAGGGCTCTTCACACACTATGATGAAATAGGGCTGATGGCATAGTGCTTGGGCCCTAATTATGGCAGGCATTTCAAATGAGTAGCGTGATTATGATAAAAAAATATATACTTTTTTATTGACAAAAATGTGTCACATATTTCATAAATAACAACTAGACAATCTACCTTTCTCATAATCCTGTAGCAGAATGTAGGCCTCGGCTCTGTCTCTGAGGATGTGGATATTTCGAGGGTCTCTCTGGTGTGCCTCTGAACACGTGTCTACTGCCTCCTCTGCTTTCTTATTCTACATGCATCATCGCAGGGAGAACAAAAAGTAAGAATAAGGATGTGAGAGGCATATAATTATAATTCGATGCTACGCCACCAGTCTAGTACTAGTAGTGTTTTGGCGCAGAAACAGACTAAAGATTACAGACCTTCACTAGACAGAAGCAGATCCTCTCCTTCGCTTTGTTAGTGTAGAATGGAACATTTGGTTCTGTCCTCATTACAGACTCATACTTCTCCATTGCTTCTTGATATCTGTTGAACAAATTAATAAATAACATCCAGTTAGTATATATGAAAATATAAATGAGGACTGTAACAGACTAAGTAATAAAACATACTAAATAATAATCATGAATATCTGGAATACTTGTTATATTACACACTGACGATTTATTCTTACGCCAAGTATAACAGGCATTAGAATGTATTTTTCTGTCATATTTTCACCTAGATAGTTATTGTAATGATGCAGAAATACATACATTAAAT
Source organism: Clariallabes teugelsi (assembly GCA_030014215.1). Lineage (NCBI taxonomy): Eukaryota > Metazoa > Chordata > Actinopteri > Siluriformes > Clariidae > Clariallabes > Clariallabes teugelsi. The sequence continues at coordinate 18,596,616 of JAQMYG010000001.1, read as the reverse complement.
AATGTGTGACAGGTAATAGCAAGTTTGCTTGAGACCAACATGGACACTTCATGCTTTCGCTTTCTATTCTGACTGTATACAGGTACAGTACATCACTTCGTAAATGGCAAATCTGATATGGTGAAGCAAAAAATATTTACAGATGATAATGTGGCGACCCAGTGTTTCCTATGCTTACCGCTGTTCTGAGATAAGTTCTTCAGCAGAGTCCAGCTGTTTGCTAAGCTTCTTCACCTGTTTGTAGTGGCTGAAACATTCTTTATCGTCTTGATCCAGCTTCAGACACTCCCGGATCTCACTATCATGTGAAAGATAGAGAAAGAGAATGAGAGAGGGTGGGGAAAAATATATATATAAATAAAGTGTGGAGCAGAATCTTTCAACTAAACTATCACCTAAACTCATTAGGTATTCTACCGTCAGAACAGTCAGTGACGTGTAACAAACCTTCTTTTAATATTTGAACTTTCATTTGCTCTGAATCCCTTTCATGCTGACAGGCATGTACCTGAGTGACTCATGGTGTTCTCCCAGGTCATACAGCAGACGGCTGAGTTTGAGAAAAGCCGCTCGGTTATCCGTTCTGAGGCGTGCCGCGGGCATTAGGTCTAAAATGGCTTTTCTTGGTTCCCCAATGCGGATGTAGCATTCTGCTCTTAGTTCTCGAGATTCTGGATCCCATGGAGAGAGCTAAACCAAAGAATGGGTGACAAATAAAGGCACGGAAGTTATTAGAAGAAAGCTGTACATAATAATTGCCCTGGCTGAATCAAATGAAGAGATTTTAATAAATTTTTCTGTGTTCTATTTATTGAAACTCACCTCTATGACCCGATCCAGCACCTGGATGGTGGTGGTGTAGTCACCACGGTGATGGGCCTTATGTGCCTCCTCCTGGAGCTGCTCCAGCTCCTCGACTTTGTGAAGCTGATCATGGGCCTCCTCTGTGTCTGGAGAGCGCTCCAACTGAAGATTAAAAGAACAATTAAATGCTTTAAAAACGGCTTATAATTAGGGATACGGGAATCACAAGGGGCCATTCGGTACGATATATTACGATGCCTAGGTGCCAATTCAATTCGTATTGCAATTCTGTAAGTATCACGATTTTTATAAATAACACGATCCTATAGATTTTGTTAAAATTCTAAACAAACTTTGAAAATAATTTACTCCTGGAATTTCCTTCAGGATCGATAAAATATGCATGTATGTACGTATGTGTCTATCTATCCTAACACACAGGATGCTGCGCTGCCTGCCAATGTATGAATAATTTAGTGCCACCTGTAGGACCATAGAGGAACTGCAACATTTTAACTACCTCCAATGTGTACATTTATTTTAAAAAATTTATTTTCGATTTTGGAGTCATACATAAATCGCCACACAAAAGAATCACTTTTTTCCCCCCGAATTTCTACTTATAACACACATAAAGACACCCCCATTATCAGCATTGGGGCCATATTGTTTGTCTAATAGCATATGAAATCTCAATAAGAGAAATAATGAGGATGCATTAATCATTCTGTATCTCACCACTGCTTGGAAATCATCTCTGGCTTCCTGAGTGATCCCCTGCTTCAGTAGAATATTCCCCCGCTGTATCCGAGCCTGAAAACACCCACATGGACAAAATAAACCTCAACATAAATGGTGAAAAGTCCTAATAGAGAGTCAGATTAACCTACCAAATCAAATCTGTACAAATATATAAAATTCAATTTTATTTTCATAATTGTATATTATTTTTTTTAAACAAGGTCACTGAAGAGACTTACAGCTAGGAAGTCTGGTTTAAGCTGAATGGCTCGAGTCAGATCTGGCAGGGCTGATTTGGACTTCCCCATTGCCAGAAACACAGCTGCACGTTTGTAGTACGTCAGGTAATTCTTTGAGTCGCCCTCTGCATGGGGTTGACATCAGGCAAAGTGAAAGAAACAATCAAACAGAAGAACTTGTCATGGAGTAAAAATTCAAACTAAAGCATATTTTTTTGGTATGCATGTATTTGTTAATTTAGAATATTCCTTCCACATATTAAGAGGGTCACTAAAATTTAGATCAACCTCAATCATTGCATAGAGCAAAAATAAAATGTTAGACTTCCATTTTAGTTCATCGGGAATATTAACCAAATTGCTCAATAGCTTGGCAATGCAAATTCTTTCAGCACTTTCTAAATGCGAGAACTAAAAGTGAAAATAAAGAAGGAAAACATTTCTTCTTTAAAAGACTTTGAAGGATTTAATATGAAAGGTATAAAATGAAACTAATTTTTCTGAGATTACCATCCTCTTTCACTTCTAATGTTTGTATATATGTACTTATATACAAACACTACATAGCCAAAAGTTTGTGGCACCTGACCATCACTGTCATACGTGGCTCTTCTCCAAACAGTTGCAACAAAGTTCAACGCACACAAATGTCTAGAATGCCTGTTTGCTGTAGCTTTAAGACTTCCCTTTTTTGAAGGCAAGAGCCCCAGACCTGATAAACTCAAATGGCCTGGCCTGACCTCAACCTCACTAAACACCTTTGTTCTCCTTATTAGACATACTGTATGTGCCTGATGTCAATAACATTCTTGTCTATGAAACCTCCACATCCAGGTTTTGAAATCTAGTGAAAAGCCTTCAAAGAAAAGTGGTGGTTACTGTATGAGGGTAAGGGGGAATAAATCTGTAATGGGATGTTCAAAAAGGTGTGATGGTCAGCTGTCCAGATACCTTTGGCTATATCGTGTATGGGGGTATAAATGTGCCTCACCAACTGCTGAGTGGTAATGGGAGAGCGCCTCTGCCAATTGCCCTGCGGCTAGAAGCTTGCGGCCCATCTCTAGATGCTGCTCGATTTCCACATGGGTGGCACCTAACACACCTGAAACGCAAGTGAAAGTCACCAACAGTGCTTACTGAGCCATTTAACAACAATATAATTTTTTATAAACTATGTAAAAGCACTAGTTCTGTTATATAACACAGATTAACACCTTAAAAATCAGTAGTAGTAGTGTATTCAGAACTGCAATGAGACATATAATTCATGAGGTTAGCATACAAACAGATACAACGACATTTACACAACTGTCTAATCATCCGACATGTTTCAGTGTTGTTGTTTTTTTCCTCAGAAGACTTGTTGTGTCCATATTTTCACACAGTTTATAGAGCTTTGGACAGATCCACATTACACTCTTCTTTAGATTTTTATTTTTTTTTTGAAGAAGAAGAACATGAGCACACATACCACACTGTTCAAGACACATATTTAACATGTACATGAATTTATTTACCTAGTAAATGAGTTATTCGTCAGCACAGTAATGGCTCTTACCGTCCAGTTGCAGGTCCAGGACTACACAGAGTAATGATACTGAGGACAGGAGGCTACTCAAACCTCTCCGGCGTCCCGACTCCATCGTTATTTTTTTTTTTTTAAACTCGTCCTCCTTAATTAACCCTGTTTTCCAACGACTAATCAAAAAAACAATAATAACCACAGAGGTAAACCCAACTTTGACACGGTAAATCGCGAAAGGACAATATTTACATGTAAACTTAAACTTCCTGATATTATGTTTCAAGTGTCCCCCTGCCAAATGCTTCCGACTGTCTTATCAAACCGCAGAAATAAAGTTCCGATAATCCTCTGTTTATCAGCTCTCTGTCCGTGCTACGAAGCTGGATTGTCATTTCACATCGTGCGATAGTTTAGCACCGAGGTAACTCTAATTTCCTGTTACGAACAGCTGTCAACTTTATGCCTTCGAGTTTTTGGGCGTAGAATTCAAATCAACCGACATGACAGCGGCCCAGGAGGAGAGCACGTCTGTGTTTGCACTGGTGGTTTCCCTCCAACGTGGTCGCGTCTCATTGGCTGAATTTTACACGCCACGCCCATTTCCATATAAGACTAGCCACCATACCGGCGTCCATCCTGATGAAACGTTTATTCTTGGGTCTCACCACCACCTTGCCAAATATATTTGGAACACACAAACACACACGCGCGTATAATGTGAGTGACCTTTTTCCAACTAAATGTAGCAAACCCCTCACATCCCAACACTTATCTAAGTAAAAAATACTCTAATACAAGACATTTAAGACGTTTTAATTTATTACACACATTTATCTATAAAACAAAACATAAGCACAAGGAATGCATAATGAATTTTTGACCTTCATTCATATAAATGTGACAGATAATTATAAATATCACTTCTAATTCAACAAAATTATTCATCCATATTATGAACAAATGTTATTATCTTTTTTTTTTTTTTACAAAATCACATAAAAAAAGTATCAATATTCCTGTACATTGTAAATATGTTAAAATGAACATTTTAGTTTTATATCATTGACCCCCCCCCCTGTCCTCATGTGACATTTTATCAGAAATACATCGTATGTAGGCCTTTAGCCTTGTAAGACCCTCATACGTCTTGGTATCAAAATGTTTTGATATTAGCTCTGTTAAAAAAGAGAATCCATCCCCTGTCTGGGCACGGGGGATGGATTCTCGATGCACAATGCCAAATGTCGAAAAAGATGATGGGCATGCACTTGGTTAAGCTGCAGACCTGGTTCGCCTTTTTCGTTTGTTGAGATGATGAGCTTGTCCACTGTGAAGATTGTTGCTTCGCCTCAGGGTTGTAACCATACACTGAAGTTTAGTCACCGCTAATTATCCTCAACCTGTAGTACGGGTCACCCACGCACGCTGACAGAGTTCATGGCAGACTTCGACATGATGTTTCTTCTGCTCCTGGTCAGCAGCCTGGGGAAGAACTTGGCAGCAACGCGGTGCATGTTCAAATTACACGTGAGTATTGCCTGGAGCAGTGTGTCCATAAGACACATCGACAAGGGCAGCAATGTTGTGGATTGTTCTCCGAATATCATCATGCACAAGTTGCCGAATGGACTTGACATTTTTGGGAGTTGAGCTTGTTGAAGATCTTCCTGATCTCTCGTCGTCTTCCAGTGATGTTCTTCTGCTCTTGAAGCCTGTGTGCCACTCAAAACACCTCAAATGACTCAGTGCGCCATCGCTGTTAACTTGCTGAATCTTACAGTTTTACAGAACTTGCAGTTTTATGCAGTATTAAACGTTCGCTCTTTGGTCTAACTTGCTGTCCATGATGAAATAGTAGACATGGTTATGCACGTGGTCAGAACAGCACCAGTTGCACAGCTCCCAATATACACAGGATGATGTCTTTCAGCCCACTGACTTATGAAGTTCAGTGCTCCGTTTGACTGTTGGCGTGTTACAAAACTAGTCTCGAAACCTTTTGATACACTCTCATATGAGAACCACTGGGTATTATTCCTTAGCCAAAATTCTTCCTGTCTGAAAACATTGATTATGTTCATTAGTGATCAGGTGCTAATAAACAAAAACTGTGCGGAAAAATTACAAAGTAGATGATATCGCATATCGAGGCAATAAAAATAGTACAAAATATGTATAAAAGAATTATAATTTCAAGGCATTTCTGTATAACAGATTTTAAAATACATGTGTGAAAAATAACTCTAAGTTGTCTTAGTTGACTTGCTTCAAGTATTGGTACAAAGTTGGCACAGCTTTGTGATTTGATTCTAACAAACAGACAGAGCTTCTAAGCCTTGTACAAGTCTACATATTTACATATTTGCACTATGGTTTTTATACACCAAATTGACCTGGACTGGTCTAGTTCGCTGTTTGATCATTTATTAAACATATGCATTCTTGTCATAAGTGCTTTGAGCATCTCTCCTTGATGCTGCTCCTGTAGAGTATATGGTTCCCCTGGAAGGTTGATATGCATATGCACTGAAAAAAAAATATATATATATATAAATTAGACTGATTTTTTTTTTTTTTTTTTTACAATTATGTACATGTTAATGTGTGCATATGTGTGAGAGAGAGAAAGAGACAGAGACAGACTCACGTCTTTTCTTTTGTGCTAGTTTTGCAGGAAAATGCTAGACACACACCAGCACAGATGGCAAGAACCCCAGAGCACCATCCAATGTACAATCCCTCTCCTATTTCATACCTTCAGCCCCAAAACACAGCAGTATAACAGCATGAAAAAACAGGTTACAACTAACACTCTGCACCTACTTCCATACAGTGAGCTCCAAAAGTCTGAGACCACTTGTCAAAATGTTTCTGCATTTATATTGTAACTACCCGGCAAAAAATGTTGGTTGTTAAAACATTGTGGGAATGTTGATTTGCCAATATTATAGTCCTCAGAACACTGTTGGTATTGGAATGTTTTCAAAAATTAGAGTTACTTATTACGTTGGACCAAAAAAAATACCTCAATACAATGCTGTAAATGCAACTTCAAAATAAAATTTAATATTAGAATTTATTATTATCTCCAAACTTATTCCAAGCTTATATTGCAGTTCTCAATAGTATGACTACTGGTTCTTATCTCTGTTCCACCATGGAACATTTTGCAACACAAAATAACTCCTCCAAGATAACAAAAAAGAACATGACAACTGCTACCACTAGCACTGGTTTTGGTGCATTGGGGGCTATGATGCACTTCACTGTAATATAAGACAAAATGAAACAGCGAGATAATGCTACAACAAGAACAATGTGAAGAATGTGTACACAAGAAATCAGATACATTTTCTGTGCGAAAGAAGCATTTGTGTTCGTCCTGCTCTCCAGGTGGGATTTTAGAACTGTGTTTTAAACGTAATGGAACTCAAATGTAATCCAGTCGAAGGTTGTGCAAACGATATTAAAACTGGCATAAATGGTATAAATAATGGTTGATATTTTGTTCTTTTCAATGTTGTTTTGGAGTCATTTATTTATCAGGCATTTATCCATTTTTTATTGTATTTTATTTTATTTATGTACCCTATTTTATCAGTCATTTTAACATTTAAAAACCACACTGTCCCAATGGTTTACTTTGGGTGGATGATGTCACAGTGTAATTGCAGCTACTTTATATGACAATGACAGTGTCATACAACACCCTTGCTGGGATGAAAGAATGGTAGAATCTTAGATTTTTTTAATTTGGCATGTCCCTATCTTGTCTTTAAACACCACTGTGCACTCAATGTGCAAATGTGCAACAGGCCACACAAGTTTGGTTTAAGGCTAGATGAAATATATCACATGTCTGAATAGGTGCTTCACTGAAAGGGACAACAAAAACAAGGGTGCAAAAACACCCACATTTTTACAAAAAATCCCAGATTTTAAAGTGGTCTCAGACTTTTGGACCCCTACTTTAATTGTGTGTGTGTGTGTGTGTGTGTGTGTGTGTGTGTGTGTGTGTGTGTGTGTGTGTGTGTGTGTGTGTGCTGTGTGCTGTTCTATCCAGGAGTCTCCAGATGGCAGCATCTCATCAAAGAAAACAGAAACCATAACTCACTTTGTGCCTGGGTAAATTGGGTTGAAGAACTCCTGAGTTATGTTGAATGCATACCATGAAACAGATATCATTGTGCACAGACCTTTGGTGAAAAAATAAACAAATTAAATAGAAAAATTATCTTCAATATACTACATATATCATTTCCTAATATAAATTTCTTATTGTATATGTCTGTATAGCATGTAATCACTGCATTTATGTTTTATTTATTTATTTATTTTTACCTTGTAGGATGAAGAAGACACCTCCAGTTCCAGCGAGCTTGCCTTTGAGTACTGGATTGTTCTCAGCTGCTTTACAGCACTGTATGCCTAAGAGTGTGGCAACCAGGGCAAATGCACCGAGAACCACAGAGGCGATCATAAGGGCCCTCGAGGCCTGAAGGTAACCTGCATGACCATATAATTACAGACAAGCGTCTTTTTAATGGCCTATTCAACATTTTGGATATAAAAGAAATATCAGAAAAACTTTGTCTTATTAACTGCCAAATAACTGGATATCATATCAGAATTTGGACAAGGAATTAGGTTTTAAGTTGTTGAGTTGTAAGACAGGGTTTAAATCCTAAACCTAATTCTGACCTTTGCCATTTTTTAAATACAATTTAGGTCATTTATAAGACCAAAATTAGGATTAGATTAGGTTCTGGTCAGAAAATTCCACAATTAAATCCAAATTGAAAGGCTTTTCTGGAATATTATCAAATTTCAAAACGGATTTTTGAAAAAGCATTTCATGATTACCATTACTGTGATAAAGTTATTACTAAGATTATAGTTGAAATTAAAGTTAAATTTGCATTACTAAAAAAAAAGATCTTAAAAATTCTTAAAGATTAGAAGAACAACAAATATGGGTTGTAGGTTCCATTTTACACATGAGGCACTAAGAAGAATCTCAACTTACAATATTTCTTACAACTATTATAATTAAGACTGGGGGAAAAAAACACTTAAAAGTATTAAAAACAAACCAAATGATTTCCCAAATGTAAACCTAATCTAAGGTTAAAATGAAGCAGACAAAGCAAACGGCAGGTTTAATCAGTAGTGATAGTGGTGTAGAGAGAAGGCTCACCAGAGAGCGCGAGCAGGGACGGGAACTCGCGGCAGTTGTGCAGTCCGGTGGAGTCAGAAGCGCACGACATCCACAGGTTCTCATACAGAGTGGAGGTGGTGATGACAGACCCGTCCACGGTGGAGGTCTTCCAGTAACGGTTGGGTATGGCGACCCCCACCATAACCCAGCCCAAAAACCCAAGCAGCAGGGCTACCGCTTCTACAACAGGATCCATTGGTTGTTTTCTGAGAGTTCTGAACGGGGCAGTGTGTGCAGTTGTACTGTAGACGCTCCTTCACAAACACACTCTTCACTGTCACTGTGTTGTCCAGTTCCAAAGCAGCGAGAGCACTCCTGTGAGAAAACTTATGAAGATGCTGAGTTTAAAGCACGCAGATCAATGATTTATGAAGCTGTTTGCCCTCCCCTTCTCTCTCTCTCTCTCTCTCTCTCTCTGTGAGTGAGTGCTCTTCTCCTTCAGTTTACGCCCTGAAACTTAGCAGCTGGTTATCGAAAGCCCGGGCAGCACCAAAGTCCAACGTTCCGCCTAGTGTCCTTGATGGGTTAGATGGTGCTTGACTGGGAAACGCAAAGCTGTTTTTCAGGAGCAACATTTAGCCTCCACTCACTAAAAAAGGCATTACTTTCTCTGAGGTGGCACCTTCGTGGATACATTGTTGCACTTTTCAGGAGATCTGGACATTCTACTTGGAAACGTGGTGTACCTTTAACATGATTTGAGATAAATAGTCTGTTTTTTTTCTTTCTTTAATTTAATTATTTTAAAAGTACAAAGAAAAGTTTATACACTACCAGGCCAAAAAAAGTCACACACTAGAATATTTAGTTGTTCTGCCTTTAGCTTTGATTACGGCACACATTATGTTGGCATCATTTTGATAAGCTTATGCAATATCACAACATTTATTTCTGAGGTTCAGATTACTTCCTATTGAATATCTTGTATTGATGATGCGGAATCAGACTGTCTTCTTCAGCACCTCTCAAAGATTCTTTATTGGGTTAAGGTCTGGACTCTATAGTAGCCAATCCATGTGTGAAAATGATGTCATATGCTTTTTAAACCACTCTTTCACAATTCAAGTCATGGAATTCATTCATTCATTCATCTTCTATACCACTTATTTTGTTACAGGGTCGCAGGGAGCCACATCAAGATAGGGGTTGATGTGGTGATATCTCCTGGTTATAGCTGACCCTTGCTTCTGCATTATGGTCTATCAAAGCTTATTTACTAGAACATCCAGATAGTAAGCCATTAGAATAATCCAACATAGAGGGAAGCTGATCTTTTTATTTTTTTGCATTGTGTAATGACATCAGCTTTCTTATCTTAGTAATATTTCTAAAAAGGCTACCTTGTAATATTATCTACATGAGACTAAAATGAAAGAATGGACTCGAAAAATCACACCAAGGTCATTTAGTGCTGCACATGATGAAACATCATGGCCATCTAGAGTTACTATGTAATCAGAAAGCTTGCTCTAGCTGCATGTGGTCCTAGTACAAGTACATCTGTCTTGTCAGACTTAAGTAGGAGGAAGTTAATAACCATCCAATGATTAATGTTCTTCACATTCCTCAGCTTTAATAAGCTGGTGTCTCTCATCTACTTGTAGCTTTGCGGAAATATACAACCGCGTGTCAGCAAAACAGTGTGCGTGTGATGATGCATGAATCTTAATGGATGTTTGTCATGATTGTTATTCTTATGTAGATATTAGCATAATTGCTGTGCTAAAACCCTATTCTATGATCTTGAAAATAAAAAGGGAGGTTTCATAATAATAAGTGACAGGAGTTAGGATAATTTTTATTTTTAAAATCAAGAATTTAAGAACTGCTAGTGTAAAGAATTTAGGTACATAGCCCATGCTAAAAAAGATTTGATTTCTTCTGGTATTATCTTTCAGATGCTCAGAAGAAGCATATATGTAGGTACAGGATCTAGTACAGAGGTTGATGGTTTTGTTGAAGATTTCTTGAAAAATTTGTAAAATTAGATCTCTGGAAGGAGAATATAAAACTTTTTATTTGCTATTCTGAAATATGAGGGACGTTCAAAACCCAGATTTTTTACTGTGCAGAATTTAAACTCCACATCTGAAATGCTGGCCTCCCCGGAACTTGAATAATGGGCCAAAAATATGGAATTTGCTTGTAAGTCAGGTCTGTACAGGGGGATGTGGCAATAATGCCTAGTTGAATTCCTGTAATGTGCAAGTGGAGTTCATGAATGATTGTTTGTACAGGTTCTACAGACAGATGCGTCTCTTCTGCAAGTCGTCGACAAGTTATCCGGCGATTTTCAAGGATCTGGCATTTCCCTCGCTGAATGATCATTGGAATGACTGCAGTGCACGGAGCCACCTCAGCCGAGATTGTCATTCACAGACCTACTGTATGGCATATTTAAAACATTTGCAACATTCAAATGCTTCACTGTGGCTAAGAGTATCATCACCGTACTGTGCTTGTCTTTTGTAAATGTTGATCGGTTTTATGCATTCATGTGAAATTTTCTCACAAGTCCCATTTGACTTAAACAACTTATACTTATATTGTTATTTACAGGGTTTGGTATCAAATTGTCTGGCTTAAAATAGGTGGTTTGAAATTTTTGCCTGATCTTTTTAATAAAGTCATTGCTTACACATTTAGGTGGTGTGTATATTTATGTGAACGTATTCTTAGTTAATTTTGCTATAGTATTAAATAAGAACCTAGGATTATTTTTATTATCTTCTGTAAGGGTTGAAACATGTTCTGTAGTTCGATCAAATACTAACAATTTTGTTAGACACCATTTACCTTCTAATTTTGAGTGGTCTGGCTAAAGGTGTGTGTTATACCACATATATTCTTCCTAATTATTCTACTTTTAAGTGGAGCTACATGATTTAGACTTTAGTGGAACGTTAAATCTAAACATTTAATTGAGTGATCACATTATGTTGAGTTAGACAGTGATCTAAACCATAGTTGATAACTCTGGGAGATTATCAGTAAAGCTCTGTGCAGTAGCTGATATGAGTGTACAATTACAGTAAAGTGGTAGTGTGGCAGGGTGCATATATTATTATTAAGATACATTTTAAGTAAAATGAGGTGATAACCTATGATAACTTCAAATTGTTGAAATGTGACTATATTTTCTATTTTTAATCTGAGTATTAGTGTTACATAAAGAGCATGATCAGCTTTTTGAGTAGGTCCTATTACATTCTAATTTACTGCTACTGAATCTAGAATAAATTCAAGTGCTGTTCTCTGAGGCCTTTCAGATTATCCAAATGAATATTATTTCTTCAGCAATTAATACTTTGTCTAAAAAATGACCAGGTTTGAGATGAACTTCACAAATTCCTCAAGACATCTTGATTATCATTATAAATACCTCACGCTCTGCCAGTTAGACGAAGCTGATAATGTAATCGTATCCAGGAGGACTAGTTTTATTTAGTGTCACATACTCCTTTGATTTAATCCATGTGTCTGTTCTACGCAGTACATTAACTTCCTGATCTGTAATAACAAAAGTCCTCATTAATAAGATGGCTAATATTTAACGATCATAGCTCCTGCTCAAAGTCCTAGCTTCAGATTAAGACATCAGCAGATGTACTATTAAACGGACAACACAGGGATTAAAGCTGGTGTATGTGATTTTCAAGTTGTAGCTGGCTTGTTACTTCCTTCTGATTTCTTAATTCTTTTACCATCTTTAAAACAAATACATTTTGTAAAGTTTTGTAAAGTTGTGTTTTGCAATAAGACACAGCCAGAGACAGTCGAAAAGCCATGTTTCAAATTCTAGTGGAAAGTTTTTCGAGGAGAGTGAAAGTGATTTTACCAGCAAAAACAAACTAAATCTCAACTGAGCTATTGCAAAAAAGGACATATAGGTATGAGAGTCAGGTGTCCAGATACATTTGGCTATAGAATGTCGTTGTTTAGTCGTGTGTGACTCTTCGCGACTCCAGGGGGGTTTATATGCACACAGACGCAATCCGGGGAATCAAACCCAGAACCCGGAGGCACAAGGCAACAGCTCCAACCAGCAAACCACCGTGCCGCCACCCATGTTCATACAATAGGAATAAATACAATGGTGGCCAGCATTGGCCTCCACAGGCCCTAGGTGGTCTACAGAGGTTCCTAGATGGATGGATGGATGGATGGATGAACTTCCTTTACTACCTAACTATGAAAAACCAAGACTAAACTGCATGCAAAAGAAATGTCATCGTATCATTCCCTAATATTAATCAGCTCATTAGCTACCCAACAAGTGTTCACTCAAAACATCTGATAAATATGACACACAAATCAGTATTCGGTTGATTTATGAAACTGTGTTTGACACTTCTAATATAGAGACATTCTAATCACACAACTGTGTTAGGTAATGTTGCCATGGTATTTATTTAGTAATTTTTGGAGAATTTTGTAAATATGTTTGGTCATCACTGTATGTTTCATGCGACTGCTATCTACAGTATATAACTGATAAATGTTAATTAAACCTTTTAAAGGAGACTATGCAGCACCTTAGCTGTAATGAAGAAGAAAAATAAAATAGAAAAAAATACGTTGTGTATATAAATATATAAAGCTAAAAACATAAAGCTATAAATATCTTGTCATTTCTCTTGATCATGTTGTAAGCAACATGTTTCAAACTTTGAGAAAGTTTGTGATTAAAGCTTGAATTTTTTCAGGCACAAGCCCTGTTTTTTCTAGACTGCTCTAAATGTAGAGCTATAAGAAGCTTAAAGAAATTTAAAGCTTGTTTTAATGATTAATGATTTTTTTTTATGTCTTCTTGCCTGTTTTGTGCTGGTTGTTATTTTTTTATCTAAAATTTTGAATGCTACTGTCTAGCTCAGGTCACCTTTGCAAAAGAGGTTGCCTTTAATGGATGTTTGTATCTGGTATAATAAAGGTTAGAAATACTTGATCTATGTTCAGTTACCAGTATTACTCTACATTTTTGCACTTTGAACATGATTTGTATCATATTATAGGCATGTAATTGTTATACTGTCATATAACTGTTGCTTTTGCTACCTGTAACAAGACAAAATTCTAATCAATTTAAAGTTTATATTTAATCAAAATGACACACCTAAGTTAACTCAATCACCTCTTGGTTATTCAGTATCCGCTGAGAATAATTATGTTATCTTCTTATTGAATATTAACATCAACAGCTGGAACTATGTCTGTTAGATCATTGCATTAGATTTTGTTCTTATTGTTTAATATTGAACATGATCAGACACACTAAAATCCTTACTGACCTAAAATCAGTGTTTAGACATCCCACTTGTAGTGCTAAGCAAATATCTTATATCTTTTGAAAATAGCTTGGCCCAAGTACATTAGTAATGTCTTAGGTGGTGTTGATGTGAAATTAACTTTGTTGGATTGTAAAGGTCAGGTTTATGGCTGTTCTGTTTAAAGGGTTTGGTTTTTATTGCTGTTTGAGCATAGTGTGGGTTTTCACACTAGGGATATCTATAAAATGCTATATACTTTTGTGGTGTTTCTACATATAACACAACAGCTTCTTCAAGTTATTGGTCTATAAAGTAAAATCATGAGAAGAGATTTAAGACTACTAAAGACAATAGGAGGGCAAATGTTTTAGACACTGACTTCACAAGGGGTGGTGTTTTCACTGTCTCTTTCAGTAACCCTTGCAACCTACAGGATGTATCTAAATAAATTTTAACCAAACCCAACATATCTAAATGCTTTTGTGGAGGTGTGACATGGTAACAGGTAAATACAAAGTGTATTATAAGATAAAAATGTTAAAGAAACATTGATCTGTAAATATATTTAATACTAAAACATACAGCGATTTATTTGTCATTTTAAATGATTCTGTATACATGTTGATTAAATTGAATCTGAAATAAGAGTATTGTTCAGTCTCTTGAAAAAAACCTGCTTCCCAGGCACCTAGTCATCATTCAATTTTACTTCAGTTAATTTTTAACAACAAAACATAAAAAATAAAAAAAACTTAGTGACGGCAGTCATAATCTATCCTGTTGTAAAAATCAGTGACGTGCCAAAACGATCTTAGCTCTAGTGATGGAAAGGTGAAATGATCAACGTTGGGAGAACATCCAGCAGTACTGTTGACCATGAGACAAGGTTGTATGTGCAATTATAAACAATTTGTTTCTCCCAAGGCACTATTGTTTTGACTGAATCTATCAAGGCAGAGTGGCATCAGTTCTGTTTAATGCTAGAGCTAAAGTAACATTAAAGTGGTAAGGTGTGATCACATTACAGCTCATACACATCCCTTTTAAAAGAGGTTAATAGCACATTTTAGTTGTAAAACCACAAATTGGCATTGCATACTGATGTCTGTCATACACTTTTTAGATGTCTGAATACTGATAACGTTAGTTCCCTTTTCAGGCGCTTCAGTGAAACTGGCACAATTGATTAGCATGAAAACCATATATACACACACACACACACACACACACACACACACACGACAGTAACATTACAGTATGCACACGTGAGAGCAAACTCCATATCTAACAAAGATACTTGGAAAGCAATGGAGGTTCTCGTGAACAAGAACAATCTGGACTTTGGTCATATCATACTATACTAAATGAGACAACCTTGGTCGATATAAAAACAGAGACAACTACTTGGATTTCTGTATTACACATATATTATGAAAACAAATATATAAACAAAATATAAGCACGTTAAGATGCTACAATGCAACAACTCTTGTAAGAATTACAATGTTATATCTCTTTCTTTCAAACTGTTGGTAAAGAAAGTACTTCTTTGTTAAAGGAAGTATCATGGAGATAATTAACCCAAAGATTTTAATACACACACATGTAATGGATAAAATATGAGGCTATTTTGTAAAAATTAAACTGTGAATATTTTGGACAGGTAATATATAGAGGGAAAAAAAGAAAACATCATAAGATACATTAGTTAGTCCACTTCCTGGTGTTAATGATGTTAAGCAAAATCCTCCAAGTTTAATAACCTCATAACCTAACTTCCTCGTTAGGATTTTCCTGATTTTGCCACAGCCAACCCAATCAATCCTGCTAATCCTGCCACGCCCAAACCGATGCCTCCAACAATAGCCATGCCAACCAGCCCATCTGAGGGGAAAAAGGAGAAAAACAAAGTTAGTTAATTTATTACGTGATTTTCTGTACAGTAACACAAATTCACATCATATTGTAGTAGGAGTAAACCCCCCCCCCCCACAGACACGCACACACTACCCCCACACGCACTAACCCCCCCACAAACACACACACGCACTAACCACCCACCACAAACACACGCACTAACCCCCCCACACACCCACTAGTTATTTATTTTTACTGAACATATTTTACTAAAAATTGGTCCTTTACATAATATGCTTTATTTTCTGGCCTGCACGATATTTACCTGTAACATTACATTTTTCACTGGAAAACTGATGTTTGGAAATCAGAATTTTTTTTTGTACTGACTTTACTGTGAAGTCATAAAATAAACACAAAGTTTGTAATAAAAAGAAACACAGGGTACCAAAGGCTTTTGCACTGTACTGTACACCTCACCCTCACACACCAACCTCCCACATACACAATGTCCGTCCGTCCGTCCGTCCCCTCCCGCCAAACACACACTGTCCCGTCCCCCGCCAAACACACACTGTCCTGTCCCCGTCATAGAAAACCACACACCACCACACAAACAACATCACTCTCACACACACACACACACACACACAAACCTTTCTTTAGTGCCTGATTGATGAGCTTTTCCATCTCAATAGCCTGATTATTTCCAGGTTCATTCTTTAGCAGGATACGAATATACTTTAGTGCTTTTTCATATTCCTGAGAAAAACAAAGGAGGAGCCACATGTAAGAAAATAAAAAGAAAAAAAATGTTAGTTTACCCAATGCTTATAATGTGATAATACCAAGGCAATCATAAAAAGATACACAGACAGTGTTCCAGTGGTACAACATGTTCACTGATAGACAATGAACAATGGCACAAACACAACATACTGTAAGTATTAAACATTTTAATAACCATGAACTCATTCATAGCAATACAGAATACTAAAAAGAGTCAATTCATTATCCTCACCTTAAGTCTGTAGTTTGCAACAGCCAGATAGAACAGAAAGTCTCTCTGGTCATCCTTGGAGCTCTTCTGTACCAGATCTAGAAAAAGGTCAAATTATTTATATACTGATTAAGATGTTTAATGCTACACACATCTGGTCCACATGATAAAAATGACTTATCATGGTACTTAAAGACATTTATACCCCACACATGATATGTACATTATATATACTGTGTACGTCACACATTATGTATACAGTATGTATATAATGCAAGAATACAGGTTTAAAGTATACATACATATGGAAAATCACCACTTGCAAAATGTCCTCCAAGTTTTTTTCCGTACTATTGTCTTTCTACAGATACAGTAGCCTTTAATAACAGTTTTGACTAAAGAAGAACTTGTGAAATCATTCTCATGCTTGGAACAGGATGCGGCCACTTTCATAATGCATCCGAATTTCAATTACGTGCAGAACACCAGATATCTTAACACACAGTCATCATGAGTGAGAGAGATGACACTGTCATATAGAGGATTCTTATTACGGAGGATTCTACATTTTGCCAAAAATGGGACACCCCATATTTACCGAAGCAATGTAATAATTATACTATTATTCTGTTTCTAATCAGAAAAAAGTTAGTGTGTCACTGTACACTGCAAGTTGTCACTACACTTTCTGAACTAGAAAAGTGTACAGTGACAAAATTCAGTCGTAGTAACTACTCTATACAGTCCAAAAGAATAACACGCTTCTGATAAGCAATAATGTGTATTCTAAAATGACTCACCCTCCAATAGCTGAATCCCTTTCCTTATGTCGTCTGTGTATTTACTTCTAATTAAACACCATGCATACTCAAATTTGGTTTCTTTGGACACGGCCCCCTTTGCCAGCTCCAAGTTGTATTTCTTCTCGAACCTCTGCCAAAAAAACACCAACACAAGAAACAAAAAATTATATCATCTGCTGTCAGCGCCACAACTGTGATCATTTTAATCAAGGCTGTAAAAGCTATCTAACTGATTTGTCACTAATCGTTGTCAGTTATTTTCCTACTTTAAGGTACTGTTTTTTTGGTTATCTATTCAAGTTATCTATAGAACGAAAAAGCAGAAGCTGCGTGACACAGTTATAAAATGATTAAGGTCAATCTATAAAATGGTTTGGATTATCAGAATAGCCTTTTTGTCTCCACAATCTAGACATTCCAATTTCAGCAATTACTTTAATGTCACAAGAAATAGATCTACAGTAGCTATCTACTGATATATTCTATGATGTTTGATTTACAGTTTCATTGATAAAGCTAAATGTGTCGGTTCAGTGCATACGCAAGACATTATGCAAACAATTGTTTGGGGCAAAAACTTTAAAATACCTTTGTCACAAGAAATTCATTCATTCATTCATTCACTCATCTTCTATACTGCTTATTCTGTATAGGGTAAAAGGGCCTGGACCCTATCCCAAGACACTTTGGGCAAGAGGTGAGGTAAACACCAGGGTGCCAATACATTGCATGGCACAAATACAAATACACACTACAATACAATTAGCCTAATCTGCATGTCTTTGGACTGTGGAGGAAACTGGAGTACCTGGAGGAAAACAAGCACAGGGAGAACATGCAAACACCACGCACACAGACCCTAAGCTGGAATCAAACCCTCCACCCTGGAGATGCGAGACCACTGTGCTAACCAACACACCTCTATGCCACCACAATATATCTGTATCGTATTTATTTGGAAGGAAGCAAAATGTATTCAAGCAAAAAGCTTCAAGGCTCAAATAACATGAACTTAATTTAGTTTTTTACCACTTCGGTTATTTTGGCAGGATGTAATGAGTTGTTGCCTATATTTACAAAATATCTTGTTTCTTGCAGATTAAAGGCTTTGAGACATTTCAATGGTTTAGTAATAAAATGACCTTTGAATATGGTTGAGCAAATCTGGGTTTTGAAATTAGAACATGAGTAAAATCATTTGAATAATTCAACTAACACACATTTCTGTGTAAGAATAAAGAAATAATTATCATGCAGAAAAATTCAGAAGCTTAATTTCTTATGACACCAGATATTTAATAAAAGCACACAATAGTTAAGATAGGTGTTTGTGCTAAAACGAACACAAGAATGCTATTAAATGTACAGGTCTTTTCCTATTAGTCAAGAAATACATTCGTTTTCCTGAACACACGAACAAACAAACACAGGTTTTCACTTGAGTGGGTAAAATTGATTTTATTTTATTTTTTAAATCCTGCAATGTCTATATAAACAAGATTTGTGGGAATGACAACAGCCCTTTAAATACTGCATGTTGAACGATAAGACTTGTGTAACTTACATATCATAAAAACAAAGAGCATAAAATACCTTGACACACGCACTTTCACACAATCTGACTATAAGTAAGTAGGCTATAAACATCATAGACAGAAACAAAATTTTTTTGTCTGTCCTGAAATGAATGGTTATAAAGATAGTCAACTTTTCCTAGACTGAATACTGTACAGGTAAAGGGGTTTTAAAAAAATGTAAAAGAGTTCATTGACAGCCAATGAAATTTTTACATGCAATTCTTGTGGTTTTTCAAAGAGGTGGATTTCCTTCCATAGCTAACACTAAAGAATTTTTTCTTAGCATAAAAATAAAAACATAACTGTTAACAACCAGATCATAAAGAGACAGTTTAATCTGATTTTTCTTTTGTCTAAGTTCCTCAAAGCTCAAAGTAAATAACACACTCAACATAATGTTTAGATGCACACCGGTTATAGAACTATTGGCAGTCTTTACACATACACTACCAGTCAAAAGATTTGGAAATACCTTCCATAATTCTATGGTCTTTCCTAATTTTTTTTTTATTTCTACACTGTAGCAGCAGAGGTTTTGCTTTTGCTTTCCGAGGATGGTCTTCATTGGAGCCAGTTTCATTATGGTGCTTGATTGCTTTCGCATATGACCATAACAAGACTGTTCTTCAAAGAATTTATCCAGAACAGCTGACCAACATCTCTTAAAATGTTGTTACTACTTAATTTCCTTATGCCATGTGTTTTTTCACAGTTTTGGGGGGAAAAAATCCTGTATTGTTCTAGAATGTAGAAATTAAATCACGAGCCAAAAACATTATTAGGAGTGTGTAGAAACCTTTGACTTGTACTGTACATGTTGCTGTAAATACAGAATATTAGAATTGTAAGTGGGAGACGGGTCTGAATGCGTATCCCTGATGAAATAAAGGGAGTGTACTAATGAACACTTCTTGTGGTATATCAGAGGTTCACTAAGGTCTAAAGAAGTACTGAAATATATTGTTATAGCTAAAAACAACAAACACAATTCACCTGAAGCTACTGAAGCAATGGAAGTTTTATCTGCTATTAATGGTATTTGTAAACCAGTTTTACTCAACTGGAAGACAATAAGTGCGTGTGTGTATGTGTGTGCACTTATGCAGGTGTGCTCATGAAGGAAAAGTGTTTTGCTCCAATCAAAATGTTGCCTTGTCGCTTTTGGGTAAAAACAAATTGTATGGAAAACGTCACACAAAATCAAATAAAACAAACAAACAAACGTTACTGTTTTTGTGTCATGAACAGTCTAAATACTTATCGTAGTTGATTCATTTTTTAAAATAACCGATTAAACGGTGATCGGGTTAAAAACTATTTAAAAAGTATTTTTAAAAAAAAACGTCATTAACAATGATGTAATCTAGCCTGCTAGCTAGCTAAAAAAGTGTGGCGGTAACGTCATTAATTTACGCTCTTCCTTCCGCCGAGAAGTAACAATACATATCACAACAGAAGTGCTAGGCATTACAAGTCCAGATATGATCTATTAACATTTCATAAATACATTACTACCTTTAAATCTTCTGGAGATACGACGTCAGCCACCACTGCCTCCATGTTGCCGGAAATTGTGGGTAGCTAACAAGTTAAAAGTCCCGGAGAAAAGAGCACTGTTACGACATTTTTACGTTTGTCATATAACCACATAAAGGGGTTCTGGGATTACGTCAGGATGTAAAAAAAAAAAAATAT
>JAQMYG010000001.1:18542145-18568765 GCA_030014215.1 Clariallabes teugelsi | reverse complement strand
TTTATTACTGTGTAAAGCAACACATACAGTATTAAGCAAAAGTCTTGAGCCACCCTTATTTTTTCATATGAAAAATGGAATAAAATTCACTGTAACCAAATTTATGTAACCATTTCAGCAGCAACCTCATTTCCTCTCTTGCCTTTTCCAATCACTCAGCGTTTAGCATCACCAGCATACTAATCACTGATCTGATCGCCTGTAATCATCTGCATCGTTCTCACTGGTTCATACCTTAAGATAGATGTTTTTTATGCTCATATAAACTGACATTTTGATGAGAGCTAAAAAGTCTTTTAGGAAGGCTGGAGAACTATTCCTCAATACTACATTAAAAATACAACAAAGTCTGGCTCCTTGGAAGGAAAATATGAAGAAACGAAGGGTGGCTCAAGACTTTTGCACATTATTGTATAGCTTTCGAAGAAGCTGTATATACAGAATGTGGTCTGTGCCATGAACCTCTTCAAAGGTCATAGCCAATGTGAAGGTCATGATGCGTTGTGTTACCCTTCAACCAAGACGTATCTGACCTTTTCTTGTACCTTAAGCCTCAGTGACACCAGGTCACATGCAAAACAGTAGGGAAAGAAAGTGTAGGTAACTTGAATAACTTTTTAAGATGTTTCTTCTTTTCTTGAACTGTTTAAATGATTTGAATTTTAGGCCCTGAGCCTTTTTTAACTGTGATTACCTGTCCTGTTCAGGGCAGCCGAGGACACCCTAACACCTTGTGCTTCACTCTGTAGGAGATGTGGATCCTCAGCAAAGGGATGCAGTGAAGAGGAGGGTAGCTGAATGCCTTGAGCATGCAGAACGACTGCTCTCTTCACAAACTCCTACTCAGCATCCTAACACGTAGCATGCACACACACGCAAAATATCATACCTCTTCGACGGTCTTCTGACATGCTTTACTATAACAAAGGTGTTACTTTTCAACAAACCTAAAACACACATGAAAAGACTCACATACACTTTCACTTTTATCTTTCTGCATCTGCTTACTAGCTAGCTAAGTCCCAACAGGCCTATGCATATGATATGAGCACAAGTTTTCAACACTATGTCCTCCCTTGATGTGGACTTCCATTCCTTTTTCATTGTATAATTTAAGAGAACACTGAATATTTTTAATCCAGTCCTATATTTTAAAGTATGTTTATTTATCAGAATTATTGTTAATATTTCTAATGTCTCTGATTATCTGCTCTTTTGGCAAGAAATGTTGTACAGTAAGTGACTGAGTGTAATTGTTTGAAAGTACCACCAGGTGTCCTTATCATGCACCGTGTTAAAAATGTGCTGTTTGTATGGACTAAATTATGTGGTTTAATTTTTAATTTATAATATTTACTCACAGTTTTGTCTTACCTGCACACCTGGAATATAGTGTAGTTCATCAGGTCATGCTTGATGCATTTTTTGTTTTATTTAAGGCTAGTGCAGCTGGTAAATAAATGAAGCCAACAGCCACCAGTTAAGCATCAATCTGCAGGGTAAATGTCACACTTGTTAAGAGTTAACTGGACGAACAAATCAGACATCTTTTGACAAAGTATTTGGGGAGAAAAATAAATAAGCAAAACAAGGCATTTTAAAACTTGATCTGATTTTTATCTGTTTTGACTTTTATATACACTTTAAACAAGTCTATAAAAATGCTTGAATGCAGTGATTTCAGTTCATAAGCTCATAAAATGTAGCTCCAGGTCAAAACTAAAAGGCACTAAAAGTATCTTGACTTATCCGCTGTGTGAATTTGATACTTCCCTTAAAGGCATTCATGTAAAGAAAGGTAGCCCATTACTGCTACACATACTGTGTTAAGCAGTATTTTATCCCTCGTTTCTTTTGTGGACAG
Organism: Clariallabes teugelsi; assembly: GCA_030014215.1. Taxonomy (NCBI): domain Eukaryota; kingdom Metazoa; phylum Chordata; class Actinopteri; order Siluriformes; family Clariidae; genus Clariallabes; species Clariallabes teugelsi. The sequence continues at coordinate 18,566,901 of JAQMYG010000001.1, read as the reverse complement.
AGGGTAAAATAAAGGATGAATAGATGAGAAAAAGAGATAGCAGACCACAGAACACAGGTATGAATAGAGGATGAGCGGGATCATCTCTTCATTGTCCATGCATGGAAAATCCCTCCCTCCCTTGATGTTTTTTTTTCACCCCTGTTATTCTCTGTCTCTCGCTGTGCTTCAGTGTTTGTGAGTGGAGAGATGTGGAATGGAATGGAGAGGTTATTGCACCTGTGTGTGCGTGTGCATGCGCTCGCGCGTGTGTGTGTGTGTGTGTGTGTGTGTGTGTGTGTGTGTGTAGTTATAGAGAGATGGATGAAGAGACAAAGAGACAAAACGGGGAGGTGGACTGTGTTTTGGCATTAGCATGCTGAGAGTGTCAGCACTCGATGTGCCACTGTCCCCCTCTCCATCCCTCTCCCATCCCTCGTTCTCTCTCTTTCTCTCCTGCCGATCTCTCTCTCTCTCTCTCGTCAGTGTCCATAGCAATTATGCCATCAAAACACTCCAGCCAAAGAGGATAATTGCATCCTGAGTGCTGTGGAGAGAGTGAGCGGCAGAGTGAGTTAGTGTGTGTGTGTGTGTGTGTGTGTGTGTGTGTGTGTGTGTGTGTGTGTGTGTGTGTGTGGGTGTGTGTGTGTGTGTGTGTGTGTGTGTGTGTGTGTGTGTGTGTGTGTGTGTGGGGAAGAGAGAGAAGGCAAAAGATTCCGTGAGTTAGCACACGTGTGTGTGTGTGTGTGTGTGTGTGTGTGTGTGTGTGTGTATAGAGTGAGAGCTCGAGAGGGCCACAGTGCATCACGGTAAGTAAGGTTCTTCACAGCACCGTAGGAGTCATGTGGTCAAAGATCAAAGAATCAGTTTGCTCTGCTAAGTGCACTAAAACATCAAGCTCAAAATCAAATCTTTCCCTCACACACTGTTCCTGTGTAACCTAGAATAGGACACACAGATTCATTACTGTTACATTGTGTTGTGTGGAATACAAGTACCATGCCTCCAAATCTTAAAAGGGATTCAGTATAATTAAAGATTATTATGTACCACTTGAAAAAATCCCACATACACACCCATGTTTTGTACATTATGTTTCTATTTATTTAATTGCTATTTACAGATGATGGACTAAAGGATTAGTGAAATCATTTTTTTTTTTCCTGTGCTCCATCTCTATTACCTCTCTCACTCTCTCCAACTCCCTCCCCCTGTCACCTTGCCCAAGGCTTTGTTTTGAGTGCACATCCACTTTCTCGCAAAGGGAATCAATAGGCAAACACTTTGGCAGTCCATCGACCCTCGCCAATCTCTCTCTCTCTCTCTCTCTCTCGCTCTCCTTCTGGCTGCCAATTTTTTTTTATTCCAGCCACATTTGAATTCATACTGCAATATGTTTGATCATGACTTATTCAAATGAAGCATTTTCATTATGCCTCATACTGTGGAAAAAAAGCATGGGGAGTTTAAAATGCTGTGCACAAATGGCTAAAACACAGTCCAGTCACATGCATTTCCCTGTGCTTTGTTCAAATGACTCATAAATTTTAACAGAGATGTTGTCAGTCATTTGGCTCCCGTTCAAAGGATTCAGTTTCCTATGTGCAGTTGTCACCATTGAATGGCATATCCAGCCTTCAGCTTGAAACCCATAAGGGGGTTAGATAATTGATCATATTGTGAGACCAAGGACTCTAACAAACATTAGATTTTTGTATTTTTACCACATGAATATTCACAGGACAAAAAGAAAGGTTTGACTTCGTGTTATCTTTTGCTGCATGTGGCCTGCATGAGTGTGCTGTGCTGTCATTTTCTATTTTCATCTAACCTTTTCTCTACTATTGTTTTTTTTTTAATTTATTCATATGTTTTTTTACTCAGATCTAGCAGTCGCCTCTCTTTATTAAAAAGGCTTTGTGTCACATTTTCTTGTTTCCATAACAACAGTGGCGGCCGGTGATCGTGGGCCCCCGGTTGGTGTCCCTGAAGTGGAGGAAAGGTGTGGAGTGATTGGAGCATGAAAATAAGCAAGGGCATAGAGATAACATGACTACTTTCACATAGTAAGATGAAGAGGTTTGCTTGCCACAGCCATAAAAATATGCTAATTGTGCGGCACTAAATGCTGGTATGGAATCAAATGTCAATGCAGCAGCATCTGAATGAGTTGGCCAACCAGAGGGTTTTAAATTCTCCTTGTTAGTTTGTAATTGGCTCTCACCTCAGAGTATTTTGGGAACATGATAATGATGTGACACTTTGACAGCCAAACCAGTTGATGTGACTGATGGAAATTTACCCCAAACCTAGAGAGACACTGGCTCTGGGGTGTGGCCACATGGCTGGCAACTGCAACCCTCGAAATATTTTATCACACAAATTCCTACAAATGAACAGATAGATAGGTAGAGTTAACACACATTGATGAGGCAGAGCTAGGGTTAAAACGGACACCACGTCATGTGCTGTCTAATCATTAATTATCTGGAATTTGTGTTCCTGGGGTATTTTTTTTATAACCCTTACAATGATATCTGCTTATCTGAAGGCACTAAGGGCTCTGTTACTCATACAGACTTAATCTCATGTAGGCTTAAAACATCATTTAAAATATTAATGTTATCATGTACCTCCTGTTTAAATTATTATTATTATTATTATTATTATTATTGCATGCTTTACAAGCCTCTGTAAGAGTCAGTAATTTCTGTCTTCCTGAAGAGGTGTGTTTTGCACAGAAAATGAATCACAGGCATATTTCTCTTTTTGTAGTGCTGTATTTTCACCAACCTGTTTATAATGAATTCTGGTAATGCAGTATGAATCTAATGTCATCAATCCAGGCATAGGACTTAATGTGATATGCAATAGAAATGAAATAGTGTGCAAATGCAACTTTTAAGCCCCACAACACAAATTTCCACCCAAACCAGAAGTGCTGGTGATCATGTGCTCTAAACCTGCAAACTTTATTTGCATCTGCTTACTATTTGTGTGAAACAGATGCATTAAAAAAAACGGTTTAAGCTGAAGTATATCCCTACACGCGCGTGCGTGCGCGCGCGCGCGCTGCCGGCCAGTCCCCTCCCTCACACCTCACGCCCACTGGACAGTAAGAGCGCGCGCGGTTGGGAAACGGAAGGGATCGCAGCAGCAGGAAACCCGGTGGCACTTTCTGCGCTGCTGCTCTGCGTGGCCACAGGGTGACGGTCTCCTCTCCAGGAATAAACACCACCAGGATATCAGAGTTCAAAGTGACCGCCCGGGCACGCCTTCACCTCCAGTGTTGTGTAAGTTATCCTTGCAATTTGTTTTTAAATTTACCTCCGTTTTACAGTGAAACCTGTTTATTTCCCCTTGAGACATAGCCGTGGTCGGTTATCTGTGTGTGAATGTGCGCCACGGTCACCGGAATCCGGAGTAGCCCAACACGACACACTTTCACATGATTAGACCTCATACACCGCGTTGGAAACTTGTCTTGAAAGATATCTATAAACACTTACTTTCCCCGTCAGTCCGTAATTACTCTCGGGACGACATTATTATTCTTATTATTAATATTATTATTAGCTTATTAAGGTTATTCATTCTTCATGGCGGATAAACAGCTTGCCATTCAGCCCTAATAATCGCATGCCATCTGTGACATTTGAGTAGATAATACATACAAATTACACCGCAGCAATGTCTAACAATTTGATTTATAATAATATAATAGATGTGATTTAAAAAAAAAAAAAAAAACAGCTTTAATCTCGTTCAGAGCTTAAACAATTATACAAGTTACGATGCACCATTTTGCTCTGTATAGCTCTGGTGCCTTGCTGGTAGTTGGTGCATTATAGTAATCTCATTAAAAATATTTACATTTTCTCGTTGTCTCTATGTGTGTGGTAGAGGAGAAAGCAAAGGAGAGAGAAGGATGAGGGATATAGAGTCAACAATCTGAATAAACAGTGGCCACAGCTGTCCATGAGCTGATAACGCACACATGCAGAGAGAAAAAAAAAGAGAGAGGGCTGAAAGAGAGAAACAGAAAGAGAGAGAGAGAGAGAGATGTTGCTGACAAAGATAACACAGAGAGGCTCACATGCAGGTTTTTAAACACTGACACAAGCAATTTCAATGTCCAGAATTCCAGGCTGAGGAGTCGAGGGGTGATGGATTGCCCTTCAGATCTTTTCCAGCAGCAGCCGTCCCAGGTGTGCCACTTCGACCTGTACCACAGTCCACCAGAGTCCACCTCCACTGGCCCCATCATTTCTCCTCTTTTGCACCCCAACAGTGCTTCCCAGAGATGGGGTGGATATAGGCAGGGACAATGCTTATTCTCTGACCTGCCAGCGCATGAGGAGGAACAGGAGATTGATGCAGACAGGTTTGGGAGAAAAACAGCTCCAGGAGGAACTCCAATTCCGCAGTACCGGCTTGGGGATAGGAGACGGGGTTCTGGTGACTGGAGTCAGGACCTTCTGAGAGTGAAGCAGCTTAGACTGGACAGTACGGTAAAGAGAGAGGCAGAGGCGGAAAGAGAAGGGCACAGAGGTAGGAGAAGTGTAGCCCAATGGGTAAGAGCAGAGAAGAGCGTAGAGGAAAGAGGACGGAGGAAGGAGAGCAGGGAGGGAAGGCAGCGGCAACGGCATGAGCTGAAGCTCCAGCTAGAGGAAACCAGAGGGAAGCTGCTAGAGCTTCAGCGCAAGGTGTGGCAAGTATACGGAGAACATCATGTAGATGAAGAGAAAGGAGGAGAAGGAGATGATGGAGTGATGGACGAGACAGCAGATATTTTCTCTGAAGGAGAAACAGAGGATAATCTTGACAGTGGACTTTATCCTCCTCTGGGTGCTAACAATAAAAAACATGAACGTTCAGGGAATGAGAATTCTGAGGTGTTTCCTGAAACCCCCGTGGACTTGGACCTTGACATGGAGTTGGATGGAGGTGGAGTGTGGCTCGGGTGCAGTCTGGTGCAAGGAGACTGGGAGAACATAGGTGGCAGTGAGAAATTTGCTCAGGCTCTAAAGCAGGAGCTGTCCAGTGCAGTGGCACGGGTCATTGACAGGGTTCTCCATCTCTATGCTGAAACTGACCAAACATTACCGTCCACTGCAGTTTTAGCCCAGGAGATTCCCACTACTAGGGCACTAGACCCAAACCCCGAAAAGAAGCAAAAGCTTGGGGTGCCTGTTGGTATGACAGAACAAGCTGAAGCACTGCCACTGGTTGCAAAAAAACCTCACGATAAAAGGAACCCTCTAATTTCAGGCCGACATAAGAACCTTCTCATCCCTCAGGCTAACCCCAGCTTACCCCTTTTACCCCAGCCCCATCTTTCTGCACTCTTACCACCAAGGAACAAAGACTCCTTCCTGCCGTCCTGCCCTCCAAACCCTCCACCTCTGCCCCTGCCTCTTCTCCATTACACCATGCAGCACCTCTTTACCCGTTCTCTTTCCAGTATGCCGCTTCACAAAGACGGGCTCCCCAGTGAACCCTTTATGGACTTTCGCTCGCACAATCCCACGTTCCCTCCCCTACCTCTGCTTGGCCAGTTAAATGCATCTCTCGCTGATAGAGGAAGAGATGAGGGGATGAGAGTTGGAATTGATGGAGGAGATTCAGCTTTATATCTTGGTCCTGGGGCCATATCCTTCATTAAACAGAAAAAAGAGACAGAGTCAGTGTTAGTATTTTGAGAATTGGTGAAAGTTTAAAATGTAAAAATGTAAATGAAAATATAAAAAAGTAGATGATTTACATATTAGATTGCATTTAGGTGGTAACATTATTTTACTTCTATCTATAAGAATGTATGTTTTATAAAGCTTGACCAATACGTTTACTGGTAATTAAGGTAGCATAATTTATTGGTGCTAATAAGTGAAATATTGCTGTTAGGTTTAACATAGAATTTTGAGAAAAAAGTCTTTGTGTTTTTCCTACTTCTGCTTTTCCAACTACAATGACAAATGCAATAATTTTATGAAAAATAACACACACAAAAAAATTAGTGGTTCACTTAAAACACCCTGGATAAAAGCTCACTCTTAGGCTAGGCAGATATCAATGTTGTTTCCTTAAACTCTCAGTGTCCTAATTTTCTATTTAACTTGTGTCATTGTGTTCAATTGTATTTGTGTGTCACACATTTCCTTAACAAACTGAACTCCCAAGAGGGTCTCTCTCCGTGTCATCTGAAGAAAGCCAAGCTAATGTTCTTCTACACACGCTACCCCAGCTCCAACACACTCAAGACTTACTTCCCTGATGTCAAGGTGCTCTGTCATCATCATGGGAAAGTGATTCTACAATAATTCTGATGCAAAACATTATGACAGGCATTTTTAATACTTTCTAACAATTACTACAGTATATTTGTAAATCTCCTGATGATGTACAGGAAAAGAAATTTAATACTCCACTGAATAAAAGCTCTTTCAAATATATTTGTAAACCTGTTGTGATTAACAGTATTATATATCAGTTTTATTTCCTAGTGTATTAGTGTGCTTTTATTCTATAGTAATATATATATATATATATATTCTCATGTAAGTCATGATTTAACTTTGCCTTTTTGTCAATCTCCTCCATAGTTCAATCGCTGCGTCACCTCTCAGCTCATTAAGTGGTTCAGTAACTTCCGGGAATTCTTCTACATTCAGATGGAACGCTTTGCGCGTCAGGCAGCTCGTGAGGGTCCTGTGACAGCCAGAGAGAGGGGATTGCGTCTTGGCCGAAACTCTGAGCTCTTTCGCATTCTGAACATGCACTACAATAAGAGTAATGACTACCAGGTCAGCGTGTGTTTAAGTGTGTGAGATATTCCTGCATTTATAGAAATGCAATCAAGTGGGTGTGTGTGCATTAGTATCCGTTATATTTCCAGGTGCCGGAAAGGTTTGTGGAGGTGTCTGAAGTGGCATTACGGGAGTTCTTCACTGCTATCCAGAGTGGACGTGATGCTGACCCCTGCTGGAAAAAGTCCATTTACAAAATCATCTGCAAACTCGACAGCCCTGTGCCTGACAGCTTCCGCTTGCCAGGCTGCCCCATGGACACACACCGCATGGTCTAAAGATGCGCTCTACTGTATCTCTCGTGCTCTCTCTCTCTCTCTCTCTCTCTCTCTCTCTCTCTCTCTCTCTCTCTCTCGCACATACACCACTCACACGTCCTATAGTGTAAGGGTTACTATAGACATTGGAGTTTCGGCAAAGACATTGCCCAAATGTATTGGAGTTGGGATACACACCCAAACACATATTGCCTGATAAGAATCAGCTTGGATAAGCTGTCAAAAATACATGTTCATTCAACCACAAACACATACTACATGCCAAAAGTTTGAAAGCAAAATTAGTTTAGCAAAAAGCAAGCATGACCCTCCCCTCAACAAACAACAAAATTACTAACCATAATGTGATTAAGACAACAAAGGTCTGGCTTAACGTATGCAGTAATAGTCTAACTGTCTCTTAATTTGTTTTTGCTTTTTGCATTTAAAATTTAGTTTTACAACAATCATTCATATGTAATCTCACATTCTAATGTGCCTGAAAAACTAAATGAAGTATGGTGAATTAGAATGCAATGAAGGGTTATTAAAGAGACAATGAAGGCTTTTTCACACAGCATGTTAAAATAATCACATCACTGCAAGCCAATGAATTTTAGACCAATCTCTTTTTAGTTAGACAAAATGTCATTGTACATGTGCTGTGCTTGCTTGTGCACTTTTGGTCTGAAGTGTATAAATAATTGCTAAATTATCATATAAGCCATGTGTATAATCTGAGAGTGAATTAATAGTGATTTATTGCCTTCCAGATTGAAGAGAAAGAAATACATATGGCACAAAATGAAGAGGTCATTGGTCTTGTTGAATGTATAAACTCTAAATAGGACATTGACAGGCAGTACGGAATTTTTGGCTTTACCGTTCCAGAGAGATAAGCATTATTTGAAAATATTTAAAGTGCTTTTTCTATTTAACATGCGAAACCTTATTTACATGTATTTATCAAGAAAATGACAAAACAACAACTGTGGCCCTAGATGTGGTTCATTGTAATTTTATATTTAATATTTGCTTATTTGTCATAATGTTTGCTAATATGTGGCTATTTCATAAGACATCAAGTGTATAAATGTGGATTTTTGACGTGATAGTACTACATGAAATTAAATGTGAAAGGTAAACCACTTTTGTGAGCAGCATTTTATTGCATCTCTCCACAAACCCCATTGTCTTCTTGACAATCACACATGATAAATGTTATTAGTTCCTGTGCAAAGATCAGCAAAAATGTGTCCGTGCAGGGAGAACGGAAAAGAGGCGGGGAGTCCACACATTATGCCAGAACAGACTAAAATTCTCCAGTGTGCTCTATCACCTTATGCCCCATGGTTTGAAAGAATTGCTTCTACAAGCTATTATACAAAATGTTAAAATGTGTGTATGTCAGATAACCAACTAGTTCCATAGAAACCGAATAACTACAGTGTGTGTCTATGTAGAAAGGGCTGTAGATTTTTTTAGTGGGACAGTAGTAGTAGATTTTTTATCTTCTAGTGGGACATTTAAAAATCATGGAAGAGTTTTAATTAAGTGAATGCTGAATGCAGAACATGATGCATAGCAAACACTCACTCTACGAACAAAAAAGCACTCTAAAATCCAAACTATAAGAGCCTAACAATATATTTCAAACATAATTTTAAGAAGAATTAAAACATGGTCACATCACTTCCAGTCAATCCTGATCTTGCATTAAAATCTGTACATGATTTTTCTTCATGTTCTCATTTTTCCTACTCTCAGGAACCTATAGAGTTGAATGATTTGGAGAAGGTGTGTGTATGGTGTCCCTCCATGTTCTCCATTCTCATAGAGGGTATATTCCTGCCTCATGGCCATTGTTCTGGAGGCTCCAAATCCACTACTGCCCTGATCAGAATAATGAGTAATGCATGTGCTGTCATGAATTAAAGTATTTTTGTTGGTGGGATACATCACAGGTAATGGCAAGACAGTATGGATTTCTAGGCATATTTCTCTATAGCCTCACAGAACTTCTGATGTAAATGTATGGTCTGAAGACTTAATTTTTCCTTCATGGTTTGACTGTACTGAGAAAAATTAGATATGTCATTTTTCTCAGTGGATATTTGTTTGATCCAGTGCATACTGGAGTTTTTCAAATCCAGTAAAATGCTATTGTATTTGAACATTATTTTCAGATTCCTGCAAGTGAACTATAATATATATTTTTAAATTATGAGTTAACTAGGGGCCGTATGTGGCTTAGTGGTTAGCATTATTGCCTTGCACCTCCTGGGGCTGGGTTTGATTCTGCCTTGGGTTCTGTGTGCATGGAGTTGGCAAGTTCTCCCTGTACTTGGTGGGTTTTCTCCAGGTACTGTGGTTTCCACCCACAGTTCAAAGTCATGCATTAGGTAAATTGGCATTCTTAAATTGAAAGTGTGTGTGTGTGTGTACCCTGCGATGGATTGACAACATATCCTGGGTGTACCCTGCCTCTTGTCCTAAGTGCACCCCTTACACAGGATAAAGCAGTGTAGAAGGTTAGTCAGTGAGTGAGTTAACTAGGACTATAAAGGGAACACTTGGAGTGCAGGCCAAGTCACGATGGAAAAACAGCAATATCCTGTAATTCTACATCCAGTTCAGGCATGTTCTTATGATTTTATTTTTAAAAATCTGCGACACACACATACATGTTAAGGTCAACTTTATCCTATTATAGCAACTCAAGTCATCTCTAGATTCTGTTCTTGAGATGTATGAAATAATAAGAAATATGATGATGAATCTATATAAATAAAAGAAAGGTTTTGATCTCATTACACATTTGCAGTACTTTGGTATTTGCTTGAAGTTAAACCTGCGCCATAAATGATATCAAAATGTTGAGTAAAAGTGTTGTTATGAACAGTTATGTGCCGGATTTAATAATCTACTTTTAAAATAAGCTACTAATAAGCTACTTGCTCAGTGTAAACAATCACCTGCACCATAGACATTAATTATGATTATTAATTACTAATACTGAAATGAATATTTTCACAGCTGAGGTGGTATAAGGAAATTTTAATGTGCTGAAGTCGTTTTAAGGCAAAACCTAATCTTTATCTGATCTACTTTTTCTATTTCTCATCTGTGATTTACTCTGCGATTATCATATAAGGATTGTATTTGTCTGACGACAAAAGAAGTACAACTTCTTTACAGCGAAAAACAAGATGTAAACACAAACTTTTCTATATCCTCTCTTTGCCACTGATTGTAATAAGATGAAATGACAGTAGACTCAAAATCTTGCCATGAACAAGGTGAGTTTTGCACAATTTCCTAATATTTAGCCTCCAATCCAGTGGAAACCAACACCATGTTGTCACACCAAACAAAATTTTGTGGAATTACAATTTTATTTTAATTTTTTTATTGGAATGGGTTCATCATTGTTGGAGGCAGATATCTTTGTGGGCTTCAGCCTGAAAAACTACTACTACCATTACTACTACTACCAATAATAATAATAATATAACGGATTACATTAATATTTGATGAGCTTATTTTTTATCTTTAACCTTTTAACTACTTCTACAAACTCTTTTCCAGTCAGCGACGGGTACTTCAAATAGTTAAACATACGATAGTTTAACTGTTAACAATTGTTGTTTTTGGATTTAGCGTCTGTGCTGAGTCTCGCTCATGTAAACGTGTGTAGGCGCGCGTGTGCGTGTGGCGCGCGCGTGGTTCCTCTTCCTCGTGACTCGTGATGGCGCTGCCGCGGCTGCTGCTGCTGGAGCTCGCGCTTAACGCCTGCTGCTTCGTCTGCGGAATTATCACCGCCGCCTCCGTCACTCTCTCTCAGGTACAAAATAAAAACGAAATAGCATAATTTTAAATAAACGGTTTGTTTTTATAATGCATATAATAGTATCTTTTTTGCTATAATACATACATTGTGAATTTCACGGACCCGCTTAGGTGCGTAACAGGCGTCAGTGAGAAGCGCAAGTAAAACTTGTCAAAACTTTTACTTTGCTTTTTAAAAAAAAAAAAAAATAGCCTATATATATATACTTTTACAGTGCGACTTCTTTGTACATATGAGTGAAAGTCATATTGCTACTATCTTGGTGTTGCATAGCAATGAAGATACTTTAATAAAACTTCTTACGTTTCGTAACGTAAGTCATATGACTAGTGAAAACATTCCAGCAATGCGTATTTTGAAGTTGGCCTAAGAGGATTAAGTATTAGCATAAGATCCATGTGAATATGGCGGCAGATTAAACAGCCCATGGTTCTAGGGCGTGCACAAAAAGAAAACTAAAAATCATGTGAAAATAAGGAAGAAGACAAAAGCAGAAAGTGTCTTTCGTCTCTTCCGCATCTGCCCTTTTGACTGGGTCATGTGACCAAGCTCGGTGTTTTTGACGTACTGACTGCACATGGGTAAAGAGAAGTGCGAGTCAGAGCAGGGGTGTGAGATTTTACTTTCACATCGTTGAAACAGGGGAATCCCATCAACACAGAATGATGGCTTCGTGTAATGAGAGTTGCAAAAGAACAACCAGAAATCAAACTGAAACTTTTGTTGTTTTTTGACTTATTTTTTCACATACAAAATGCAATAACTATATTAATCATGGGATAAATAAATATCAATACTAATTTGAGTCTCACTGGCTTTCACATTCACAAACAGGGTGATTTTTCAGGGAAGTGTTTGCTGTACGGATCTGTGCGCCTGAACGGTTCAGAAATTGACTTGAGCTGGTCCAGTGCTTCCTCTCTCTGTTACTTCGTGTCAGCCATCTCTGTGTGCATAGCTGTCTTCTGCTTCTCCACCAGCCTCTACTGGGTCTACACACTCTTTGTGGATGGAGAGGTTAGAAGGTGAGAGGTTTATTTGTTGCCTATTATTAATGGGTCTGAGTCATTAAAATATACAGAGGAATTAGCAGTGCCTCACTTAGATATCCTCCTAACCGAGTATGTAATGCATGCAAAAGATTTAATAATGTTAATTTTAAGATTGCTTGTAAGTTCTCACATGTGCATCTCTTTCCTCTTAAAGAGAGAGAATATGGATGACTCTCTCGTTAGGTGTATGCGGAGTCTTCCTCTTCTTCCTCCTTGTGACGGGATGCATCCTGAATCTGGGGCGAAGCAAACTTTGTGAATCTGTGATCAGTACAGTGCCCAATGTTACCAGGTGAGACTAAGATCTCAATTATTTGAGCCCTTTTCTAGAAAGTCTAGAAAAGTGCTTGGTCTGAAAAGAAGTTGTTGTTGGTCAGTGTAATCCTTGTGTGACTCTGTGTTTGCAGTTGTGATCAGGCCCAGTCTGGAAAATGGAAAAGCCCTTTTATCGGGTCTAGCTTCTACTCTAAACTACAGAATGCTGAGGTATGTAGCCACAATTGTCTTGCTTTAACTTTCATGTTTGATTGTATTGTTACTTCCCACAGTGGTGCTGTTCATCTTTTGTGAATAGCAAGTTTAGTTAGCCACTTTAACCTTAGAAAGAGCCACTCACTAGAACTCGCCATCAGTACCTAGGACATGTGAGGGCTCATAGGAGTAAAGCGAACGGAAATGCAGCCTACACACATGGCCTCTATGGACTCCAATTTCCAGTTCACATGCTAAACCTCACCAATCTACTGATTCCATACATCTGAACGCAATCACATGCACACAGCCTCAGTATAAAAAGTAATCCACAACATACTCATATTGCAAAGTACAGTCAGGTCCATACATTATGTAACAAATCTAAGTTTTTTGGCATTTGGCCCCTGTACACCACCACATTAAATTTGAAATGATGTACACAAGAAACACATTTAGACAAAGACATTTTGTCATGTCCATGGGTTCAAATTAAAATCAAATAAAAAATTTCTCATGTACACAACCATACACATGATGATATTCATTGAAATGCTTACATGACCTAAAAAAGGAAAGATGACATAGAATAAGATGATTATGGAGTATGAATAATAATTTTTTCTTTACTTTATGGGTCACAGTTGCATAGATAGATAGATAGATTTTCCTGTAATAATAGATGAGAAAAATTGCATTAGAAAAAAAATTATGTAAAATAAAAAACAATCAAATATACAGTTACAATCAAATAACATTTAAAATAGAAATATATAAACATTTAATGTGTAAATGTATAAAATGTATAAATTATATGGAAGGTGCAGTATGAGGTCCAGAGGTCAGTATGTATGCAATTATGTTAATATGTTCCATTATTCACGAGCCCACCAAAAATGGAGGCTTGTGTATGAAAATGGCTGTATTTCCTAAATGATTAATACCACACGTTTATCAAACCCCTTGAATTAAACCTGAATGTCTGGACTTTGCTCACATCTCAAGTATTTCATTTTAAATTCATTGTGGTGGGACAAAGAGGTCAAATGCAACAAACTTATCTTTGTTCCAGAATTTATATTATATATCATTTTAATGTCTGTATATGCTCTGTGTATTTCTGTACATTTGATATTGCTTCTTACTGATGTTACAGTTTGATCCTGTCCTGTTACATGTCTCCTGTTCTTGCCCAGTTAATGTTGTTTGCCCATTGCCTGACCTTTGCCTGCTGAAAGTTGCTGAGTTTTGCTCCATGTTTATTTTGATTGTTTAGTATAATAAAGTTCAGGTGGCCTTCGTTCATGTCCGCTATTAATTTCCTTGACCCTTTCAGTTTAATTAATCTCATGAGCTACTCCTTAATGTATTTTAAAACTGGAATGATTAGATTCCATGACCAACATCAGGAAATACTGATTATGGAGTATAAATGATTATTTTTGCTTTACTTTATGGGTCACAGTTTTGCATTGTTAGAAAACTAGGTTATGATGTTGCATTATTCTATTATTCTATTGCAGACTGTTGAGAACTATGCATTTGCACACCTCAGACAGGCCAAATCCTATTCTCTACAGTTATTTATTCCCATTAACTCATGAGTTCACACAGTTGTGGTGATGAGCCACCCACACATTCACACTCTTGTCGGACTCGGCAGTAATTGGAAAGTTTTTCACACAAGTGTGAGAAAATGTTTGCCATGATGTTTCCTTAACCATTTTACATTATTCATTCATTTTGCATCATGTTTTTGCTCCTTGCCTGTTTTCACTGCCTGTTCGTGGGTCTGCCTCTACTACACATTTTTACATAAGGGTGTGAAAATCTTTTTTTTTTTTAAACTAAATTCATTTTGCATTAATTATTTTCTCTTGTTCTCTTTTGCTCAGACGGCAGTGTGGGTAAATTTCTTCTGCTGGATTATAGTAGTTGTTCTTGTGGTTGTCCAACGTAGATGGAACTCTGACAGAACTCGGGAAGAAGACCCTGGAGCAAGTTCTTCTGAAACAGAACCTTTCTTCAAACGGCCAGGACACCCCAACTAAATGTGCACAAGCTGGCAAAGTGGCATGCATACATTAAACACAAAATGAGCCAGTCACCGATTGGGATAAACACACACACAGATACATACACACACACACACACACACACACACACACACAGATGCAGACACAGTACTGGTTTTGGCTACCTCGGTCAGTGGTCATAGATTTGCTCCCCAGTGGTATGAGGCCTTGTTGCCATGGCTACTGACCAGCAATTGGCAGCAGTAGCTTGGCAGCTAAGAGGGTGAGGTTGCCAGATTGGTCTTATTGATTCATATTGATTTACACAGATTAAAATGCACAAAATTCTCTAGATGAATGAATACACTACTTTATGTAAATTGATAACTTGTATGTGACCTGCTGGCTTCAGTTTTTGATAAAGCTTTGGGATGGGTTTAAGATTCAAGAAGCATTCTTGTTTGGAAGTATTGTAGTATAATTAAATTGAAAACCTAATGGAACAAATAAGTATCTTGTGACTTAGATTATATAAGGTGTTTTACAGCGCTGAACCTTTAGAAGCTTATAGACATCAAATTTTTACAACATTGGCTCCACCTGCTGTCAGTTTTTATCACTTCTTATAATGAAAGTCCAGATGTTCAACACGTGTTATTTTTTCCCCCCTTCATATTTATGCTGTCATAGATTGTACCTACATATATGCTATGTGAGTCCTCCTTGGGTTAGATTAACATAATGCTGTTAATGTTTTAAACTATTATTTTTGTGATAAATTCCCCATGTATATATATAACTTGAATATATGTGTACATAATTGTGAAAAAGCACACAAAGTGCTGATGGGAACTGGAATCTATTCACAGGGTTATGATACGACTTGCATGCTGGTTGCCAAAACCATGTCACTGCCCACATCACTAAGTTAATCAATGACAATGTCATTCCTGCTTTCCCCACAAAGAAAGATGTTTTTTTTATTGGTTTATTACATTATTCCTGACATAATCCTTTTTGTGATTGCTTTTATCAGTCCAGTTGTGATGCCATTCCAGACTATATGAAAATTGTTACTTATTTTGATCTATGCAATTTATTGCACACCAACATGCATGAGATAATATTTGGATATTACCTTATTAGTTTTACTTCACAATTTTTTATTAAATGCAAACATAAAAATCATGATTACTTTTATGCCTTTAGGCTGTTTTACTTATTTTATTTATGCAAGGCCTATGTTGACATTCAAATACAATCAAAGAATTAAAGCAAACTGAATTACTGTTACTGAAATGCTGTCACACTTCTGAATTTGTACAATACTATCTGACAATACACGTGACTTAAGGTATATAAAAGGTTAGGATACATCAAAAATTCATGAAACATTTACCTGCATTGCCTCATTTTGTTATACATATAAATTCACCTTGTATTGCATAAAATAATGCAAACAGCAGAATGTTGGCAGTTGTGGCCCAGTGGTTCAGGTTTTGTTTGGCACAACCAAGCTTCCATGGTTGGATCCCTGAAGCAAGAGTCTTAACATTTGTGTCCTGTCTCAACTGCAAGTTGCTTTGAACCAACAGTTTGAAAGCACTGCCTCATTTATTTTAGATTATTTACATACATTTGGTACCTTTATATCATCTCTAAATCTGTTTCTCATAATTTTTCCTTCTTTTCTCTCTGGAGCTTGCTGAGATTGTGTGGTTATCTCCCAGGTCTTAGACCATGTTTAATGTCTGCCAGCTCCCATGTGTGCATATGCAGACATACCATGGCTTGGCCTAGGGCTTCACCTGCAGAGAGACGGAAGAATGAAACAGGAAGAGAGATGAAGGTGGACAGAATGTTGAAGGGAGGAATGCCAAGGAAAGTAGAACAGAGTGCCATGCATTAGTGCGTATGAAGTAGCCAAACCCTCATATAAGCTTATTGTAATTAACTATACAGTGATTGCGTTGAATTGAACATGAGGTAAATATTTCAGTAAATACTCATATAAAAATAATAAATGGTGCAAAGGGTCAATGGTGCAAAGTAGCCGAGGACAGTGCGGAAAAATATGGGAATAGCTCTACAATTTCTCTCACAAACAATAGTTTTTGGCTCAAATCAACACAAACTTAACAGGTTATATTTGGCTACATATTGTCTAAGGAGCCAGCTGAGAAGAATTCACTGACAAGAAAAGCCATGACAAGTCAAAATATGCATAGGATCTATTTAATTGTATTGTCAGATAGTATGGGGTATTGAAGTTCTGCTAGCTGGTTTTATTTACATTGTTATTTTTGTAAACTGATTGATTTTATTTAGTTATTTAAGAATGATCATTGTTGCAAAATATAAATAAAAAAATAATTATATATACACAAATTAGTTTGAAAAAAGTGAGAAACTGTGCATAAATCATAATGATCCCATTGTCCCTGATAAGCAAGCTGAGGGAGATGGTGGCAAGAAAAAAAAAACAGAGATTATAGGAAAAAACCCTGAGAGGGACTTAACAGGAAACCCATCCTCATTTGGGTAAGATATGAATTCTCCTCAGCTTGTGGAGCTATACTTTGTACATTAGTGTAATCAAGATGGACTTACCTTATAACTCCCACCATTATTACCAGTCAATGCATTCGAGTGTAAAGCAGAAGTGTTAATTTGGGCTTGAAGTGGTGAAGGAAGAGGCTTAATGAGACTTTTATTAACAGTAAATTCTCAAGATAATATTTAATCCAACTCATTTCCCTGCAAAACACTGCATTTGTTCTTATTTAATCAGTTATTTTAATACCCCAAATGACCACACGGTGGCTCAATAACAATTTAGACAAAGCTTGGTGATTTGTGGATTTATACAAGAAGGTACAGAGGACATGAGAATGAATTACTCTCACACCAATAACTAAGTCTAATTGCATTTTACTTAACTGCTAGTTGATTAAATTAGTAATGAGAGTCTTGAGCCATCCCTCATTTCTTCATACTAAATTAAATTAAATTAATGTTTTACTGTAATAGTCTGCAAAGTGCCAAAATATACTATTTAATATTTGGTTGTTTATTTAACAATCTCAGCTGCAATTTTATTTCCCCTCTCTAACCACTCAGCATTCAGCATCACCACTATACTAATCACCCGCCTGAACATTTGTCATCATCTGCACCTGTTCATCATCTGCTCACTGGTTCATGCCTTAAGTTAGATGTTTTTTTTTTTTAATCCTTAAATGATTCATAGGTCACTATGTGGCTTAACAAACAAAACATTCCTCTGTAAATTAGAGTGAAAAAGTCCTTCAGGAAGCCTGGAGAACTATTCCTCGAGGCTACATTAAAAATACAAAAAAATCTGACTCTTTGGAATCAAAGCAGGAAGAAATGATGAATGACTCAAGAGTACTGTATATTAATATTAAGATTGACTTTTTATTACAGTTTCACACTTGGTAGATAGTGAAAAAAGTCAACCCATGTCAACAAATCATGTAACTACAGGATTAGTGCTCTATAAAAAATTTAATCAGCTGTAAAAAAAAAAAAAAAAAAAAAAAATTCATGACATTAGCCGTGTGCTTTAAATCAAGCAGTCTGGTTTTATTATAGCATAGATAATGTCATTATCAGTTATCAACATCATAATCTTTCTAATTGATACCTGTCAAAGCAACAACCTTTGCATCAGTGTATGATGTTTGAGGTGTTAAAGTAGCTATTTACTTGCTATTTGCATTTATTTACTTTAAAGGGATACTGTAGCCTATCCATCCGTTCCAGATGAATTATACTGCACAATCACTAACAATGTGCGACACATTCTCCCAGAGTGGAAACGACTGTTTCTGCTGGGCCACACACAGTTTTGGAAACAACAGAAGTTGCTTCAAAGATTCCCCCCCGCCCCACATACGCCTTGAAATGGAATTAAAATGAAACACCTTCACGCATTTCTTTTAAACATATACATTCATAAACACACTCAGCTGCCTGACTCTTGTACAGTATATCAACTCCACAACCACACATGACAATCCGCTGTTGGCTGCACTGGAATGTTAATTAGTCGACTCAAGTTTAGTCAAATCAAGATGTGCGAAGTATAGCTTTAGTTTAAGGTCTTTACATACAGTATGTGGAGGAAAACCTCTTATCTAAATGCTTGGGGCATTTCTTCTCACTGTGATTACTCATTAAAGGGCATTCATGGTAGTCAGCAATCATGATGCAACACAGAATATTCTGACAAGATTGCTTCAACATTTTTCTTTTCTTTTTTAGATTTTCCCAAACATATGAGTGCCACTAGGAAGTCTGTTTAGCCTGGATGATTTTAAATGAGAACATGTGCATTCATGTGACAAAGTGAATGATCATGAGTGAAAAGTTATGAGTTAAACTTCTACAGTAGCTATTAGTGAAGTGCTTTTTTTGTTTCATTTTTTGAGAAACATTTGGAACGTTTTTTGCTTATTCCATGACAAACAATAGAGCTTGAAAAGTGATATATTGCAACTGTAGAATTAGTCCCAGATCCACAAGCACTAAATGCATGAAATATACATACAAACATAAATTTGCAATATGGCTTTATGAGCATCTGTGCAAAAATAAAAAGTTGTTTGGTAAAACTCTGTCCTATATACAAAATGTGTATAGACTGTACAATTATTAGCAATCAGTGAGTATTTCGTGGCATGCTAACCATTTTCATTAATGATTAGCTGGTTCATGCTCATGTGACACAATATGAGACACAAGTACAGTGGCTATGATGGAAGGCAATATGATGTATGGTTGCAATATAAATTAATATTAAAAAAAGGTGTCTATGTGAGGCAGAGTAGCTGAGCAAAGCTCATTGTGAGGCAAAACTGGTGAAACAATACAAAACAAAGAAACTTACTAATATAGAAAATGCACCGAAACATACTGTAATGTGCTTCACTATAACAAATTGAAGTGATTCCAGCATAGAGAAAACATTTTTATGCTTCTCATATCAACTAAGAACTGAGCCATTTCATGTCCAGAGTAGAGCCTTTTCTTTTTTTCCTAATGGGAAGTCTTGGTCCTACAACAAAGTAAAACAATCCCTATTACATTAGCCAAAGCTTCAAAACATGTTTTGATCATTATCTCCCAAAGTCAACTGGCCTCGACCAAGCCTCAGTAAACAGCATGCAAAGCAGGAATATTTGAGGATGTTAAGACCAGACTAAGCTGAATAGATGGAGGTCAGAAAACAGGATTGTGGTGCGTCCATTACTGAAAAATTGCATGTCTTTTGTTAGCGCATAGGCTGAGGTAATGTCAAGTTACATGCACAAGTGTAACAGGCTTACAGAAGACTGTGATCCCTTTGGGCTCCAAGGCTGAGATTACTGTATGGTGTTTCTGTTGTACCTGAAGAGATTATGTCTATCACTGCAGTTAATTGATTCTGAAAAAACAGAAATAGAAATGCTCATATTATGACAGCTATGATTTATGTGATGCACTTAATTGGGAAGATGCACAGACACACTTCTTTTTTGGTCTTCCTTTTCTGTAATATATTTCCTTTTGGAGTGTGACGAATGGAGAAAAACAACACGTATTGAGTATCTGTCATTTATTTTACCTGACTTCTCTCAATCTTGCATAGATATAATGAATCATATTCTCCAACGTACTGATTTTCCAACTATTCTACATGACAAACAAGGCTATCCATTCCTACTGTCCTGTATCCCTCATCAGGCAAACAGTGCTACCTCTATTTTTCATTATTCAGGGAGTCTTTCTTCTCTTTTAAGAGACATCTTCTCCTGAGTGACAACTCTCCTCTCCATGAACTATTAACACAGGGAAGAAAAAAGCATCCTGATACGCAGGAGGCCGATCCCTTTCGCTCTCTCTTCCTTCCTCTCTGTTACTATCTTCAGGCTGCTCTGCCTCCTCTTCTTGTCTTTCTCTCTCCTCCTCCCCAGCCTCCACATTTCCCTGTTCTTCTTCCTCCTCCCCTTCTCCCTCTAGCACCCCTCGGCTTTCCTCATCCTGTCTTGAGCCCAAACCAAGAAACCCTCCACCTCCTGTTGCTGTACCACTCCCCTCCTCCCCTCTTCCTCCCAGACCTCCACCCACACTGCGGGAATGGAACAGAGATGTGGGACGTGTTGCCTGAAGACGACCCAATGAAAAACCACTTCTGCTCAGAACAAGCCTTCCTGGACCTCCAGCAGCACCTCCTGCTCCACTAGACCTCATTCCAGCCACAGTGCCAGTCAGCAAGGCAGCCGTTGGGCCTCTCAGCCTGGAAGGGAGCGACATGCTGCTAGTGGACCGCCGACAGCGAGGGCAGCTCTGGAGCAGGTAGGCTGAGGCAAATGCTACAGGCAATGTAGGACCACCTGTGTTGGAGTTTGCCCCAGCGGGAGGGGGGTTGGTGCCTTGGTTACCATCGGAGCCAGGATCCATCAACAATGCCTCAGAATAGCTAGGAACCATCTGCTGATTGCAGCGAATGTGCCACTCTAGTTCTGTCATGTCAACAGTGTTAACTCGGGAAATGGCACGGTAACTAGATCCAATGCCCCCTCCACCAGGTCCATTTACATTCTCATTGATCCCTCCATTTTCACTTCCATCCCCTCTGCTGCTGTCATCTTCATCTCCGAAAAGCTTTTCCACATGGTAATGAACATATGCAGTGCGGTATTCCGCCACAACACGAAGTGGCCATGACAGCAGCAAAGCTGAGGCAAGCCAGAATACCCTCCGGCGTGCGTACCAGGGCTGCCGTGTAGGTTCAGGAAAGGCCAGCATATGTTCTCGGAAGTCTACATTTTTCAGGTGCATTCCCTCCCTTGCCTCCATGTAGTCATCGAGGCCTTCATTTTCCCCAAAGAACCGTGCACGTTGTGTGAGGTAGGCAGCCTCTGCTCGGGCACTAGAGAAACTAAAGCACTTCGTAAAGCGCAGACGCACTGCTGGATGGTCCATGAGGCCCCTTAGCTCCTTTGAGACATCTTTTACACCCAGCCTGGCATAGTCAAACTCTGAACTCGCTGCATGCGTGTTGACCCGTTCATGGTACACCTGTGTAGTGGTATATGCATCTCCATTGCGGTAGCGTGTTACCTGTCTGGTCCTCCGCACATAATGGTAACTGATGGCCTTCCACCAGATGCATGGCGTAGCCTGCTGAAGTCTCTGAACACGCTCATACACCTCCGCAACCTCTGCTTGAGCCAGCATCGCAGTTTTAGAGTAGCAGTGCCAGCACTCCACCAAGTAGACCACATATAGCATTGCCAGAAAGGCCAGAGGAATGTAAACATAGCCGCTTGAGCAAGGGCTGTCCAGTGCCAACTCATCAGGGCTGTAGGTGTTTGCTGCAGCTGAGGGCGTAGACTGGTCTTCATTTTCCAATACCGTGGCTTCAAGTTCTACTGGGACTGTAAGGACAGGAACCTTGCATAGTCCGCACCAGGTCAGTGTGCCAAAACATCCATACATAAGCAGTGTGAGAAGAAGACATTTCCAGTGTGACTCCCGACACAGAGAGCTAGCCAGGGACTGCTTCACTGGACGCTGCTGTGGAAGCGAAGAAAAGGGATAGAAGACAGAAAAAGGCATTTAACATCATGGTATGACCTAAGGACAGACATCTCAGTGAAAAAAAAAGGGACTATGATATGCACAGATATGTGAAGGAACTGGCTTTTTAAAGGCTTGCAGAGGACTTTTTATACAGTAGTAAGTAGAAGTTTAAATTATTAGTTAATTAATTAAAAGATTTATATACTTTAAACAACACAGGCTCATTATTTGTGACACTTGACTAGTAACTCTGCTATTAGCATAATTAGAGTCCATAAAAGTCACAGGCAGTTTGCATTGAGTTTACTTCTCTTTAACCTACAGTAATGAGCGAGTGTTTTTGAAGTTTTGCCTCATTCCCACTATTGACCTACAGAATGGATTTGGACTGATGAAGCGGCTCCTTCATCAGCATAAAAGGTGCATTTAATCAGAATCTAAGGTAGTCTCTTATTTATTCCTTGAATTAACCTATTGATGAGGCCAGTAACACATTTCTATGCCAGCAAGGGACAGCATTTTTTTGCTGCCATTCAGTGTAATAGTCAATAATGATGTCACTCTGACCTCATAGGGAGGAAGACACAGGGTTCATGTGCTCTGCCATAGCCTCTGACTTAAACAGTCACATGTCCCAGAGGATCAGCAACAGTTCATCATGAGACAAAAATTTGGCAATCAATTATTTACAGCTCGTGTGTCTAAAATTTCTAAAGCTTGCAGTTCCTCTATTTAAAGACAGAATGAAGCCATTTAATCTATAAATAGCAAATGGACAGTAATGCATACTGTAAATGAAACAAAATCATGAAGTACACAAAAATCATGTTGCCTAAAACATTCAGCACAAAAATGCTGCTTTTTGATTAATTAAAACCTACCAGATAAACTGGCTATGCAGAAACACAATCTTTACTGGCAGCAAGTCAGCTATCTAAGCTGTCAAATGGTATTATTTTAGCTCCAAGATTCTTGGCAATTTCATGATCTCACCTGAAAGGCAATACGAGGATAGCTAAAATGTTTCAGTAGAGGATATGATTACATTTGGAAAGCTGCATTGTAGAGAGTAAAGGCATGCATGATTGGTCTTTAGCAGAGTGAAGCCATGAGAAACCAGAAACTTAAAGCCAGTATTATCATCTTTAATCTAAATGCTATGTATTATTACAATGCTAGACAGACAGTAATATTAACTGCATTTTATACAGCATCTTTATCGACATATTTGTTGCTTCAAATTTATCTATGTTAAAACTATTGTCTGTTTATCTAACATCAAAGAAAGCAATATAGCAATGAAATATTAAATATTTGTAATTATATTGAAGACAATTAAACAATCACAGATCAACAGAACTGAGAGAGCATATAACATAGAAATGCAGATGTTCTGTCAGTATTTGTTTCCTGTCTTTTCCTAACATTTAGTTTATTTACCTGCCATGCTCCCCCACTCATCTTCCCATCACAGAAAAATAAAAAATAAAAAAGGGAATGGTGAAAGCTAATATGTGCTTTCTCTCAGACATGTAAAGCCAGTTACATCAGCTCAAACATGCTGCTCATGCTGGGCTGCTATCACACTCAGAGGAAAGCACTATTTGTCTTCTTTGCATACATGAGCTCATATAGACCCAGAAGTGCCTAGAGTCACTGTGATTGACTGGGGAAAGAATAACATAAACGCTCTTTACAATAGACAGAAAGGGCAACTTTTTTCATTTGGTTCCTAGCCATAGTCAATTAAAGGGCAACTGCTTTTCTCTTCTACCAGTTGGGAGCCGTCTCAGCAGTTTTAAAGAGCAAATATTTTATACTCCTGTGCTTTAACATCATCTGTATCAAAAGCCTAGACACCCTAACCTAATCACTGGTGGGAGGTCACACACAGACAGACTCTA
The DNA here is from genome assembly GCA_030014215.1 of Clariallabes teugelsi. NCBI lineage: Eukaryota > Metazoa > Chordata > Actinopteri > Siluriformes > Clariidae > Clariallabes > Clariallabes teugelsi. Next base: position 18,542,977 of record JAQMYG010000001.1, on the reverse strand, counting down.
TATGTTAATATTTATTTGCCATCAGAATACATAGTTGGTCATTTTTAAAACTTTAATACATCTTAATAGATTTCAGTTAGCTAGTTTTCCAGGAACTGATCATGACTTATACTGATTAAAAGTGGCAGAAAGTCTTTGCCTGCTCTGTAACACAGGTTGTATTGGCTCTCTCACACACATTTTAATTCACTCCCTATGTGCTAAATTAGGCTAATCGAATGGTGGAAGAAATTATGAATTTAAAGTAAATTTAAATTTTCCTTACCAGCATCACTTGTATCACTGGTATTTCAACTGTGAAAATATGAACTAATCCCAGTAAAAATTTTTGTCTTTCTAATGAATATCTATTGGTGCAGGTGTTTGTTTACACTGAGTAGCTTATTTTAAAGTAGATTATTAAACCCGCCACATAAATGTTCATAACATATCATAACATTTTACTCAACATTTTGAGTTCCCTTTTGGTGCAGTTTAAACTTCAGGCAGATATCCAAGTACTGTACTGCGAAAGTTCCATTCAATTCTGTCCAACCCATCTTGCGTGATGCTTTGACATAATCTGGCACACAACTGCTCATAACTTCACTTCTACTCAACATTTTGATTTAATTTATGGCGCAGGTTTAACATCAGGCAAATACCCAAGTACTGCAAAAGTTTAATTAAATTCTGTCCAGTCAGTTTTGCATGACGCTGTGACAAAATCTGGCTGGACATACATACATACATGCATACATACATGCATACATATATACATACAGTGGTGTTCAAAATAATAGCAGTGTGTTGAAAAAAGTGAGTAAAGCTCCATATCCATATAATAACTTTT
>JAQMYG010000001.1:18427805-18448388 GCA_030014215.1 Clariallabes teugelsi | reverse complement strand
TGTGTGTGTGTGTGTGTGTGTGTGTGTGTGTGTGTGTGTGTGTGTGTGTGTGTGTGTGTGTGTGTGTGTGTGTTTCTACCACTGAGAAAGATGGCCAAAAGTATACAATCCACTTTATTGCTGAATGATGTTTTACAACTGTGGTTCTCAACTCCGGGCCTGGAAGACCACCTGATTTTAATATTTCCTCTACTCATCTCAATCCAGAATTTTGGTGTCCTGGGAGCTGAGAAAACACTAGGAAAATAGGTGCAGGATAGGTGGTCCTCCATTGACTGCCCTAGGGCCCTAGGACTCGCATTGAGGATGACTGTTTTATAGCATACTCACATATTAGTATGCTACATTGATTAACCCTAATGCATAAAGATGATGATATTACAAAATTACATTGGGAGAAAAATGTGTAGATACTTAAAATATCCAATTAACTAGCAGTGAAACTGTCTTGCCTTCTGCTTCACTATGTGATTATATGGGACTCAATTATATATGATTGTTATTACAAAGAGTGAGTTATGATTATTATGTACTGCACAGAGGTCAGTGACCTTCATTTTGTTTTATATCCAATGATCTGTTATGTATTTATTGTTTAATAACATTAATAATAATGGAAAAATGTACAGGACATTAATTACAATTGCAGTCAACCACCTATGATCTGACAAACTGTAGTTAGAGTGAAAGTATTTTCTTGCATTGATGAATTCAATTGATGAGATATGAGATGACACAAAACAAAGTTTTTGTTTTTTTAAAAAATTCAAATGAATTATCACAAAATGTGCTCATTGGTAAGTTTTTAAAATAGGTGCTGTTACGCTACATGTAAAGGGGGGAAAATCTTTGTCATAATATCTCTTGTTTTTTGTTTTAAACTTATTTATGCTCAAATAGGCAATTTAGGTGTATCTCAATATTCTCTTATGTATAATTAAATGATGCATGTTTTAATCGTTTTTTTCCTCGTGCATGTAAATTATTAGCCAAAAAAATCTCATCTCTCTGGTGAAGCATAAAAGGTAGAAAGTCATGCTAGTCATGTTATGTGCTATTGGCTCAGACAGTCAACAGTTGCTAGCTAATGCGAGTCTGTACATAGTCACTGTGAGCCCTGTCCTGCTGTGTAGCAATGATCACATTGGTGACAGTGTTACATATTGAGTAGTATCCAGAGCACAGCCTTTGTGTGATCACAGCCTCAAATGGGACCTTTCTTGAAATTGTCTCTAGCAAACAGGTGATTAATTAATGTGAATGAGAAGATACTTATTAAGGTTCATCTGCAAATTACTTTTTGTATGTACTTCTAGCAAAGACACCTCTAGCATTTGAAACCTGAATGCTAATATTTTTAATGGTAAGGTCTATAACAAGATCAATAAATAATTTAGTGTAATATTTGAGTCTTTACTTTCTATACATGTCATTAGTTCTGATATTTTTTGATGTAGCCAAGCAGTATGTGAATACAGGCCAGTGAAGATTATATTGGACTTTGCACTGACGTATCTTTTTATTTCACATGTATAACGAGACTGTTATACAACATTATGACTAGGGTGCAAACTGCTGTGGTTTGAGCTGAGTATCCAGTGATCATTATGTCATCAGGGCTTTACATGAAGCAAAGGATTGAGATGGGCTGAAACCAGAGGTGCTGAGTTCTATGTCTTCCCATTAAGTCCCAGGTTACATTTGTTTTTATTATGTCTGATGATCTGTCTGCCTAACAGGCCACTGGAGACCCAAAACATTTGTTCTTAAGCTGGTCCTGCCAGACAGACAGAGACAAATGGCAAATGGTGTCATGCTACTTCCACAATCAGTCCGCCTCAGCAGATAGGTGCAGTAAGTGAGATACAGTATGGGCAAGTGATGAAATTAAATGATTGAATGGTTGATGACTATAAAATATATTTTAAAACTAACTATATCTGTCAGTGGTCCTTACCTGCTGTTAGCCTTTTCAGTGATTACAGTCTGTCACTTTGCAGGACTTGGATGTGCACCATGGCTACTCAAAGAATATTACATACTGTACAAGAAACCGATAGCATGATGGAGTAGTAGTGATATACTACTAGTGGTGATCATTAGAACTTAGTGTGGGTGGATAAATATTTGGTTAGGATCATGATGCAATTGTTTGTCCATATACACGCCCATATCTGAGTCTGTTTATGTTATCTGATCACTCAATTGTACTCACATTACCCAGCACAGTTAATGTCTGTTACTATTAAATCGAATAGGAAAGAAAAAATGTTGGGGTTTGATTATTATTTCAGTCTGAATTTAGTTAGTGATTATTTCTGTTGCCAGCATACACTGTACAATCTGTGACATCAAAAATGACAGTTTTATAAGTAAGTAAGTATGGAAGTAGGAATAAATCATACAAGGAGTCATTTATTATCATGTACATGGTAGTGAAAAGGCACGAGCTACTCATGACGATTATTTAGAGACACTTCTAATTCATTATTTTGTCAGCATGCTTTGCATTATTTATTGCTGTCTGCATGATGCTTTGACATTGTCAGGGTCATTACTCATTTTCCCCGGGGGAAGTGGTTATAGTCTCAGATGAAACATGACTGTCTGACACATGAGGGTGAGGGCCAATGGACTGACTGCACATTAGGAATTTGAAATTAATAATATTTGGAGAGCTTTTCATACTGTAAGTTTCAGCAGTTAGTCCTGACCAAGCAATATGATTTGATGAGATGCATCCCAGGAGTGGTGATAACAAACCTGTCACAGGTGTTTTACAATTGTTAATTACATTAACTGTTGGTCAGAGGTCTGTATGGAATGCAGTATTGTAGAGAGAGCAGTTACCTGCCAAAATGCACATTCAAAACCAATCATGGATGCATTTTAGCAACAAAAAAAAGCATCCGATAATGTTCTGTCATTTTAAACAACACTTTGTCCACCTAATAATTGCTTCTAAGTTGTTCTGAATTGCTTCTGTGTTGCTCTTTTTACACCTAAGCTAAGTTAGAGAGCTTATTATTACTAATAATTATTACTAATAATTAGTAATAATTATTACTAATTATTTTCTAACACAAGGCTGAATCCCAATAACCTCTAATCAAACCACTACATGGTGTGTTGAACAAGTAATTGTACAGCAAAGCACACTAGTTTTCCATTTAACTCTATTTGGGATTCAACCCTGGAACCTGGAAGTTAACAGAGCTGATATTCTAAAATGGAATAAGTGAAACTTATGAAAAGACAAGAGAAACTTACAAGATTTACAGGGCTGCTTTATTCTCCTCAACTTTTGGCTACATGGTACCGTTAACAATTAAGAACTACTTTAATTAATAAATAATTAATAACAAATTTATTAAACTAGTGTCTGTCAGTTAAATGAGTAAACTAATCATAATCTGTTGATAATAAACGGTGTTTGTGAAACTGTGTATAAACGTAATATCACATTTGAGGTTGTGCTGTTGTGCTTTGAATCAGCACGGCTGTGATGACTTAGGCACTCCGATTGCAACATTGATCCTACGACTGCATCAAGTTGTGCTGATAACCAGCACAACATAACTAGTTTCTAATTGAAATAACATTTAATTTTTGTTTCTAATGCTGGGCTCTGGACACCTACCTATACCCTGCTAGGTGAAATTAAATATTCACTTGTACTGCTCTCTAGAAGAAAGAAACTATGCATAGTACAGTATATTGAGGATAGCTAGTGAAAGCAGTAGAATGGTAATTTCAGGAAGAGTGGAAAAGCGTAAACGTGAAAAAGAGGCTTGAAAACACAGTCAGTTCAGACAAATTAGTTATTGCCTGGTTTAGTTCTAACGTGACAATGTTACTGGTCAGCAGTTTATTTGCCCTTTATCAGCAATATTAGGCATTTTTCAGCCAAAAAATGTCTGAAATATGATGAACCATAAGGTTCTGTTTAGGTATTTCTCCTTTGATGCCATTTTTAAATTTCACAAACAATCATCTGTACATGTAAAATCGTTTACATTTACACTCATAGTCAGGAAGATAGATGCAATTCCAGCACATAATGCCGGTGCTGACTTGTTTAGAAATTATATTAAAATTTAGTACAGTATTTTGGTCAGTTTTAGCAATGTACAGTAAAACTTAACGACATAAAACCTTATTTATATTATTATTTAGATAGTATGTAAAATTTTATTCAAGCTTATTATTTTTATAAGAATTTTATCCAAGCATGGCAAAAAAAATAGAGAAACTAGCAAATACTGTACTTTCCTAACTTCTAGTTTGCAAAATTGCCTCTTCTTGTTACTAGGAAAAAATCAGAACACATTACCTAAGTCTTATTCTTGTTCGGCTGGTTGTTTATTAACTGCACTGACTGCAAAGTTCTGCTAATGATATTTAAAGCTCTAAATAGTTTAGCTTCAGCATATGTTGCTGATTGACTGAAATAGCAATGGTCACTCGGAGCACTTTGGTTGTCTGAAGCAATTTCACTCTTAATCCCCAGGCTCAGTTATAGCTCAGCCAAAAGAAAATGTTTATATAAAGCTATAAATATTCTCTCCATATATTTTGATAAGGGTTGTGAAAGAATGACAGGAAGCACAACTTAAATGGCAGCTTTACAATTTGGGTGAAACAAGAAAATATATTCAGGAATCAAAAAGCAGTCACTGTGATACCGGAGCAGACTTAACTTGTTAAAAGAAGAAAACCTTGCCATCTAGTGGACAATATAAGCACAGTGCTCCGAGTGACCATTGCTATTTCAGTCAATCAGCAAGATATGCTGAACATTTGTATCATGTGCTTTTTCTGGATTTTTGGTTGATATTCTGTCTCAATCCTTTACCATAAACCTATGATACAAATTATAGACCCTTAATTTCTTTGTAAGTGGGCAAACTTAGAAAATCTGTAGGGGATCAAATACTTACTTCCCCCACTGTATGTATATATTGTGCTCACTGCTGGTGACTTCATATCTATCTACCTGTTACCTCAAATCTTTAAGTTTTTTTTTTTTTTTTTTTTTTAGCTTATTCACAGTGTTTAATTTACTTTAAAATCGCTTGATTGCCATCTTTTAAACTGCACTCCCTTCTCATCTCCTTTTCATAGTAATGGCCAGATTATAATTATAAGCCTCATTTAGCTGTCGAGCCAATAGTTTCCCCAAAAGGTTCATTTCATGAAGCTTCATTCAAGGGCTCATTGTACGGCCATATATTTGAAAATTTTGTGTAGCAATTAGATCGTAACATCACAAGCTGCACAGTTAATATGTACATGCAGCTGCACTGTTCAAGGAAATGTTTATGCACATATTCAACATCTCTGAATCTTTGAAAATGAACAGAAGAGTGCAGGAGCCTTTACTTTAGCGCTGCACGAGTCAGTCACGTGATTTCGACAAACTCGAGGTTTCGTTGTTCTTGGTCACGTGACTCTCAGGGACCCGGCACGCACCTCCAAGCGAGTCTTTTGGAACGCCCCCTTCTGCTCGATACACGCTTCGGAGCTTCTATGTCATAGTAACATCACTACCTTTGTACATTTCTTTGCACAATCTGTTTGCTTGAAAGGTACTCCTTTCAGAAACGTTTAAATATTTAGCATAAAAAAAAACTGATAGGACTGACCCAGTGACACCCCGATCTGATCCCCGTGTATCTGTGATCGTTTGGTCTGGTCTGCGCTGCTCTCTGTAACCGGAGGAGGGGGGGGGAGACTCAGACTGCACTGAGGAAGGAGCGAGCGAAAATTCCTGCGTACAGAAAGTGCTGATCTTCAGCGACTTAAAGTAGAGGAAATGTCGCCTTAACAGGTATAAAACACGAGGTATGTCCTATAGAAAAGCAGAGCCTGTGCGGGCCGAGTCGCCATCTGTGTGTAGATGTTACTGCCCACCGACGGGAGCATAAAATGCCCGTTGGCCTGCGCGCGGCCTGGTCTGGAGAACCTGCCGGAGTAGGCCACACACTGAGGCCTGTTAGTGCTGCAGCCTTTACCGTTTTGTATGAACCACCGCTGCGTGTGTTGTGCTGCCTGGACACACACACTTTCGAGTACCAGTAACCTGAGTTATATTACCACATACCTGCACTATTTTCTCTGTCGACTTGGAAAAGCAGTTTAAAGACGCAAACTAGCGGTAGCATTAGCCCTGTGGTCAAGTTAGTACAGTCCAGTGGAGCAAAGTGTGTCCTGTGTTTTATCATTCTGATTAATTTCTAGATGATGTTGAGTTTAGAGGAAGTGTAGGATTGGATCGTGGTGTTGCGCAGCTCGCGTTCTGTGTCTCTCTGTAAACTCACAGCTTATATGTCAGGAAACATGGAAATGGAAACTTATCTCCAGGCCGAAAGCGTAGAATGCTTTAACTTGTAACACGGGGGTGGGGGATGGGGAGCCTGCTGGTGACTTCATATCTATCTACCTGTTACCTCAAATCTTTAAGGTTATTTTTCTCTTTGGCTTAAACCTGCATCGGTCATTGACAATGTTTCTGCATGCAGGTGTACATTTATATTTTCTATCTTTCCATCCTCTTTTATCTTTTATTAGCTGAAGTATACCATCTTTGACAGAAAAGAGTTAAACCTAGATAAAAGGTTTAAAGCTGTATATAAGCTAATCAACTTTAATGATGGTATTTTAGGATGAATCCCATGTACATGCGTGCCTGTCTTTCTGTACGGCGGAAAACTCTGCCTAACTTATTAATCCAAAGAAACAAAATTTTGTAAGGTTGACTATCTTGCGCATTATTTACGCAAAGTTCTTCTTCTTTTATCGGCAGCCAAAAACACTCCATTTGTTAATCAGAGAATGAATAACAGATGATAAATTGAAAAAGTAGATCAGGTAAATATTAAGTTATGTTTTAGATTTCACTTATACCACTTTGAAAATGTTAAGTAATCCAAATAAAAATATTCAGTTTATCTTTTCTAATTAATATTTATTTGTGCAGGTGTTATAATAATTTTTTTTTACATTGAGCAAGTGGCTTAATAGTAGCCCATTTTAAAGTAGATTATTATATCCAGCACATAACATCACTTTTACTCAACATTTTGACACTTATGGTGCAGGTTAACTTCAGGCAGATATCCAAGTACTGCAAAGGTTTTTATAAAATTCTGTCCAACCAGTTTTAAATGATGCTGTGACATAATCTGGCACATAATTGCTCATAAATTCACTTTTTACTCAACATTTAGATTTCATTTATGATGCAAAATTGTTTAAGTCCTCCAGTGTATGAAACTTAGTTATATAATCAAGCCCGAAATTATTCATACCCCAGGCAAAATCTGACTTAAAATGACCTCTATTCAACCAGCAAGTTTTTTCTTGATTAGAAATGTCATAGGCATCACCTCAAAGTACAAGACTCCACTGGTATTTTTGCCCTTTCTTGAGCTCCAACTCTTTCAGGTTTGAGGGTCTCCTTGCAATCACCCCGATCTTTAGCTCCCTCCACAGATTCTCAATTGGATTCAAGTCAGCACTCTGGCTGGGCCACAGCAAAACGTTAATGTTTTTGTCTGATAACCATTTCTTCACCACGCCACTGTGTGTTTTGGGTCGTTGTCGTGCCAAAATGTCCACTGGTGCCCAAGGCCAAGTTTCTCTGCAGACTGCCTAATTTTGATGTATTGCTCCTTTTTTGTGGTGCCGTTTACTGTGATTAGGTTCCCTGGTCCACCAGCTGAAAACACCCCCAAAACATTAGGTTCCCACCAGCATGTTTGACAGTGGGGATGGTGTTCTCAGGGTTGAAGGCTGCTCTTTTTCTACGCCAAATAAAGGCTACATCATTGTAGTCAAATACTTCAATTTTTGTTTCATCTGACCATAAAACAGAAGATCAGAAGTCGTCTTTTTTGCCCAGATGAGCATTTGCAAAGGCAAAGCGGGCTTTTATGTGCCTTGTCTGGAGAAGTGGTGTCCTCCTCCTTCTGCGTTCGTGGAACCCAGCGGTGTGCAGTGTCTGTTGGACTGTCTTCTTTGAGATATTGCCACCATCAGAGCCCAGATTCATCAGGATGGCCTTGGTGGTGATATTTGGATTTTTTTTTTCTTCTTTTTTTTTTAAACCTCTCTCACTATCCTCCTGGCCAGCACAGGTGTCACTTTTGGCCTCCCGACCACGTCCTCTGAGATTTTTCACAGTGCGGAACGTCTTGTATTTTTTAATAATACTTTGCACTGTAGCCACTGAAACTTCAAAACATTTAGATACAGTCTTATAGCCCTTTCTTGACTTGTGAGCAGCCACAATGCGCAGCCGCAGGTCCTCAGTGAGCATGTTTGTCTTAGCCATGACTGTCCACAATCCAACAGCAGAGAGCTTCTGTTTTTCACCTGCTGAGTTGATTTAAACAGCTGTTCCCAATGAATCGGTGTGATTAGGATGCTTTAGAGCAGCTTGGACTATTTGGAATGGTATAGAACTTTGGATTTTCCCATAGACTGCGACAGTTTGCAAAGGGTATGAATAATTTTGGACATGCCACTTTTTGTTTAAATGTAAATTAAAGCTGAGAATTATTTTTTTCCACAATGATGCCTCTAGTACATCGTCTTATCTTTAGGGACAAGCCTATGTCATTTTCGGTCCAAAAAACAACTTGCAGGTTGAATAAAAGTAACTAAGTCAGAATTTTCCAGGGGTATGAATAATTTTGGGCTTGACTGTAATTGAAAGAGCGAGTTCTAACCAAGGTACAGACAAAAATTGTCCTTTATTTATATAGACTTAGAAACCATGAGATTGTGAAAAGTACAAAAAAAAGTGCTGTAAATTTATTATTGCATTGGAAATGTAATGTACTTTTTAAATGAGATCAAATCTGTTGTCCTCATATAACTGAAATATCTACATATCTGCTAGATATATCATATCTGGCCAGAAAAGATACAAACGGTCAAGATTCCTGCTGGTGTGTTATACTGCCTGGTTTACACATCTGGATTTAGGGTTATTCCATTCTTCCTGGCTGATCCTCTGAGGATCAGAAAGAGTGGAAACCTTCTGTGAACAACCAGCTTAGGGTCTTTCCACAGATGGGGTTCAAGTCTGAGCTTTAGCTGAGACTCTCATGGACATTTAGTGACTTGTCCTGAAGCTACTCTAACATTTTCTGACCCATCGGTCCATCCCATCCCCAGAGCAGCTCTTTGGTTTCACCAGATGTGGCGCTTGGGTTAACCCCTAAAAAATTTTTCTCTCATCAGAACAGAGAATCTTTCTCCTCTTAATGCATGTTCTGCTACCTCTGTTGAAAAAGTTCTGTTAGAGTAGTCATTGGGTCCTTGATGACCTCCCTGTCCAAGAAATTGACATGACGACCTCTGTAATGTTGTGCTTACCCTCACATTTTGAAATTCACACAGAACCTCAGCTGCTTCAGTGTTTGCATTAAATCACTGTGCAGCATTGTTCTACTGATTGAATGGCCTTTACCACAGTGGCATTGGCATCTAGGGTGACGTATACCAAATGTGTTGGAGAAACTGTGCACATAATTGCTTTCAAAACTGCAAGGAGACATAACCTGAGTGTTAAGGTGCAAGCCCTGCTCATTTACATCATTCACTCTTCTAGGAGCTCGCTGTCTCCCCATTTCACTGCCATTTCTCTTGGAATGGGTGCTTAATGGCGCTGCATTTAAGATTGGCTCCTATTTCAGAGTGCTGGTGACTTAACTAATCATAGACAAAACTGCGTTCTTGTAACCAATCATAATGCAGAAGGCAGGATTTGTTGAATGAAAAAAAGTCATTTTTACGTCTTACTGCTTCAAGCACTGTGTATGCTGTACACTCCCCCATACAGCAGGTGGCAGTATGCACCTAGTTGATTTGCAAGCCACCAATAAACACAGAAGATAAGATGTCATCCTTCACAGTATGCTTAACAGAATTCGTATTTTGGAAAGACGTCAAGATCATTGCTCTTGCTTGCTTCATGAGCGCATGAGATCATATTTGATTCGGGTTGTGCCAGAGGACATTGTACCTTGCTCAAAACCACCTTTTCAGGTGGACCCGAGCATGGTTTACTGATCGTACCTGATCACTGATCGCACAATAAGTCGTGTTCAAGTTACATAAATGTATTAAACTTTGCAGTCAAGTGTGCTCCACATCAAGCCCGAATCCCTAATTTGATAGCACCCTAAAAAGACTCCTGGTGCTTCCTCACTGCTTCTATTTTACAATGACTGAGCCCTCTTTGCAAAGGTTTGAGAAAGGTATTCTTGTGCTTTTGGACTCCATGGCTTGGGTTTTGAGATTTGAGATGCACTGTAACTTTGGGCTTTTAATAATAAGGTTTGTGTCTTGCTAAATAAATTGAATTTGCCATAAGTGAACAGCAGGTTCTGGGGAACATCTTAAGATAATTCAACCAAACAAGAAGCATCTGAACTTAATTTGGGAGTGCATTAGCCAAATTAAGTTCAGATGTGTTGGAAAACTTGAAAACTTTCATTTTTTAAAAATATTTATTAATGGTATTCTGAATTTGAACACAGTAGAACTTACTAAAAGTGCAGAGGTCTGAATACTAAATCCAGTTAATATAACCGCAGTACTTTTTCCCTGGTTCTTGTGAAGGATGGCTGAGGGGATGACCCTGAGGTGAGTGAGAATAAATCTCACCTCAAACAGCAAAAACTAGCTATACAGTAAGAACCAATCGTGTTTAAAAAACAGTACAAAAGTTAAAAACCTACCTTACCAGTGGAGAAGAATCCAATATAGAAAACTTTACTGTGATTTCCAACAGAGATGCATATAGAATTAAAGGGTGCTTATTATTTTTTTTTAACATGCCATTTTCTATGAAGAGATGGAGAAGGATGCAAAAGCCAAGGGACCCTATCGGGAGAAGTTGCATGCTGGTGCCAAGCAGTGGTATTTGGAGAAATTTGTCAATCAGTAACATCAATCTGTATGACTTGGTAGCTGAAGAATGGATGAAGGACCCCAACGCGCACTACCCTCTCTCACATTTTTAATTACCTGTTGTTGTTTTTTTAAATATTATTTTACGAGAGTTTCAAAACTACAAATCGGTGGAAGCTCATGAACAATTCTGCAGTGGCTGGGTGCAAGAACTACTCATCCACAAACCAGCCAGGTTTTCAATGGCGCATTAACCAGGTTGTTAATGTCAAGACTGCAGACAGGGTGGTTGGAAATGTATCAGGAAATAAGTTAACATAATTCAGCTTCTTCTTATCACTTCAGCAACCAGCTTTTCTTCATGCCATCCACTTCAGAAAAATGAAACGCCTTATCCCATTGTTAATTTTGATTTGAACTATGTAGCAGTTTTGTCTTGGCGTAACGCTGTCATTTACTGTAATTGAGTTTAACATCTAACTCAAAGAATGCCTCATCCACCAACAGTGGCGCAGACTCGTAAATTATGTGCGTTGTGATGTTAACTCAGTAAGTGCTATAGCGCTAAAGCAACATTACGCTTCATTGAAAATATGGGGCTTATCCCAAACCCTAATCAACAGTCCCAACAGCTGCTCAGGCACCTGCTCTACTCTGAGCTTGCTTGGTCTATTGCACTAATAATGCAAATGTGACTACAGTATATGCCTGATTTCAGTTTCATTTCGGATGTCAGTTGCTGATTTGTCTTTCACACATTTGCATAGGATTACCTGTTGCTTTCTTGCTTGTTGGGTTATAGACAGTACTTTCTTAAAATTTCATAATTTTGAAGCCCAATGGAAAAGGCGTTTCACATTTTAGAAGCCAAAATGTCTTCGGAACGTCAAATGGCTGTGTTGTTGCTGCTCCTAAGTGCTTCTATTTCACAATTTCATTTTTGTTGACAGGCTCTGTCTAGTAGGGCAGAGTTTATATTTGACGATAGCGTGTATGCGCTGAACTTCTAAACTCCAACTAGGTGTTTCCACATACTTTTGGCGACATAACATATGTCCTTGTTGGGGTTTTGAGATAGCATTTCCATATTGTTTTGTTATTTTAAGGCTGAATTAAATATTTTGCATGTTGTAGATTGAAGAAGGTTATTTATCATAAAATTGTTGCTTATTTTGCATAAGGATAGATAAACATTTAAAATTGAGCCTCCTGTCCAATCTCTACGGGGGGAAAAAGAAAAAATCATTATTTTGAATCCGGTAAGACTACAGGGTTTAAAAACATGCTTCTCCAGACCATGCTGTTTTTCTTTTGCTAATGCACTAGTATACAAACTAGTATTAGCTTTAGAAGAATAGCAATGCTATATGGAAGAAGAAGCTGGAAAACTCACCCAAATTATTAGAGTCTGCTGTGTATAGATTGGCTTCATGCCAGTGAGAAAAAAATTATGGACAAAAGCACAGTAGTACGCAAAACACAAGCTGCTAAATATGTGCATAATAGAACCCAGCACTAATAATGCAAATGTGGCTAATACAGCATATGCCTGATTTCAGTTTCATTTCGGATGTCAGTTGCTGATTTGTCTTTCAAACATTTACATAGGATTACCTGTTGCTTTCTTGCTTGTTAGGTTACAGGCATTACTCTTTCTTAAAATTTCATAATTTTGAAGCCAAATGGAAAAGGTGTTTCACATTTTAGAAGCCAAAATGTCTTTGATATGTCAAACCGAGCATTCTTACAACTACTAGACTATCATGATCTGCATGACTGAAAACCTTTTTTTTTATTTTATTCACTGATCTGATATATTTACACAAGTTTTAAGACCTGTATATGTTTCAGTTATTCCACGAATAAGATCATCTTCATCTTTATTCATAAAATTATGCACAGTATGCCCCTGTCCATTCTGTATGTTTGTTTCTTTTTTCAGTGAAAACCAGTAAAAGAGAGTCTACATAGATTCTGGATACAATGGAAAACACTAAAATGTGTGACAAATGGGGTGGGGGTAGGATCAGGGATTACAACCTTCTTTCCGTTACTCTTTCTGGAGTTGAAAACGGCAAGTAAGTAACCCTGTCTCTGTTTTTTTCCCCCTCAATTTTTTCAGCTGTGCATTGTTCTTGGAAAGTTGTGTGCCCCCTGTTACGAATTTCCTGAGCAACTTTGGGAGTCTGCCATTCTTTGGCCTTGTCTCCCTCCAGTTGGCCCATATAAAGGCTCAGTTGGCACTGCATCAGCTGAATGTGATTTCTGCCAGAAACTTCACTTCTCCTTTTACTGGTTTACCTGCCGTGACCTTGCTCGACTTGATCAAGGTTACCATGTCTCATCCCATGTACAATCCCCGTGGGGGACCGTTCTCCAGTGGCCAGAGGTCCGTTACAGCAGGGCAGTACAGTATTGGGTCACAATCAAGCCTGGACCTGACAGCAACTCGCCTTGCCTCAGACTCCATGTCTGCTACCCGTGGGGGAGGGACTGCAAACCAGCAGATGACGTATCCATTGAGTCAGCGTCAGCCGCAGATGTCCCACAACCTCGATGCATCTATAGATATGAATATTCGTGGGGCTCTTGAGGAAGTCCGTCTGGTCTCCCAAATGCTGCAACAGCCCAAAGCAGCAGATCCTCGCCTGAAGAAAGATGTCAGAGAGAAGGTGCTTTCTCCCGGAAGTGGTGGTTATGCAGCAGCCAGTGTTCCAGGAAGGTCTGATGATCCGGACTGGACGGGATACCAGGCTCCGAGCAAACTTTTTTCTTCCCCAAGTATAGGTCATTCCTCTAGTTCATCACAGCGGTTTCAGTCTTCGGGTTTTGACAGCAGTTCAGGACGGAGTTGTTTGGACAGCCAATCTTCTTCAGAACATCAGCCTATGCGTTACACCCCAGAGAGTGCCAGCAGTATTTTGGCAAACTTTGGCCTCTCAAATGAGGACCTTGAGCTCCTTAGCCACTACCCTGATGATCAACTGACTCCGGACAACTTGCCTTTTATTTTGCGAGACATCCGCATGCGCAAAGCCAAAAGGAACGTCGCCGACCGTGATATGAGATCATCAGATCTTCTGGTCTCTGATAAACGCCAAGGACAAGTTATTGACTATGGACATTCTAGTAAATTTGATTTTCCTGAAGACGAACCAGACAACTATGCACATGACCACCTTACTAAAGAATCAGTCAAGTTTGGGAGAGAAGTCACAGGTTCTTCCTTCAGTAACATTGACAAAAGTAAGCGCCCACAGCAAAGCCTGGCTGCTCCAGGTCTTGCACAGGCTTCAGTGATGGTTCCAAAGCTTCAGCAACCTCCAGTGATGGCTCCAAGACCCACTTCACAGAGCCTGGACATCCAAGGGGTCAAGACAATCCCAAGAAAGCTGCCGACTCCAGCAATTGTATCACCACTCATCAGTCGACCACCACAGATTCCTACTGCTGCTGGCCCTCTAGCTTCTATGGTCCCGATGATCTCTGGAAGTTCTTTTTCATTTACTCCACCTCTGATCACTACTTCAGCTGTGAAGAGGTTGCCAACTCCAACCATGATGAACGATTACTCGGCTGCTAGCCCAAGAATCTTTCCGCATACGTGCTCTCTATGTAACGTAGAATGTGCCCAGACTAAGGTGAGTATTTTCCTTTTCTGTACTGTTTAATTTTTTTTTAAAGATTTCTATTAAATGATTTGTATAAATTATGGTTTGTGTGAAGTGACTCATTGTTGTTGAGTGTATTACATCGTAATGAGAACATTATAGTAATAAAGTAATGTCTGAGTTTACTGCCTTGTTAACTGGAAACGTGTCAAAAGAATTGATGTAATGTTGCCGATACAAATGTTTGAAAGAATGACATTAGGTAGAAGAAGCCAACTGGTCTTTTGTGTTCGTCATCTTATTTTTAAAGTGAAAAAAAATGTAAAATGGTTTACCATGCATCGGTTCTTTTTGGAAAGTGGACTGTTGAATACTTCTTGAAGATGTTGAGAAGTCATTAAAGCATGAACTGTGCTGGAACAGTCTGGAATCCGGGTTGTAGACTGAACGTTATTGATGAAAGTCATGGAAACAAGTTGCTGAGAGGCCATCTCCAAGGACTTTTTGATTACTTTTTATCTCCCTGTTCAGAAAACGGGACTCCCAGAAACATGCAATGGACTTCTCTCAAATGTTAATTTATTAAATCATTTATTTTCATTTTAGCTTTTTATAAATGACATTTAAGAGGAGTTTCACATGTATAATTATCTATTTTTGTTATTTCTTAATATGTGGTGCATAACATTATCTGTTTATCATGTTATTGTTTTGGAGACTTATGGTTTATTGCCTTTTTTTATTTATAATTTTTTTTTAATGATCTTTTTTTTTTTTTTTTTTTGCTGTATAGTAAAGTATAATGTTTTTAATGACAGGATTGGATTAAACATCAGAACACATCCCTTCACATTGAGAGTTGTAAACGTCTCCGAAAACAGTGAGTTTGAGGAGGGGAAAAAAAGTTAATAAATAAATGTATATTTTTCTTTTTTTATGAATTGAAAAGTTATTTGGCAGTTGAAGTTTGCAAATGTGCATTGTTTATGCAGATATCCTAATTGGAATGCAGAGACTGTTCCCCTCACAAGGTAAATGCTGCTGTTTGGTGTTTGTGTTTTTATAGTTGTCTTTGAGCCATAGAACCTTTTTATAGGATTAAGCCAGAGTTGTAACATCACAGTCCAAAACATTGTTTTCACATGTTCTGTTTTAGAACTCCTAGCCCCAAGCACCACCATGGTTCATCCAGCCGCCGTCAGCGGTCTCGTTCTCGCTCAAGGTCACGAAGCCCTCGAAGGTACCGCCGGACACGTTCTCGAAGCCGCTCCCGGTCCCCACACAGGAAAAGTCGTGGCTCACCCACATACCGGCGGAGGTCTCGCAGTCCAGCACGTCGGCGTTCTCACAGCCCACCACACCGGCGCTCTCACAGCCCACCCCAGCAGCGGTCAAGGTCACCAGGCTACAGCAATAGTAGGCGCTCTCCTCCACGAAGTTCTCGCCGGGTGAGCCCCCGGCGGAGCAGTCCTCGCTTGCAGAGACAAAGCATCAGTGAGAGACTAGCAAAAAAACTTCTGGAGTCTTCAGGTAAAATAAAGCAGTATTGTCCTTCATGTGGTATTATTATTATTATTATTTATCTTTATTCTTTTTTTTTTTATCACGTTAACTTTTTGTCCGCATTTTTTTTTATACCAGAGTTGGCTTCAGTATCTGGCAGTAGTGATCTAAAGGCCATGGTGGAATCTTTGGCCCCTGCACTGTTAGCTGAGCTAGCCAAGAAGAGAAGTGATTCCATGTCTTCCTTGGTGAAGAGCAGCAGCAGCAGAAAGCGATCATCCTCTCCTTCATCTAAAAAAAGTGAATCCTCCAAGTCAAGCAACTCATCTGCTGTGAAGACACTTTCCTCCAAGGTAGTCAGCGATGCATTTATGGAATAGGGCTGAGTTAAATATTTGTGCAAAAGAAAACCATCCACACTCATCTAAAAACTACTATGCCAGAAGTATTGTTAGTTTTGCAGGCTAGGAGTCCAAGACCGCAAAATTGGCAGTGTTTCCGTTGTCAGTACAACATTAGACAAATTTTACATATATGTAGAAAGAGAGAGATTTTTATGCATTATGGTTGATGTAGGATTTTAATTGCAGTCTATTTTTTAAGACAACTAACTCATGGTTTCTGTACATCTTGTTTTATATTGCTATTTATTTTGCCTGTGTGTGTAAAATTAATATATGTTGTGTAGATCTTGAAAACCAAAAAGCCAGCTGGTCCTGGAGAAGCTTGTCTGTTAAGATTCAAGGGTATTCCTTTTTGTACTACACACCAAGATTTAATTGCTGCTGTTGAGCCTTACGGGAAAATTCGCACAGCCATTCTGCTTAAAGCCATCTCAGAGGTATTGTGAATTATGTTTACAATGTTTCCTTTAAATTAATTAATATATGTCTGTGTTTGAATCACTAAAGCATGATTTTACCATAGATTTTGAAATGCCGTAAAAAAAAAAAAAAAAAAAAGGCATCCACCACTCTTGTTTTTGTGATTCATTGGTTTCTAGTCTGTCCTAGTAATTCTAGTCTAGAGATCTTTGACTTTAAAGCTTTGTTGATATTTCAAATCTTTATTCTTGATTGTTCTACTTAAGCTTCTAAGCAACAACTCTAGACTTTTATTTCGAATTAGTGATCTAAATAAGTACTTTCAAATACTTTCATGTAAGTTCATGCACCACTTTGTTAGAAAAGGCATTCAATTATAAAAAAAATTTTAAATAATGTTATGACTGATGTTTAGATATTTGTGCATCACTGCATAACTGTAGTTAGTTTATATCTGACATAAGAACCTGCCAGTCTAAATTTTTAATTGTTTTCTCCATCACAGGCATCTATATGTATGGAAAGGGAAGGGGATGCCAAAGCTTTGGCTAACTGTAAGGATCTGAAGCTGCATGGCAGGATTATTGAAATCTGCTTAGAGAAGGTAGTGTCTAAGCAGAAGCAATTAGGTTTTATTCGTATAAACAAAATTTAGCTGTCTTACCAAATGTGTTTCTGTGTTTAGGATTCCAGAGATGAACCAAAGGGTTCTGAACATAAAAAGAAACCCATTGTTAAGAAGTAAGTTTTATTGTGGTTAATTGCTTGAATTGTCAAGTAGATTTATACTGCAGGTTAAAAATCTTTGATATTAAAATTTAAAAACTTATTTGCACAATACAGAAAGGAGGTCCAACATGGCGCAAGCAAAATGTCACAACCAGTAAAACCTAAGGAAGCTCCTACATCATCACAAGCAGCTAAAACTAAAGATATTCATAAGACATCACAAGCTGTTAAAGCTAAAGATGTGTCAAAGATGGTGCACGCATCTAAAGTTAAGGAGGCTCATAAGTTACAGACAGCTAAAGGAAAACAGAATTTGAAGGTCAAACCTCTTCCAAAACGTACAGGTGAGCTTCAACAACTAAAGGTAGTATTACTGCAATCTTTTCTGCTACTGTGAGTGACAGGCAATTTATTGTTTATATATTTTGTTATGCAGGAGAAACTCCGGTCAAAAGAATTATAAAGAAGGTATGGCATTTTACGCACTTTTCTTATGTTTTCTCATTTTCATTAGTGTATACTAATTGATTAGATTGTTATTGTAATTTGTAGTAAATCTTGATATCATGGACCAAATGTCAATAATTAGCTAATATGCCAGTAATAAGTAATAAATTGTAAAAAGTAATTAATAGAAAAGTTATTTTTAAAAATCTGTTTTCCAGGCCCCTTGGCGAAAGAATATAGTTGAGATAACTGGTCTTCCAGAGGAAGAGGTCACTGAAGACGATCTCAAAAATCTTGCTAGTCCCTTTGGTTTCATTTTAACACCTGTGATTGTCATCACACAGCACAAGGTACAGACACCATACAGACCACCAGTGTAAACTGTATATATACTGTATGTGTAGTAGTAATGATCTAATGAAGTTTTTCAGAGGAATAATTTCATGATGAATGACTGTGTTCTTTATTCAGGCGTTTTTGGAAATGCCCAATACAGAGGCAGCTGAGGCTCTGGTTAAAGCATATGCAGAGACACCAGCAAAACTACAGGAGAAGGAAATAAGCATCACGATGATGACCAAGCCTGTTGACCTTAATCATTCAGTAAGTGCATGCCCAAACCATTGATTTATTTGCACGATAAATTTGTAAGGCAGTGTGTGTGGACAAAATGAGCAGCATTAGAACATTTTTATGTAATTAGAGTTAGTTTTATGTCTTATGTTTCAATTGTTCTTCCTTACCAGGAGTCGCTATACCGAGTTCTGATGGGCGTAGACATGTCTGTAAGTAGCCTTACTTACTACATCCAACAGGAGTAACTGTGGAACAAACCTCTTTTCCTTATTACTCTGTTTTGTATGCTTTCAGACTGTTTTTTGTTTACACATTAAAAATGTATAACTTTTTAAAATGAAATACCCCATAGGTTTCTATTATTGTTGTTGCTGGTAATACGAGGGGTGTTCAAGTCATCCAGAACTTGGTGTTGTCTCAGAAGAATGACTGTGTAAAATTGTCATTTTATTTAGAAGACTTCAAGCGCAGTATGGTGCCCACAGAAAATCATTGGGAATGCTGGAAATGATCTAAATAAGGCTGAAGGCCTGATCCATGAAAATCGACAAATAACTTGCAGAAGAGACAAATCTGTCTGTGCGAACTGTACACACAATCATTCATGAACACCCCTTTCACATAACAGGAACTCAACTGGAATTTATTGCCGCGTCCCCCATACAGGCCTGACCTCGCTTCAAGCCATTTTCACATGTTTGGACCAGTAAATGAGATCCTGGGAGGCCAGCATTTTAGACCTGAAGCAGGCACTCTGATCATATCTTAGCTTAATGGGAAATCTTACTACCTTGATGTTATCCAAGCACTAGTGAAACACGGTTATAAGGTCATTTGTGCAGCGAGAATTATATAGAGAAATAAAGGGAGTTTTTCTCTTATAACTGTTATTCTGTGCAATCAAAAGTTCTGGTTTGACTTAAACATCCCTCGTGCAGATCTTGCTTTGAGATCATAAATGACAAGTAAAATCAAAGATGTGATAGAGTAACTCAATCATCTAAATGGTGAAAGTGTTAACAGTAACAGTTATACCCAATTTTTTTTAATAGCCCAAAGAACTCGCAGCGCTTCCCGAACGTCTCCTCGCGGTCAATAATGTACCTTATAAGACTGGTGCTATCTCTGAAATTCACAAGCTTATCAAACAGTATGGGTCTTATAAGCAGTCTCTGACCCTCAATGGAAAGGTAAGTTTCTTATGCTGAACTACAGGGGTTGGACAATGAAACTGAAACACTGGCCAATTTAGTGTTGGAGGTTTCGTGGCTAAATTGGACCAGCCTGGTGGCCAGTCTTCATTGATTGCACATTCCACCAGTAGGAGCGGGTGTGAAGGTTTAATTAGCAGAGTAATAGCACAGTTTTGCTTAAAATATTGCAATGCACACAATATTATGGGTAACATATCAGAGTTCAAAAGAAGACAAATTGTTGCTGCATGTCTCGCTGGCGCATCTGACCAAGACAGCAAGTCTTTGTGATGTATCAAGAGCCACAATATCCAGGGTAATGTCAGCATTCCACCAAGAAGGACGAACCATATCCAACAGGAGTAACTGTGGACGCGAGAGAAAGCTGTCTGAAAGGGATGTCCGGGTGCTAACCTGGATTGTATAAAAAAATATATATATATATAACCACAGCTGCCCAACTCACTGCGCAATTAAATGTGAACTCTCTTGTTTCCATCAAAACTGTTCATCGGGAACTCCACAGGGTCAGCATACACGGCCGGGCTGCTTTGGTCACTTGTTCCAATGGCAAACATCGGGTTCAATGGTGCCAGCAGCAAAACTCTTGGGCTGTGGTCAATGTGAAAAATGTCTTGTTCTCTGATGAGTCCACCTTTACTGTCTTTTCCATATTCGGGAGAGTTACGGTGTGGAGAAACCCCAAAGAAGCGTACCACCCAGACTGTTGCATGCCCAGAGTGAAGCATGGGGGTGGATCAGTGATGGTTTGGGCTG
>JAQMYG010000001.1:18389294-18405654 GCA_030014215.1 Clariallabes teugelsi | reverse complement strand
ATATGTTTCTTTTTTTGAAGGAAAAAGGATTGCAGATGTTTTTTGAATCATGCATGCTAGATGAAGACAACTGGCTATATTGTGATGACTGTCAGCAAAAAACTGAAACAGAGACTGTGAGTATTTCACTGGATGTTGTGTAAACCACAAAATACAAAATTACTGCCATTAGTCAGCAGGCCTCCGTCGTTAAATCATGAGTCTATGGTTCTTAATAATCTTTTGTGTAGTGACAAATCAGAATATAAAATAAGCATAGGTTATACAAGTTCCAATTCAAGTTCCAATTCTTCTAATTCCATTAATAAATTACTTGTTTCTTAATTTTGTCTTTGGTAGATTGATCTCTCATCTATGGTAGATTTGGTAGATTTATCTCTCATAAAATCAATAAAAAATTGTAACAGCAACATGTGGTGAGCAAAGATTTTGACATGATAATAAAAAGATAACCTTGTTTGAGATCACAAACATATCAAAATTCATTAACGCTACTGACCACTAGTGCTTCTTCAACATAACCCTTTAATAGGAAGTTAAAAATTGACAACATAAAGCCATACAGCATATAATCTAGCAGTTTTGAGACATTTTTAAAATGCTTGAGCTTAAAGAGTTTGAGGTAACATTACTGAGAGTTGACAGCTCAGCTCTTATATCACAAACCACATGTTTTTAGATTGTCATGCAAGTCATCACCACTTGCCTGTTACAGTATATCTGTATCTCTGTATAAATCTGTAAAGCGATACATATAGAGAAAATATAGATGCATTTTATGTATCAGGTGAAATTTAGCATATTTTTAATTTGGGCAAATATTGGTTGCTAGATATCTTATCTTCATGATTCTTTAACAGAATTGATAAACTCACTCACTCACTCACTCACTCACTCATCTTCTACACCGCTTTATCCTGTATTTAGGGTTGCAAGGGCCCTGGAGCCTATACCAGGAGACTTGGGAAGCGGGGTACATCCTGGACAGGGTGCCAAGCGATCATAGGAGGGCACACACACACACACACACACACACACACACACACACACACACACACACACACACACACACACACACTCACTTACACACTACTGGCAATTTAGAAATGCCAATTAGCCCAATCTGCAGATCTTTGGGCTGTGGGAGGAAACCGGAGTACCCGGAGGAAACCCAACAATCACAGGGAGAACATGCAAACTCCATGTCCTCAAATTGCCTGTAGTGTGTGAATATGTATGTGTGTGTGCCTGGGATAGGTTCCAGGCCCCCCTTTGACCCTGTATACAGGATCTGTATATAGGATAAAGCGGCATAGACGATGAGTGAGTGAAAGTGAGATATTGAAGAACAGTGATCTGCTAAAAACTTCTTTTTTTTTTTTGGTTTGCTGCTACAACACCAGTAATAATGCTTCATATAATTTTCAGGAGGTTCATTTGGGGCGTGGCATGTGTAGATAAGGACTTGTGCATGCATACAGCTAAAGCTGATTTCATTTCTTTCTCAAATATGTTTTTTTTTATGTGTAGTAGTTTTGTAAATCAAATGGAGATTAAGTGTCTACATAATGTAAACTTAAATGTAACTTCCATTATATTTAAGTTTTGATGAATTTTGATGAATAGAAGACACTTCTAGCACTTCTACTACATGCACTTATTCTTACTTTGACTATTTAATTTGCAGAGAAATGAAATTGAGGAATTCCCTACTATCCTGTCTCTGTACCCAAAGAGGTTTTACTTTGACTACAGCCAGTGGAGGCCTGTGAAGAATCAGTGTCCTATCTATGTTCCCCGGAAACTGAAGATATGTGTATGGCTTAGCTTTTTACAATTTACACTTAAATCTAAATTATTTGATATACATCCATTTCTGAATTGACATGCATATGTTTTTCTTTCACAGACTATTGAATATAGGCTTTATGCATTTATTAACCACTCAGGAGCAGAAACTGGAGGACACTACAATGCTATCATTAAATCCTTTGATGATGGCAAGTGGTACTGTTTTGATGACTCTTATGTCATGGAGGTGATATAAATGTATTACTCACTTTATTTAAGCTTTTGCTGTGTGTAGTAATTTGATGTAATTTGGTTTTAATTTTTTTCCAGGATTCAGAACATTATTTTGAGCAGTAAGTATACTGTAACCATGGTTTTACATCTTATAATTATCAGGGGAAAAATGCATTGAACAGATTCTTATATTTTTTGTAAAAGTTTTTTTCTATCTTTGCATTGTTTTTATTTTTACAGTATGGATGGATTTATTTCAGAGGAGGCTTATTTACTCATGTACAGAAGTAAGTATGTTTTTTCCTAATGAAGGTGAAAAAAACTAAACCCAAAAACTGCACATAACTTCAACCCATACATGAATTTTATTTTAAGTTTTTTTCCTTTAAAAATGAAAAAACTTAAAATAAAATTCATGTATGGGTTGAAGTTATGTTGCTTAAAGGTATGTTTGTGTATTCACATTCACATTGGTTCTATGCCCACAACGTAACTGCAATTATTGACACGTCTGTGCATTTTATTTATATTGCATCCCTTATTTTTCGCCCCAGAAAAAAATAATAAATGCTTCAGAATATAAAAAATCTAAATCTGTAGTAAGAAATTGTGTTTTCCATTATGCTTTTTAAATTATTGTGAAGTTGTTGCTCAGCAGCATTATACTGTAGATGAGATTAGATTTTGGTTAATGTCACATTACAATGTAATATTGATCTGGCTTTGCCAGAAGTCAAAAGTTTGCAAAAACATAACATTTGTAGACACTCAACAACCATGGGTTAACTATGGCTGTGTAAGACTCTGAAAATGAAAGTTATTGATGCCCACAATGCAGAAGAAGGCTACAAGAAGATAGCAATGCGTCAGCTTGCAGTTTCCACAGTGAGAAATGTAATTAAGAGATGGCTGTTCAGGGGAACTGTGGAGGTCAAGATGAGATCTGGAAGACCAAGAAAACTCTTGGAGAGAACTGCTCGTATTCTGGTCAGAAAGACAAATCAAAACCCCCATTTGACTGCAAAAAATCTGCAGGAAGATTTAGCAGAGTGGTGGTGCACCGTTCCACTGTGCAGCGATGCTTGCACAGACAAGACCTTCATGGAAGAGTCAGCAGAAGAAAACCTTACCTGCATCCCCATCATAAAATCCAACGTCAGAAGTATGAAACAGAACATCTACAGAAGCCTGATGCGTTTGGAAACAGGTGCTTTGGACTGATGAAGTTAAAATAGAACTCTTTGGCCACAATCAGCAAAGACATGTTTGGAGAAAAAACATGGCTTGGAGAAGCAACATTTCATGAAAAGAATACCTTGCCAACTATTGGGGTGAATCTATCATGCTTTGGGGTTGTGTTGCAGCCAGTGACACTGGAAACATTGAATGGGTGGAGGGAAGAATGGATTCCACTATATACCAGTAAATTCTGGAAGCAAACATCATAAATTTTGTATCACATCATCTATAAAACAGTAGAAGCTGAAAAGATGATGGCTTCTACAACAGGACAATGATCCTAAACATACCTCGAAATCCACTATGGAATACCTCAAGAGACGCAAGCTGAAGGTATTGGAATGGCCATCGCAGTCCCCTGATTTAAATATCATTGAAAATGTATCGGTAGATTTTAAAAGAGCTGTGCATGCAAGACAATCAAGGAATATTACAGAACTAGAAGCCTTTTGCAAGGAAGAATGGGAGAAAATCCCATGTACAAGAATTGAAAGAGTTTTAGCTGGCTATAAAAAGTGTTTGCAAGCTGTGATATCTGCCAGAGGAGGTGTTACTAAGTACTGATTATGTAGGGTGCCCAAACTTTAACACAGTGCCAACAATAATGTTTTCATTTTTTATCTTTGTTAAATTTATTAAATAAAAAAGTAACTATGCATCAATGTTTGCTGAAAATATTGTTAATTTTTTACATTTCCAAGAGAAACTGTGTTAACATCTTTTCAATTTAAAAAACACCAAAATCTGTTATTTATCAAGGGGTGCCTAAACTTTTGCATAGGACTGTATATTCTGGGTGTTTCAGGTCAAATTTAACTTAGCTATCCAAAAATGAAGGTGCTTAAAAAAAGGTTAGGCAAAAAGATATGTATACACACCAGAGGAAACCTTGTATAAATAATTAGATTATTAAATTTACATGTAATTGAAGAGGCCAAAGGTAAGTTGTATTAATCTCATGATGTCTCAATAAATTTTGTATATACAGTGGAACCTTAGATTGCAATTAACCTGGTCTTAATTACCTCAATAAATGAGCGAGTGCTTGATATACAAGTAGTACACATATGCTTTGTATGCCCTTTGACCTTGAATAAAAATCAGATCTGGACCTTTGATTATTACGTTTGAGAACCCTTGATTAAACTATTGTTTAAATATTTTAATTTTAATGTCACACATAAGGGCACAGAGTTTAATTTACAATATACTTAAAGTTTATATTTGTTTTTATTTTATACATCAATCTTTAAATAATCCAGGTTGTTGGTTTTGTTTCCTCTTGTTGATTAGAAATGGATGGGCTGGACTTTGTCGAGAAATCTACCAGTGTGAGGGTTTTTTTTTTCAATTCAGAAAAATGCATTTTCGTTTAATTAATGGAATCATATTTTATAATGTTTGAGTTGAAAACATGTTTATTAATATCCACCTGTTTCACATGTAAGGAATAAAATATGAAGGGAGGGGACTGTTAAATAAAAAATAAAAAAAAATCAACAGCATATCAAGATGATTATTTACATTACAAGACCAAAGATTTTAAATAACAGAACATTTAAAACTATTTATTTCCACTTACTCTATAGACATTAGCCAGCACATTAATTAAATTACATATTTTTACATTTTACATAACATAGATGAAACAGTTCAGTTGCTGTTATCACTCAGATTATAGTCGCTATAATTAATCATTCCCTCACCAGCCTTAATAAAAAGACTTTTTATTATCTGTTAGTAATGTTATGAAGAAAGTTTAAGTACAAACTCCAGTCTTGGAGACTGGAAAACCTAAGCACTGACACTAGATAGTTACTGCATTCATTTTAAATCAAAACTTTACTTTACTGAATAGTATATACTTTTCACATTTTAATTATTTAATTGTTAGTCTTAGAAATTGTTAGTCTTAAAGAAATATTGTACACCTTATGACCAATCAGATTTATCTCTTTTGAATTGCTATATAAAATGTGTTCCAATGTGACAGGACCTACAATTACTCTGCCAGGAGTACTGTGAGGTGGTCGCCATGCTGTTGGAATGGATCCATAAGTATATCTCCGTGTTTGAAGAGATCAAAGGCACCACCCATAATAAGGAAATTGAGGTTGATAACAGTTAAATAAGACACAAACATTCATATTGTTTATGTGTTGTTTATTGTATTATTTATTAATTTTTATTATTGTTGCATTACACATTTATAAGTTGCTACTGATTATGTCAGTGGATTTATATTACATGCATTTTTAATGCAACTAATAGATTAAAAACCACTACATTTCCAGAACATTTTCCACCAGTTTCTACAAGAGCTGCCAGCAATGGGGACTCAGATTAATCGCTCTAAGCATGATTACAATGTCTTTAAGGTAAACACTATACACCATATGGTAGGTCTAATAAATAAACACATTATACCAATCACATGAATCTTTATGTGGATCCATAGTGCATTGTATTATTCACAATTACTCAACTATCCTGAATACCTATATACACAGGTAACCTCCAACTAGTTATTTGACTTCTGATGACAAATGGTTGCATCAAAACAAATAAAAGGGTTTCAGATCAAAGGATGCAAAGAATGCCTATGCAATCAACTCTTTTAACTGTTTAACTCAATCAGGGAAATATATAAAAGTTTTAAGGTCAAATGTTTTCTATTGATATTCTACCTTGCAGGTTGTCTTTGTATGCTCTGTCCTTTCTGTATAGGATGCATTGCAATCTGGTCAGATTAGCATTCCTCCTGGTTACAACCCCATTGATGTGGAGAAAGAGTGGCATCAACTCCATGAAGCCATATGTAAGCAGGACAATTTTAAATGGTGAGTCCATCGGCTCATACACAGTGTTTTCACACCTTATTTTTTATTTTATTACTTTTTACTTTACATTTTATTAAATTATTTTAACATTTTCATTATTTTATTACTTTGTACATTTTATTAAAATTATTTAAACAAATTTTCCTCCACTTTCTTCACAATTTGGCCATGCAGGTCCAATTCACCAACCAGCTCTTACCTATAAAAATGTTTACATATTTTACTTGCTGCATATATTCCTCAGGGCATTCAGTGATCACTACCTCTACTACATCAAGGATCTGCTTGCATTGGTGGAAAAGAACCAGGGCTTCATACAAACCTCAGAGTGGGCAGCGGACCTGGCCTTCATTCATTCCCAACTGGGTAGCCATTACAGATTCTGTCAGTATATCAGTGAACTCAAACACAACATTGGCCATGCTCAGGCAGTTAAGGTGAATAAGTATATATACTTAGAAGTACTTATATATAAGTATTTACGTATAAGGTGTGAAAAGAGGAAATATTTTTTACAGGAATTCCTATTTGTTCCTACCATAATACACCACTATATTCACCACTATTTTTATTCATTAGTATTGGAGGACCTGCCTTTCAAATAGTAGTTAAACTACTAAATTTCTTCTGAAATAATGTCTTTATTTTACAGGGTCATCTAACCCCTGACAGGAAACATGCATACAGAGACTATCTGGCCCAGCTTGACGTTCAGTACAACAAACTTGTGGTAGGTCTTTAACAACGAGTGCATGCAATTCATCAAGTACATACAATTCTCCACAAAAAAAATTCATTCTTTTTTTTGTCTACCTTAAGCTTCAACTGTTTTTTTGTTTTTGTTTGTTTGTTTGTTTTGTTTTTAATAAATTCTGCCTTGTCTGATGCTTTGATAGAGCTCCTCAGATGCCCGGCTGCAAAATCTGATGAAGCTAAAAACTTTTACTAAAGCTGCCACTAAAGAGCTGATGTGGATAAGTGACAGAAAGGAGAAAGAAATTAAATATGACTGGAGTGATGATAATACCAATATGACTGCCAAGAAGGTAGTAGGACAGTAGGACTTCTTTTTGTCAGATAGCCTATAGTTGCATAATCCAGTGATTATGTTTTAAAATGACTGTCTGTGGAGTAGCGATTGCTGGTGAACCAACTAATTATACTAACTCTATAAGTGACTTTATTATGTTTTCATGACAAATTATTTTACTAGTATGAAGATATTTTCAATGGAGTCTATAAGCTTTGAGCTATAAACTCCTTGATGTAATTGCAAATGAATTATATAAAATTAGTTAAATAAATATGATAAATGGTAGTAACATTGATGTGATACATGGAGATGAGTGCAGCATTTAATGGAAATAATATGACAGGTTTTGATGTGGGATCTGGAGCAGAGGCAAGAAAGTATGAATACAGTTCAAGTCACTGGAAACAAATTGCTGAAGGAAGGTCATCCAGCTCAGCGTGGAATAGAGGCAAGACATCCCATCAACATCTCCTTAGTTGAATGTGTATTATATCAGTAGAACTAAAAATTAATTCTGTAAATGAACACAAACCCAATACAAACCTTAATGTTCTGTTTTCTATGTTCAGGAATATAATTTCAATGAATGTTGTATATAATAACTGGAAAGGCCACTGTAGAACACTGAATTGATTGTTCTCTTCATTAAACAAGTTTGAGATGGCTTTTTCTTTGTGGCATGATGGATTTTCATGCTGGAAGGAAGTATCAAAGACGGGTGAATTGTAGCCATGAAAGCATCTGCACATGGTCAGCAACAAAATGCATATTCTATGGCACTCAAGCAATAATTGATTGGTATTAACAGGCCAAGTGTGCCAAGTAAATACATACCCACACCATCACACCACCTCCATCAGCCTGAACTATTGACAAAAGGCAGGATTTATGCTTGTTTTTTTTTTTTATTCAAATTCTGATTACCAGTTGAACAGAATTTCAAGATTTATCAGACAATGCTACATTTCCAGTTTTAACTGTCCAACTCTGGTAAGCCTGTGCCTACTGCAATCTGGAATAATTTGCTGATCACGAGAGCTAGAAAACTGAATGACTGTGCAGATGTATAGGTTCATAATAAAATGTACAGTAATCATACGACGGCGATGACTTTCATCGACATTCACTTTACTTTTGTGCGCTCCAGTAGACATAACCGGAAGTAGAGGGACAGTAGTTGCAATGTAAAAGTAGGTACATGTAGCCTTTTTTCTGTGACATTTATGTCTTTACAGTTGCTGGAAAAGTATGTTAATATAAATGCATACTTTATTAATAAGGTACCCCTAGGTGTGCTAAAAATATGGAGGGACTAAGGTTAAAAATGATGTGAATGTTTTCCTTATTAATGTTCCACATCTAGTAAAAACTTTGTTTGAAATATCACTTAAATTACAACCATATGTTAAGATTACATCTTCAGTTCACATTTTAGGATGAAAATCCATTTAACATTTTTCTGTGTCCATCTGTAGGCTTTAATTACAGATCTGCAGACACAGTGGAGTGGGCTACTGCAGTTACGCTGCTGCATCGAGACCCACCTAAAAGAGAACACTGCCTACTTCCAGGTATCTTCTGTTGACTGTTTCTTATCCTGGATTTAAATGGCTACCTTTACAGCTATTACAGCAAAATCAGCTTTGTGCTGTGTTCAAAAGTTTTTTGCAGATGTGAAAGAGGCAGAGGAGAAAATAAAGAATATACAGCAGACAATAAAGCAAACATATATGTTTGATCATTCAACTACTGTAACACATTTGGAGCACCTTCTGGAGAATGCTTTGGTAGGTACTATCATACCCTACGTTTACACACATAAATCTAGCAGGTGTGTTTTTATATAACAGTTAATTCCGAATAAGAAATATGATTGGATAAGAGAGGCATTCCACAAGTGGTGAGAATGGACATTGACAGCATTGAATCATAGAATGTTTTCTGATTTTTTTTTATTTTTAGGATGACAAGGAACAACTTTTTATTTATAGGACTCATTTGGACAATCTAATTGGGAGATCCAAGGATATTGTTCAACTAAAACCCAGAAATCCTGCCACCCCAATAAAGGACAAATTGCGTATTGAGGCTGCATGTGATTGCCAACTAACAGAGGTATAAAAGAGATATTATTTAATAATACCACACACTGATGAATTTTCAAATTATTGGTGAAATAAGAATTATTAATCTATCTATAACGGCAATGTCTCAAGTAGAGATGTTGTATGTGAAATATGGAATTGTTTAATTAATACATTAACAAAAATAATAAAAGGAAAATAATACTATTGCTATAGTTAATATATATTTATTTGTAGTATATGTAAGTGAACTTTGCTAATGTAGTCCATGTGATGTCCTAGATTTCATTAAACAGGGGAGATAAGTGTATGCTGTTAAACAACTCCCAGCCCTTTATGTGGAAGGTGAGAAAAAATAAAAGTAAACACATAGTGCCATCTGTCTACTTCATCATCTCCCCTCCAAACATGGAGGCCATAGAAAAAAGCTCTGGGTAAAGATTTGTTTTTGTTTCGTTTTGGTTTAATAAGTAAAACATGTAGACATATAAATCTTTATTATTAGATATGATTTTAGACATTCTGGTAATGACCCCGGTTGCTCTTCAAAATCTACAAGGAACTGTAATGATCAGTTTATTTAAAAGCATATTCTGATATTTTATTTTGCGGTGGTTTAGCCTGGATGCAAGTTGGCAGGAGCTAATGACCTACTGGGAGAAGTTACAGGTGGATATAAAGAGTCTGCTCTCCTGGCAGTACTTCAAAAAAGACATTGAGGAATTCAAAAGAATCAATCTATCGAACCATCACAAAATCATGGTTAGGAACTTATTTACATTAGTGGAAGAGTGCATTTGGTTTTTCTATTTATTACTATTTGTACTAATTGCTATTTATTATTTATTTCTTATACCACAACAATATTGAATTATCCAATTTAATTGTACAGAGGATAGTGCTAATTCTACAACAGTGAACAAGTACAGGCAGATATTTTACCCAGATTAAGCTTAATATTACATATAAACCATATATCAAGCACATGTACTATGCTTTTTCTCAGTATAGAAGCTTGGGTGGCCATTTCGTAATTAATATTAGGTAAAAATAGCATAAATTGTATAAAGAGTATAAATCTCATTAACAAAAAGCTTCAATCAGAAAATATAATTAAATGTATTTGGAAGTGAAGTCATTGTAAATAGGTTCATGCTTTATTTATTGTCTTGTTTGATAATTTTTAATTTTTAAAGGACAAGTATCATATCTTCCTGAGCAGTTGCCAAGACTCAAGCCTCCGCAAGGATGCTGAGACCATGTATAATAATGCCAGGCAGCACTGCAACAACCAGCTGCAAACAATGAACCAAGGTGAGCAATGGATCAAGCTACTCTAGTCATCAAGTTCAAGCAATCCACATGCCCTCTTAAATACCTTATTTAATATAATTTTTTTTGTTTAATTGTTGTATCTCAACAATTCATAAGTAAAATTAAAAATAAAAAACCCTAAATGTAGAAAATAAGGAGGCTGCATATAAAATTTGAGGATTAACCCATTTTTGTCCCAGTAGTACATTATTGCAAAATTTCATTGTGAAATCAATTTCTTAATGTCCAATTGAATTATTAAATTCATATAATTAACATCAGCCTGGATCATGGTTTCAAATCTATGTTTGCATATTATCGTAATCCAGTTATGCTTGGGCTGTGATTTACTGACAAGGTTACCATGCATGCTGAAAAACCTGGATATTGTTGACTAAGTTTCCAGTTTAAAAAAAAAATCTAATGTCAAAGGTATATCATGTGTATTCCTGGAATCATGTTGGCCTTCAGATGCTAAATGAAAAGTGCCTGTATTATCAGAAGGGTCCCATTTCTACAAATTTGCATAATGTGCAGCTTGCGCTGAGCTTGCTATAATGACTGTCATAGTTAGCATATTATCAATAAAGTTAGCTGTATATAGCTACAGTAGTAATTCTATTGTTTAATACCGTTAAAGTAGCTCTCAAACTCAGACAATGGTTACCAGTTTCTGTTTGAAATAAACCAACAGAACTAAAGGGGGTACCAGGTCAGAAGCACAAGGGAGCAGAGCATTATTTTAAATATATATATATTTTAAATCATGCCCCCTGCAAAAGAGGTGATTAATAGGATTGTGCTTGGTTCAGGAGTTAATAGGATTGAAAAGTTTCAAGGAGTGAGGTATATGTACCTGGAGAAGAAGAAGAAGATAACCTGATAATGAGAAGAAAAGAAAGGAGCTTCAGTAGGAGATTGCAGATATAAAAAGCAATCAAAAGCAAGTTAACATGCCCAATGTGACATGTATTATCATATACAGGAGAGCAGGATGAGCCTGAGCCAGGGTCAACCACACTAGATAGGAGTGAAGATGCTTCTTCCGATGGTGATGACGATGCTTGGAGGGGTCTTGGTGGCTCTTCTTCTTCTGCTCCAGCATTTACAGCCAATCTTGCCTCAGAAGAAGAGGGAGAGGTAAGTTTGGCATTACTCCTGCTTTAATGGAATCTTTTCCCTATTGGTTGTCCACAGAGGTGCAGGCAGCAGAACCTCCAGTCGATCTACAGTAGCAATAGAATTGATCTCATTTTCCCCCACATGTACACAACTCATTACATAACATCTATTCAGTGTTCTAAAAAGGAACTTTAAACCAAGAAATGATGTTGGTACAGTATATTTGATAACATCTGACATTCAATTCAATTCAATTCAATTTTATTTGTATAGCGCTTTTAACTATTGACATTATTTAAGATGGTAATAGGAAGAAACCTTGAGAGGAATCAGACTTAACAGGGAACTCATCCCCATTTGGGTAAAATGTATAGCATGGATTGATCTGCATCATACTGTGTGAGACTGGAAGCTCAGTATGATAGAAGATGTGTTAAAGTTAAAATGGAGTCCAGTTCGTTCTTTGAGGTTCAGGGAGACTATAGGAAACTCCAGTCCCAAACTATCGAGCGACTGAAGTCACGAGTCCTCAGAGAACAGCTGTCTGCATCATCCGAGGACAGGACCATCCCCAGTCACCACATGCATCCCAGGCAGACCACACGGGCATCCATGCGATGAGATCTCCAACCAGAAGCAGGACACCAGGACGAGTCAGACAGCTCCAGAGGGCAAGGGGGTCTGGATCACTGGCAGCTCAGGAGCGACATGTATAGCTTGACAGAGAGACAGGTAGAGGGAGAGAGGAGAAGAGAGAGAAGAGGAGAGAGCAGAATAGAAGGAGAGATGGCAGTTAGGTATGGTCATAGTCAAACAATGTATAAAGTGAATGTATATTTAGTGCATAGTGCAAGCAGGTCCTCCGGCAGGACTAACTAGAACAGCATAACTAAAAGGGAGAGCCAGAAGGAAACACAGACATGAGGGCTCCCTGAGATGTAAAGCGATCAATCACTTCACCATCAACACACCTGAGTGATCAATGAGAGAGACATACAGTATATATAAGATTAAAAAATGTAAAAGGGCATTTTTCATCACAAGGTACTGTTAAGTTAACAGACAGGTATCTATCATACATATCTAATTTGCTCACCTTGTCACTTAACACATAGTGCAGCAATTACACAGAGTAATTTCTTTTCTTTTTTTTTTATGCCCACATTTTCTTTTTTTCAGTTTTATCTTTAGTCCACACTGTTCTTCTGACTTTTCCTCTCAAGGAGTTGCCACAGTGGACCATTTGACCTGTATACAACTTGACACTGGTTTTGAGCCAGCTGCACATATTGACATACAGTAGTCCTCCTATTCTTCCCAGGCTTGGGACTGGCCCTGTATTCAGTGGCTTGGTTTTGTATTGGCTGAGCATCAATCCCAAGCCTTCTGTATGGCAAGCAAGAAGGCTACCATTGAGCTTATGTTTACATTTTTAACATCCTCACCTTTTTTTTTTTTTTTTACTTTTGACTGCCAGCGCACTTAAATATGCTTTGTGTTTTAATAATCACACTTTCCCACCTTCTATACCACAGTATACCACTAATTCAATGGTTACCTTTTAAGTGCTAAATGTAAACACACATAATTATCATCCTTATGTATTGTCCCATTACTATTTTTACTATCCCTGGGTTGACGAGATGGTGTCACCCTGAAGTAAAAGTTACATTTTATGATCTTGTGAAGCTGTCTATAGGAGAAACACATCAAAAGCACTACTTCATTCAATATTCCAATTATCTTTAATTGTAATTTCTCATTATTGATACTGTATATAATATATATCCATTTGCAGATAATCCTGTTTTTTTCTTCCATGTTATTCTGCCTGAATAACAGAAAGCTAAAGAAGACAGTAGAAAGATGGGAGAGAAGCCTGACATCTACCACCAGCTGCAAGGAATGAAAAATGATCAAGAGATGATGGACCAAAGCCAGGAAGAACAAGAAGCCTTGCAAAGCCAAAATAAGACTGAGAGGAGGAAAAAATTACCACAACTTTACATAGAGAAAAAGGAAACATCAAAAGCTGAATGTCATCAGGTCAGGGAAATAGTACCAGAGGTTGACCAATATAGAAAGGATGCCCAAGAAGAAGAGGAATATATAAGAAAATCAGTGAAAGGAGAGACAAAGCAAAAATGGAAGGCAAAAGAACAAAATTCAGAACAGGAAGCTGTAGAGCAGGGACAACAGGCAGCAGTGGATCCACTTAATCAGCAAACGGAGGAGCCCAAAGCAAAGAAATTAGCAGAGTATCCTGCAAAGACTGAAGAATGCAATGAAAAAGAGTCTACCCTGTTTTTACAAAATATAGACGAGTCAGAGCACCAAAAGCAAGAAACTGAAGCTGTTGCTGGATACATCAAAACAGAAACAAGTAGGAGGCTTAGTGCAGATGTCAAAGGGTTTATTGATCCAATAACAGAAGGAACAGTACTGCCTGGTAACATAATTGGCTTTCAATCACATTCCTTTTCATCCACCTCATCCTATCCCAAGGATTCAGTTCCATCCATCATTACAACAGCAGCCTGGACTAAGGAGTTGGGACCAATTGCTGGAATCCTACTCCCAGATACTCTAAAGAAGTTATCAGTCACAGAGGCTATCCATCAGAAGATAGTTGAGGGCCTGACTGGTCAAAGATTGCTTGAAGCACAGGTTTGCACTGGCGGAATCATTGATCCACATACTGGAGAGAGGTTCACAGTTGCAGATGCAATTAAGAAAGGACTGGTAGACAAGACAATTGAAATTCACCTCCAAAGAGCCCAAAATGCCTTTCACGGAATTAATAATAAAACATCCCAAACAAAAATGTCTATTGCTCAGGCTTTAACCGAGAGATGGTTGCGCTATGAAGATGGCCTGTATTTTGTTCAAGTCCAGTACTTGACAGGTGGCCTAATTGAACCTGATGTTTCAGGCAGATTATCAGTCGAAGATGCTGTAAGGAAGGGTATTCTTGATGAAGGAACTGCTCAGAATCTTAAAGATGTCAGTCGATACCCCAAATGTCTGATCTGTCCTAAAACAAGACTGAAAATATCTTATAAACAAGCCTTGGAAGGAAGCCAGATTGAGGAGTTAACTGGTTTACATTTCTTGGAGGCATCATCACAGCCCAATGTTTTTGTTTGATTTTCAGCTGGTTCAAAGTCAGGTTCTAGAGGAGGAAAATTCAATACTACATGATCCCATTTTCCCTTTGATTTCTACTAATGGCTCTCCAAGCTCTGAATGATGAAAATGTTCAGGGGTGAACATTAGGTTAAAAACTAAAGGAGTCTGGAACTGAATTAACACTCAGCAGGTTTTGTTGCTCTGAGGACAAGAAACCTACTGTATAACTAACAAGTTACAATAACTTGCTTGATTAATTATAATACATAACATTCATATGGTTATAATGGGTTATGGATTTATTGTTAGAACCTGCTTGCATATTTCTCTTTTTATTTGACTGTTTTGGTTTGTAATATAAAATATTTTTATAAGGATTTCACGATTTGATATCAATTTAAACAATTTTTTATTTTTGCGAATAACTAAAGTTACTTATTAAAACTGAAATCCAATGAATTAATTTTGTTATTTGTTGTTTGTGTTATAGTGCCTGCTCTAGCTCCAGTAAATACTATAATACCAGTAGTGGGTTGCTTTTTTCTGTCTTGTTATTGTATTATCATATCATACCTGTCTATTCAGTTAATTAGTAAAATAACAGACACAGATAAACATTAACTGATAAAGCTACATACACCAACCAGTAACAGCTACCAACAGCAAAGAAAATATACCTACTAATATTTATTCTAAAATACATTTTTGTATTAGTGATACAGTATGTTAAACTCAGTCTTATTAAATATTTAGTTTGTTTAAAATTTCGAAAGAAATTTGATTTGATTTGAATTTGATTTTGTGAATACAATGTAGGCCATCGTGTCACAGTGAGGATCTTACTATGAATTGGTTAAGTTAAACATAAGTTGTGCAGTACTACTTCCATGTGTTATTAAACAAGGTACTCATGATATTTGTCAAATTATATTATTGCATGGGCACTTCACAGTGGCTTCTTTTTACTAAGATGAGCATGATTTTCTAGGATGTCTGTGTACACTGTAGCACAATGAAATAACGTCAACTACACTAAACACTTTTGGCATAAATTTAAATGCCTGACCTGAAAGCACTGTAACTTTTAAAATAGCAATATAATATAACACCACACAGTTAAATTGTCAGTGTCTTTACTGTATTCTGTTAAAGGACCATATTATGGTTTGGACATGTTTAAGTAATGACTTGCTCACAGTGCAACAGAAGATCTAGTACACAGTATGTATATAAAATACAAGGAAAGAAGAACAACTGGGATCAGAATTATTATTATAAAAATCATTGTAGA
This sequence comes from Clariallabes teugelsi, assembly GCA_030014215.1. Classification (NCBI taxonomy): domain Eukaryota; kingdom Metazoa; phylum Chordata; class Actinopteri; order Siluriformes; family Clariidae; genus Clariallabes; species Clariallabes teugelsi. The sequence continues at coordinate 18,389,577 of JAQMYG010000001.1, read as the reverse complement.
TAAAAGGTACATTGTTTACTACAAGAATAGTTACACACTACAACAACTACATCAGTTTTGTTAATATGAGAGTGAATGATTCCTGAAACAGCCTGCAGAAAATTTGTATGCATTGCAAAAAAGTTTGTCTATCAAACTGGACAAAAAGCAGACAAAATCATACTATGGTTTATTTTTTTTCTTTAAACTTTGGCAGAGTAAACTTTGAAAAAGCACATGATACAAATGTTATGAATTAAGTTGCATTTCAATGAGGGAAATAAGTATTTGATCCCCAAGCAAA
>JAQMYG010000001.1:18361286-18372451 GCA_030014215.1 Clariallabes teugelsi | reverse complement strand
CTTGACATTGCAGCAAAAGGTGAGCCTTTTATATTAGAGTGTGTGTGTGTGTGTGTGTGTGCGTGCGTGTGTGTGTGCATGAATTTTCATATATGTAATTTCTCTTTTAGGTCCACTGAGGCAGACCTTTGCCCAAAATCCCATGCAGCAAGCGTCTGCATCCATGTCAACAGAGAATTCATCCAGGCCCAAGCAAGCAGAGCAAAAGGGTGGAAAGAAGAGGCCCTGGGAAGAAACCATTGGTTGAACACTAGCTCCCAGATAGTTTTTACTTAAATTTGTATATATTTATTCAAGAGGGGAAAATATGAGCGTTAAAGTGATCACTCTAAATGTTAACCCATTAAAGAGGTAACAGACTGGGTAACAGCTCATTGTTGTTTGGCTTTTTTTCCTGTAAAAGTTAAATGTAAAAACAGACCCATGATTAACAGACCTTTTTATTTAAAATCCATTGCACATAAATATGGTGTAAATAAATCCAAATACAAATCTCAAGCTTCAGTGCAAATCATATTTTCTTATAAAGGCTGTCTTTGCATTTTTACGTAATCAATTATATCTTTTACTCAGCTTCTTTTTCAGCCCTGTTTCACATACGAATATAGCTGCTTAAAAACAAATGACCAAAATAATCCAGTGCTTATGCTGTCGGCACATATTTGAGTAAATAAACTAGGAAAATATAAAATGCGTAGCATTTCATATTCCATTTATAAAGGGAGACCTGAAATAATGTGCGGGGGTGCCAAAATAGTCACTGTATTGTTACTATTACTTTCATTTTATATATATATATATATATGAGAGAGAGAGAGAGAGAGAGAGAGAGAATGAATCTGTGATTGATCTTCAATAAGCATATTAAGGGTACATATACAAGCATATTTAATTGTTTTGCTTTAAGTGTACAATCATTAAATGTCATAGCCTATTTGGGCTATAGTGGAAAGTGTAAAAAAAAAAAATAAAAAACGAACAATATCTTTAGCATCATTTATGCTACATTTGGCACATTTTTCCACTTTAGCCCTTCAGTTAACAGTCCAGACTGTTTTGTTCTGTTATAATCTTTGGCTGCACAACAATGAACATATCACTAATATATCACTAATAACAACTGTTCGGAATATGATCCAGTCTATAAACACGATGTTGTGAAAGTCGCTGTATTAGTCATAGTGTTCTCATTACTATACAAACAGTACAACAAACAGCTACATAATTTCTATGGGTGGAGAGTATTGGAGAGGATTTAGAATATGGACTGTAACCTGGGCAAGCTAGTATTAAAATGTAATGGGCTGAAAAATCCCAGGAACTTAAAAAAAAAAAAAAAACAGTTTGAATGTACACGCCTACATAAATTATTTTCCAGAGGTAATGAAGATCCCCCCCCCCCACCCCCCCAAAAGAATGAGCATTCAGGGATCTGCATAGAACAGTATCCAAGAGCCTGTGTATCAGTCAGATGACTTCCTGGGTGTTATTTTTTAATCATTCTAACTACATCGGGGGGAATCTCTGTACCATAGAGAAATGTCTAGCAGTCCCATTCTACTGCACTTTTCCTTCATCAGTGTCCATTTCAGTAAGCACACAATAGCAAACCTTCTGAATCAGCAAACCAGATGATGCTGGAAAAGAAAAAGAAAAAAGCATACGTTTAGGTGAAAAAAAGAAAGAAATTGTTTTGGTGATAAATTCAGCAGTTATGTAATGTGAGTCTCACCGATAAATTTGCGAAGCCACAGTGGTCTACGGGAGGCCGGTGTATAGCAGCACAGAAAGTAGACAGGGACGCCTGAGAGGGCGATCGCGATGCCAATTAGAGAGTTGATGGTGTCGCTGTAGAGCGGGACCACCACGAGGAAGATGGTGCAAAGGCAGAAAATAATCGGGTAGATGATACTGAGCTGTGGAAGTGAGGAAGAAAACATGACAAGTGTAATATTTCAGTCAGTGAATCTATTAGTATGGGGTTATTTCTTAATGATATATAAATATTGGACATATCATGAGCAAGGAATAAAGCACAATCTGAACTGTGGGTACAGGGAAACAATCAGCAGTGGGGTGGTGTGAAGCAGATTACTGATACCACATTAAAGTGTACCTCCCACAGTGTTTTTATTCCACTAAGACCACAGCCATTTTCTAACTATTACAATTTTGTAAATTATTAATAATGCCATATAATGTCATTTAACTTAGAATATCTGGTAACTTTACTTCCTGTTAATCCCAATTATAATCAGTCAGTCCTCCACCAGCGTCTGTTTTTTTCTTTTAATTTAATTTTTCAATGAAAATAAATAAATAAATAAATAAACGACTGCTTTAACCATTTAACTTCTGTAAATTGCTGGCACAAGCAAGAACATTTTCATAAAAATAACCATTATTTTGCAACTTAATTTGTTAAATGACATTATTTATTTATTTATTAGTTATAGATTTCAAACTAACTATGTTGCAATGCAAATCTCTGTGCACTCTGAGTTACTATAGAAAGAATAAAGAATTACAGTAAGTACATCTGTATACATACTGGTACTACTCTCAGTGCTATGCAAAATGAATCAACACGTTCTGATCAATCAGAATGATGGGGGGAAAAATCAACAGTGATGTTGATGTTGTGCATACCTTCAGTGGGCGTGGCCTGTCTGGCTGTTTCCAGCGCAGGTACAGCTGACCCAGGATGGACAGACCAACAAAGAACCAGTAGCTGAAGCTATAGTAGTTGATCAGCTTAAAGATGTCCTCCACACACAAGTACACCAGAGCCATGGCACCCTGTCAGTCAGCACAGCAGAGCACACAACTGTTACTCAAATGCTCATTGATTTTGTCTATAGCAGTCTCCTTACAGATATTAATACAGAGCAGTAGGACCTGGAACCAGAACGAAATCACAAATACAACAACCGGAAAAATGGACAGACAAACTGTGGTGTATTGTGAGCTATGTGTGTGAAGATGCATTAATGGACAGGCACATGCAAACACAAACTCTCTCATTCTCACTCATACAGACGATGAAGTTTAAGAGACACTGACATTGAAGAGCAGGGCGGGAATGGGGGTGAAGCGGCTAACATGAATCATGCACAGGTAGTCAGGCAGGTGGCCCTCTCTGGAGCCCACGAAGAACAGCCTAGAGAATGATATGTACATGAGACATCAGACACAATGACACATGATGATAATACTACAATATATGATAATCATACAAAGGTGCATTTGCACACTACTGACCTTGAGGCAGCCAGAATAGATGAATTTAATCCTCCAAAGCAGGACAATGCGACAGCGAGTGGGATTGTCCAGTTAAATATCCCAAATACTTTATCTGCAAATGTCTAAATATAATGATACATTTTTTAAGTGATTAGTTGATGATATATGGAACATTTTCCATGCTAGTAATTCAATGGTTCTCAACTGTTCTTTGTCTTTGATCACTGTGCTGTGAATAAGTTGCACTGCTGTTATCACTATTCTATTTATTTATTTATTTATTATTATTATTATTATTATTAAGGGCTATAAGTTAATGGACTAAAATTGTAACACGTTCAACAAGGACTTAAAGGCTGTTAACATACACTCTCACTAGCTCACTTACTCATCATCTATACTGTTTTATCCTGTATACAGGGTTGTGGGGAGACATAGAGCACAAGGCGGGGTACATCCTGGACAGGGTGACAGTCAATCGCAGGGCACACATACAGTACATACACCCATTTGCTCATTCACACACTACGGGCAGTTTGCACCTGGAGGTGCAAGGCGACCACTAAGCCACCTTGCTGCCTCTGTTAACATACAATAAAAAGAAGATAAATTATAAATAAAAAGAAGTTTTACCCAGATTGGGGGTTTTGGGCCATCTGGAGCGGGGATTAAAGATCGGGGTGATTGAGGCTCCAAATTCAAACCAGTGTTATGTTATTCTTAACTACAGTCTGACTTTTTAAATTGGAAGACGTCTATGCCCATAAAATATTATCTATCTGCTAATGAGTTACCAGTTGAGAATCACTGTATTATATTGTCAATCTATGAGTGTGGCAGTTCCAAGCAGTGCACTTACCACAGCTACAGCATCGCTGTCCAGAATAGCAGGGATTGGGAGAACAGTGTAGTAGGCCACGTTGGTCAAGATATAGATCACTGTGACGATGGGCATGGAGATGGCAATGGACAGTGGCAGGTTCCTGTATTACACAAATTTGCCCACCAGGGGGCAAGAGAGGGTGTTGATATGGTTTCAGTGCCATCTATTGGACACAAATAAAAATGTAGCTATAACTCCTTCCGGAAGACTTAAAGCCAAGTGTCTGAAATACTTACCTATTAGCACAATGCAACCAGCATGGCTCATGAAACCAGTTTAAGGGTGAATGGCCACATTAAAGAGGATCTGAGATCAAATGATTAACTTAGGGCCCCTGGCAAGCGTATGCTCAGCAGATTGTCACATGCCTGCTGCTTATTTAATGCTCAGTCAGCTAACCACTGAAAGAGGGAGGCACATGCTCTGTTTTTATACCCTTCCTTTATACTCTCATCTTTTTCCTCCGTTACATTCTGTTTTCACATTCTTCGTACCAATCGCGCTTCTATTATAGAATAGAGTTTGAAACTCATTTACAATTAGAGAGTGTTTTTCTTCTGAGAGAGATTTCGTCTCACCTCTCAGGGTTTTTGATCTCCTCAGTCACAAAGTTGAGGGTGTCCCAGCCCGAGTAAGAAAACAGGGCTGAGTACAGAGCCAGAGCCACATCACCAGGGTCCTGTGTCGAGCCTTCAAACAGCCCCTCGAAATTCTGTGTGTAACCTGAACACACGGTGACAGATTAGCAATAATGTGTGTGCAGAAAATGCAGTTAATAATAAGAGATAGTAAATATTGAGAGGATAATTTTCCTACCCTGGAATATCTTGACAAGGCCTGTGATGATAACAGCAATGAGAGCGATGACTTTCGCATAAGTGAAGAAGTCCTGTACACGAGTCCCCCACTTCACATAGGCACAGTTTACAAAGGTCAGCAAACCTGAAAATTATTTTTAGATTTATAACACATACATCCAATATGTTACGTACTGGTATATTATTAAGAACACCAAAGAAATAGCAATATAATATACATTTAATATATGCTTAAACAGAAATGTTTACTATACGGTTGCTTTACGAGAATAATGTCAAAAAATTTAATTAAAATGAACAAAAATGTATCTCACTGAAATTCATTTTCATATACACTTATCAGCCATATCATTAAAACCACAAAACAGATGACATGGATGCCATTTATGATCTCGTTATGTTGACATGCAATTAAGGGTGGGGTATACTAGGTAGCAAGTGAACAGTCAGTTCTCAAAGTTGATGTGTTGAAAGCAGGAAAAATGGACAAGTGTGTAACCATCTGAGCGACTTTGACATGACACTCAAATTGACACTAAAACAGCAGGTGTTATGGGGTGTTCCTGGTATGCGGTGGTTAGTACTTACCAAAAATCTACCAAAGAAGGAAAACCAGTGAACGGGTGACAGACTCATGGGCGGCCACGGCTCACTCATGTGCATTGGGAACAAACGCTAGCCCAAGCTAGTGCAAATTTCTGACAAGTTAATGCTGGCTAAAAAGTTGTCAGAAAAAAAGTGTATCACAGCTTGCTGTTTGTGGGACTGCCTAGCTGTAGACCAGTCAGAGTGCCTATGCTCACCCCTGTTCACTAGTGATGGGTCGTTCATGAACGGTTCATTCTTTTTGAACAAGACTTTAACATGACTCAGAAGAATGAGTAGTCTCGGAGAGTGATTCGTTCATTTTCTACATGTGCAAATCATCGTAAAACCTCAGTAGGTTATGTACAGGAAACAGAATTGAACGGTTCTCAACGAATCTTCTAGTCCAAGTCGTTCGTTCTTATGTCACGTGACTCCCATAGACGCTATGCAGTGCAGTAGGTTCAAAAGAACGAACGACTCAGACTAGAAGATATGAGAGGTGAGCTGCTCATTCTGTTTATATCATAAACATCATGTCCTTAGCTGCATTGTAATATTTTCATTACTGGAACTATAGCCAAAATTTGTATATGTAGACGTTGGAGGTCTGTTTATTGAAAATGTAACATTTTATTTTATTTCTCATCAAAAGAACAAAATGAAGGAAATGACTCAAAAAAACGAGTCACTAAAATGATTCAAACTTCCCATCACTACTGTTCACCCCTGAACACACGGCCGCATGGTCCAATCAATCATGTTTTCTTTTTCATCACAAGTGTGTGTGTGTGTGTGTGTGTGTGTGTGTGTGTGAATGATCACTTGAAAGGATGTACTTTGGACAGGAGGTGAGAATGTGATGCTCAGAACACTTAAATCCTGGCATTCTTGTGGATAGTAACACATTTGACCAAAGTGCACCCCCTTCTTGACAGGAGGACATAAAAAAAACAACAACAAAAAATTTGTGAGACATTCCTCAAATCATTCATGAACAAATTTTACAGTGTTTCAGGGCACATTATTACACCGCGTACTCTAGCTTGCCTTCTTCCTATAATGTATTCTAGAGACATTACTTCCCCAAGTAAGCGATTCACACAAACTTGATGCTCACCTGCCCACTGTATGTGCATTTAGCAGTGGACAGGAGTCAGTATGGTCACTCTGACGAGCCTGCGGTGTACCAGGAACACCTTATAAGACCTGCATTTTTGGAGATCCTCTGACCAAGTCGTCTACCCGTCACAATTTGTCAAAGTCACTCAGATTCTTACATGTGCCCATTTCCCCTGCTTCCCACATATCAATTTTAAAAACACAGTGTTTGATGCCTAATATACAGACAATTGCCACTGTAATACATTGATCAATGCTTTTAATGTTATGGCTGATTATTTGTATTTAATATATAAATTATTTAATTCTATTACAATCTTTGATCCAGGTATTTAACCTGTAAAAAGGTTAGTGTCACAAAGCTCCTATCTGACTCAGTGTCTATTTGTTCCCTGGTGTAAGAATAGTGACGATGGGGGTAATACATACAGATAATGTGTATGTTGTGTGTGTCGTGTGCTTGAGTATGTGTTTTTCTGTAAAGCAGTTTGCCTGTCCTAAGGAAGTGGACCCGCTGACATCAGCAATCCTGCTGGTTTTTCAGTGAGCGAAAAAATCGTTAGCACAGCACTTACGTAGATGGACAATTCCTGTTAATGTGTGTCAGTGTATTCCAAGTACGATATCTTATATGGGAACAGACCAGAAGTATTATGATTCTCAGCTATCACTTAACTTGATATTGACTGACTGACTCACAGAGTCCCCCTTTTATTTTTCCTCTTTTCTTGTAAAGAAAAGAACCTTCTATGTGTACTTCATGATAACACACCACCGTATCTGTATATCTGTCCTTTCGATCGTTCTTTCTTATCTCTCTTTACAGTTATCAGTGTTTATTGCCATATGTGTATGCAAAAGGTCCATCTAATTACTCAATCATATGCAGCAATTTTCCGTTTTACTGTGTACTTAAGCATGATTAGTACAAAGACATACCATATGCTCTACTGTATTTATATCCCAACTCCATCTGATTCAGGATTATTCAACAACTTTATCTCCAGATTGCTAAATTAACTACCTAGCTGAGCTAATAAGTTTTACGTTAACAAAGGTTCATTGGGTAATTAGGGATGCAAGCACTTGCACCCCTAAGCAACTGAGCAGTAATAAGTAATGTTTTAATCTGAAAGACAGACAGCCAGAGAGACAGAGAGAGAGAGAGAGAGAGAGAGAGAGAGAGAGAGAGAGAGAGCAGAAACATGTTAGGGATAGCTCAACTTTGTTTTGCACTCTCTTATTTCCTTTCTTTCTTACTTTCTGTGCTGAGCTATCTTTAGGGCAAGGGTCGGAATCTTAATGTGGAGGACTTTAGCTTCCAACTATCAGCACATTCACATCCCTACAACAACCTCTTATCTGTGTGTGGGAGAAAGAGAGAGAGAACAAAGATAACTCCTGCTTGAAACACTAATGTCCTCCTGAGATACCAGACCTGCAGACTGTAATTTACTTTTGCAATTAATAATCGACATAAGGCCACACCCTTTGTCCTTGAGTACTGTTCAATGATTCAAACATAACCATAGAACTATTTCTAAAATATGACACATATGTAAAGACTTCAGGGATTTTTTTTATTATATTGTCTGAAATCCAATATCACATTAGACAGAATCATGTGAGATTTGGAGGGTGAGTCATTTGTCTGTTGTCAGCCCAAGTAAAATGCATATGACGTAAATCCTTCCCTTTCTTTTCCTTTCCACTAACAAGCTCGTTCAGCTTCTTGTCTTTCCTGTCCACATAGTGTAATGTCCATATATTAGCATGACTCTGAATGGGCTGAATAAGCAAATATTCTGTCAGGGAACCTAGTTTATACTCTGGACTGTCACGTGGACCAAAGCACATACAGACAAAAGTTTTGTCTTGAGTCTCTTGCAGTTCTTCTGTTCCTCATTTTCGTTCTCCTACCATGTGCCTTTCCATTGGGCTGATCAATCATCACGTTTTTTTCACTACCCTTTTGACTATGTATTCTTCCTCTTCTCAAAACCATTCGTTCTTTCAAGATACATTTACATTTGTATCCAAAGCAAATTTAGCTGAGCAGATGAAGGTTAAGGACTTTGATCAAGGACCTTGCAGTGTCAGCTTGGCAGTGGCAAAATTTTAACTCACAATCACTGAGACACCACTACTGGATAAAAAAATATATGTTTGCACATATACTGTACATACAATGACCAAAATATATACAATGAAACAAAGATGTATACAACCTTTGAAATACCCAGCTCTGATTTCCTCATTGATTCTAGAGTTCTGAGATTTCCTGAATTACTCCAAGAGGTTACTATATGTCAAGTGACTATAGTGATCTGAAAATACTAAAAGAAAATTCTCAGACTCATCTAATTCTTCTTGGAGAAACAGACAGACTCCAGCAAACATTGAAGAAACACATGTACACGGTGTGTCTACTTACATATGCAGGCTGCAGCTAACAAGCGATTGGCCACATAAGGTGCAATACATGTCGGGAAGATGGGCTGCACCATGTAGTTGGAAAAGGTAATAGCTATCACAGCCTGGCTGGTTGGCTCAATGATGAGGAGTGATGTCCACAGACGAATGAAGGCCATAAAGCCTCCGAAGGCCTCCAGGATGTAGGCATAACTGGCTCCAGACTTGGTAATAGTGGTTCCCAGCTCGGCATAGCACAGAGCCCCGAATACTGAGAAAATACCACCAACTGTCCACACTACCAATGATAAGCCGTAGGAAGCGCTATAAATCAGCACACCCTTTGGTGAGACGAAGATCCCAGAACCGATCATGTTCCCCACAATTAGGCAGACACCATTGATCAGGGAGATTTCTTTCTTTAGTTTCATTGACTCCTGAGAACCACTTCCCTTCAGGTTACCATTGGTAACCTCTGTGGAAGATTCTTGCGTTGAGGCGGGAATATAGTTGGCCATTTTGTCCTGAGATTGGAGGAAAGGAGGATGACTGAGATTCCAAATGGATCTAATGGCTGTCAGTCAATTTTGATAAAATTCAAATGTTTTATGAAAGTCAGTTTATGTCCAGGTTAGCCTGAGGTTGATGTGGTGACATCTGAGGGGGAGACAAAATATATTTAGTATTCACAAGACAAACACACACAAACACAAAAAATCTTTCAGTAAAGGCCTCGTTCCACATGCACACTTGTTATTTGATCTTGCAGGTGGCTATTAGGGAGCCATTAGTGGCCTGGCTAAATGGCTTTTTTCCCAGTGAGTAAACAAATGGACTCTGAGAGAGATGCTAAAAGAAGGAGAGAAAAAAAAATCTACTAGGCACTCTATTCATCTGTGTTGTTCTCCAAAGTACAGTTACATTGTATAACAGATTAGACATGCTACCCAGTCTGCTGGTGTAGGCCTATTTACCGTATACAACAGAAGAGAGTACAGTTTTGTTGGCTTGCATCTTACTATGTCTGTTTTTCCAAAATATGTTGATAAAAATGTTTCAATGTATTTGTAAGTTGATAAGTCGAGTATTTTCTCTTATGAACATCCATCCATTCATTTTCTATACCAGTCATCCTGGATAGGGCTGTTGGGAGGGCTAGAATATGTCCCAAGGAACACAAGGCAGGGAATATCCTAGATGGGGTGCCAACCCATCCCAGGGCACATGCACACATACTCATACATCTCCCAATCAAACACTTCAGGCATTTTGGAAATGCCAGTCTGCCTAAACAGCATCTGGAGGAAACGCACAAAGCATGAAGAGAATATGCAAAGTCTATGCACACAGATTGGAGAAGAGATTCAACCCCCCAACCTTGGAGGTGTGACGTGACAGTGCTAATAATTAGACCATCGTGCTACCCTCTTATAAACAGTCGGAAACCAGTACTTAAGAAACACTATATCAAAAGTATCGTGCAAAAAAACATGAATACGTCTGTGTTAACTTAAACATTGAGTACCCCAGTAGCTTACTTCGGGAACATGGTTACAAAATGACCTGCAAACACCAGAACTTTTTTTTTTTTTTTTGGACCAAAGAGCTGTTTACTGTATATATGCATCCCTGTATCAAGGATCAATAGAAGGTTCGCCAAACCAATCGAAGAGCTGATTGTACAACAAAGATGGAAAAGGATGAACAAAGATATTTTGAAACACACGTGCAGCAGTAATCAGAATGTATAGAATGAGGGTACCACTAATTATATAAAAAAAAAATTTAACCTGCCACAAGAGATATTCATGGAAAGCAGAGTTTTTGTGACAGTTGTACAGGACATTCCATACTGTCATCCTCTATGGACTGCCTCCAACATGCTTAAGAGCATGAAAAGTACCCTGATGAATATTGGGAGTGAATTTTTGGTCAGATAACACCAAGATGAATTTGTTCAGCTCAGACAGAGTTCAACATGTTTAGCTTGAACCTGGCCATGATTGCTGTAAATATATACAAACCGGATTCCAAGAAAGTTGGGACACTAAACAAATTGTGAATAAAAACTGAATGCAATGATGTGGAGATGGCAAATGTCA
>JAQMYG010000001.1:18345653-18361263 GCA_030014215.1 Clariallabes teugelsi | reverse complement strand
CCATCTCCACATCATTGCATTCAGTTTTTATTCACAATTTGTTTAGTGTCCCAACTTTTTTGGAATCCGGTTTGTACCAAAATATTGCCTGACAAGATGACTCCCAGTCTCCAGAAGCTTGTCTGAAGAGAAATACTTCTTAGTATAACAATCCAAAGCACAGTGCCCAAATCATGCAAGAGTTTCCAAAGAAGAGATAAGTGAAATTATAAAATTATGACCTGGCATCTATGCCACCTGAATTTGTGCAACACTGGTATTCTCCATGCCAAGAAGGATTGTAAGTAAAGGTGGACATATGAAGTATTACATATAAATAAAATATATATATATAAATCAATTTAAAAAAAAAGATCTACTGACTTTTGTTGCACTGAAAGTTCCTACTGTAGGGCATGTGTTTTTAAGATAAATTGATCTAAACGTTGTTGTTTTTTTTTAGTTAATAATAATTTGATTAAAAGATGTAGATTGATGCACAGAATAATAAGTAATTAAAAACATACAGAGATGATTTTATCTATCTATCTATCTATCTATCTATCTATCTATCTATCTATATACCAAAGACATATAACAGTGACCATACATCGAAAAAAAGGATGTTTAAATTAAAGTATACCATTTTCTCTGTTCTGAAAAAAAAATCCAAGAAAAAAATATTGCATCACATATACTGTTCAAATAAATTGTACAGTAATTTCTGATTTAATATAATATTACAATGAGTTGCCCATCATCCTATCATGTATAAAATATATCAGTAAAGAAAGGAAGAAAGAAATGCATTACACAAGAGAAGGTGAACAGGTACAGTAAGGCCTCCAGAAAAAGGGCTGAGGATTGCCTCTTCCTGATGTCTTATAGACCTGAGGTGAGGGCAAGGTCCACCAACACTGATAAGCTCTCTTAAACACCAGGTATAAAACTGGATAAATAATATAAGATTATATTCTGTACCAAAATATAGCTTCATGACAATATAGGCAGAAGAAGGGCTATATATGTACCGTATATATAAATGTAAATGCTAGACGTTATAAAAGTATCATAACCGGGGTGCTTCATAAATAACGAATTTTATAAAGCATTAAAGCAAATTTGCGTCCATTGTGCCATTCAGATTTATATAATGACCATAAATGTGTTCACACAGAGCAGGTTTGGTGTTAGATGTTAGAATAACCCTACCTGGCCGGCCTCCTCTGCTCTGCTCTGCTGTGGGATATTTACTGTAAAGAACATGGCTGTGGTGTTTGCCATGGAGACGGAGACGGTCGCCTACCTTGAATAACGGCGCGGGAGGCTCGCGGCTCTTAGGTCACTCAGCACTGCTCGTTTCCGCTCTTTTACTTCTCCTTCACGTCAGCTGAGAAGAATGACGGAGATTTCAAAGCCATAATGAGAACTGAATGAAAGAGCAGAGTCAGCTTTTGGTCCTGTGCTCGTGTTCTGTACAAGCTTATCAGCTCTCTCTCTCTCTCTCTCTCTCCCTGATGTTTTGAAGGTGCAGCTGCTGAAGGCTGATCAGCTGACAGACTTCTGCTTTCTCACACTGCTTTGACGTTCCTCATGGACTTTAATTTGAGGCCAATTCATTTTTCTACCGAGTGCTTGATAAATAAATGTGTTTAATTAGCACTTTCTATTATAGCTCACATATAATATATGGATTAAAGTATTTGGCTAAACCTTGTAGCCCTTAAAATTCAGAAAATTTTTGTCATTATTTGTTTTGCTGGTTTTTTTCCTATATATAAACATAAATAGGGCTCAGGATTGTGCAATACGGAGTGGCATATGCTTTTTTTTTTTTTTTTTTTTTTTAGCTCTACCTAATCAATATCATGAATTGAAATTCAGTTCATTTTAACCAACTACTCAAACTTGACTAAGCAAAAATGAAAAAATGGGTCATATTGGCAAAAAATTGCACAGATACTGTACAGTACACATGATCACATGTTTTTATTGTTGTTTTTGATTGTTTGAAAAATAATAATAGAGCCCTGACCTCAACCCCATTGAGCACCTTTGGAATGAACTGGAATTGAAATTGCAAGCCAGGTCTTCTCATCCAACACCCAAAATCTTGTGAACAGCCTTTTAAGAAGAGTTTAAGCTAATATAGCTGCAAAAGCAGGAAAAACTCCATTTTGAAAAATATGTATTTGGATACAATGTCATTGCAGGTTTGGCCAAATACTTTTGTCCATATAGTGGGAAAAAGTGACCCTATGCTGAAGTCTGTCTGTGAAGAACTTTAATACACAACTATGTATGACAACATTTTCAGAAAAAAAAAGTGTAAATTGACTACATGGTAATAGAAATATTTAAATATTTAAGTTAAAGCATGCTTTTACCCTGTTCCTGCATGAATTATGACACACTGGCACATTATTTTTTTCCCCTATGTGTTTTTATTCTTCACAAGGCATTCATCATTATCATCATCTACTGTATACTACTTTATCCTGTGTACAGGGTCATTGGGAGCCTGGAGCCTTACAGAGTAGTGCACAAGTCAGGGTACTTGGTCTTTTGCATACACGCAGCATCAATCGATTCAAATTCTTTAGAGTCTATGGCTGAATTGAAGATTTTCTCAAGGGTATTTAACATTGATCTGATTTTGGAGAAATTATTAGCATTTTCAGGTTCCTGAATGGCATGGCATCTGCTATTAAACCAAGATAAAGACCATCCTCATAGGGCCAATACATTTTTGATCTTGGATATGTAAGATCTTTCCTCTGATGTCATCGCCAGATTTATTTTATTTATTTATTTATTAAATGCATACAATGTTTGTGTGTCAATGATCAGATCCTTCTTCAATAGTTGCAAGATGCAACTTGGTCTACACTGTGACTATCGCACAAAAAAAACTAAAAAAGTAAATAAATAAATAAATAAATTCCTTACATTAAATCAAATCTTGACTTAAACACAATAATATTATTTCTCCAATGGTCTTTTAGAATAGAAGGAGTGCCATGATTAACTTTTCTGTGTTGGTTTTATTGGTTGATGAAACTTAGTTGCAGTTACACCTCCTGGCCTCTAGGTTGTTACGTATGAAGTGATGCAACAGTGTCCACTGTAGTGCCTGATCTTGCATTTACAAGAGAATGGTTACTGAGTGACAACCTTGAGTGAAATGGTTAATGTTAAAGTAAGATTTATGTATAGAAAATGTAGACTTCGCTACAAAAGTATTAATTTAACACTATTAGGGAATTCTGCTGTTTACGACACTTTATGTGAAAGCTGACAAACCTGCTTTCCTCTCTATATTATTAGTAGTATTACTATTACTGGTATAGAACTAATTGTCTAAGGATACACATTTAACAGCACAGCAAGTTATCACTCAATACACACTTGCTATACTTCTTATCAAAGCCAGTAGTTTGCAAAGGAGAATTAATAACTGTAAACTGCAATTTAAACAATAGACATATTAATTTCCATTCAATCAATGACGTTAACAGTAAAGTAGAATTTACACCTTATAGTTCTGAAAAAAAAAAAAAAACTGTAATCATTAACTGTGGAAAGAATTCTAAATCTCCTTTGTCATTGCAGGTTTGGCCATCACATTTTCGACAGTGCACCTGTTGTTCCCCCTGGTGGACTGAACCTGTTACTGCACATTTAGTGGTATCATTGCTCAAACAGTTCCCAGAATAGTTTTCCAAGTAAAAACAGACAAATATGCTGAACGTTCTTATTTCTTTACTTTATGGTATCATACAAACAAGATAAAAAAAAAACAAAAAATAAAAACATTTAGGTATGATTCATCCACACAATTTGTTATGGTTTGTGTGTGTACTCAATGAATACATCTAATCAACATGGCACATGGGAGACCTATAGGTTAATTAAACCAATTAAACATAATCATTATAGTAATAGTAACAATGTATCAAAAGGGGGGGGGGGGGGACCTCGTCATCTGGATTCACAATTTAGTTACTAAATAACTCTGACACTAATTAAGAAATTCACCTTTCTTATGTTTCAGTGATGAGTCTATAACTATCCTGTACTTTTGATTGAGACATGCCTTGTGTTGCTTCCGAAAGTGTGTGGACAAACTTCTAACCCTTTATTTTGGGCTCATTGTCTCTCTCCCTCTCAAGCTCAACATTCTTCCCCTTGGTTACCAGTTGTCATGGTTTCAAGGGCTCTGCAGAAGCAGGATTAGGAGGCATTTTGGGGACAGCTGGCTGGGTTGCTCCCCACTGCCCCCTCCTCTCACCGCAGGTTCAGAGACACTTGGGTGGGGTAAGGGGATCATTGTGCAGGGATTAGAGCTTCCTGTGTGTCAGTCCCATTACATAGGGAGGAGTAGAGGATGGAAAGAGGCTGAAAGAGTGAGAATGAAAGAGAAAATGAAAGAGAGAGCATATGAAAGCGAGTGTGACACAGAAAGAGGGTGTTGGAGAGGAGAGCGAGCGTGGAGGGGGTGCCTACAGCTGCACACTCAATCACAGTGCACAAGTTCATGCACACACACACACGGTCATGGACACACAGCATACACACATAACCCATCAACATGCACACCACAGATCTGGTGAACTAAGCCATATGAAAAGAAACAGACTTTGAAAGGGAACCAAAAAAGTACACAAAAGATCTCTGGAGCAGATATAAAGGGTATTAGGCTGGGAAAACACAAATTTTGATGGCAGTCATTCTTTTGTCTATTTAATAATTAACCAAATTGGGCTAAATTGTAATTCAAGATTTAACACAAAACCCTCTCTCTTAACATGTGTACAGAGTGCAATATCTGGCATGTTGGCTTACTCACCTACATCCACAAATCACACAAGTCACACAAGGATTTGTCTGAATGACGTGACATTCATTCGGCTTTTATTCCTAACCTTTAAAACAATTAAGTAAAAAATATTTAAAGGCAACAGTGATGGGGAACACACCAAGTAAAAAAAGTAAAGTGAGCAAAACAGAGGTCAGAGCAAAATAGAGGCACTGACAAAGGGCAGCATTTTTCTCACGTAACTCAAAGAGAGAAAATAAATGTCCATCTTGGGCAAACTAATTAAATGACTATGAATGAAATCAGGGTGCTTGTAGATAGAGGTCGTCAGGTCATGGCTCTGCCTTTAACAATAACCATTTTCATCATCAAGTCAAACATGCTTCCAGGAACCACTCTTGTGTATACGTTCTAACTTTAATCCAACTACATCAACTGGATAACGTTGAACATTACTAAAGTAAATATATGGACATGGGAAAGAGTACTGAATCCAATGAAAATAACTGCATATTGAGACATACTGAGAGTGCACTATCTGTACAGAATAGAATAAGTATATTTTAATAAGACCTGGCTCACTAAATCGTACAGTGTAACATTACTGAAATCAAACCAAATTAATAAATGTTGACAGCAGCACTGCTACATAGATCACTGCTACAGAAGCATAATGATTACAGTAAGGGGAGAGAAAACCAATAAAGGAAAGAAATAAAACATTGGACCTTTACAGAGTTGACCAGTGTTGATGATATGAAATGGTGTGCGAATCCCTCTTGTCTTCAATTAACACTAATGATGCTGGCATTATATCTATTTTAAAATGTCAGAAGTCAACATATTGTACAATTTGTAATATACAAATACCGCCATTTTGTCAAGAATTGACCCTGATTCTAAGAATGTTGAAATCTGATTTCAAGGACTTGCTTTGTGTAAAACAACACTGCCTTGCTTTCAGAAAAAGGCACTAATATTACCATGTTAACAGAATCACTATTATTCTACAATACCACAGGTTTAAGAGCTAATTCTAACACCAGAATAATAAAAATGTCTGATTAAACCCAAACATTATGCCTCTGCATTCTTTAAACATTCTTTCAGGCCCGGTCATCAGGTTCCTGTCCTCCATCTGCTGAACCAGTTGGTGAATCATCTGTTAAAGACAATTTTTCTGAAGTCTTTTCCATCCCATTTTCTGGGTCTGCTTGCAGGTTACCGCTAGAAACATTAGGACCAGCCTCCACTGTGTCTTTATAATTTCCCTCTGAGGACTGTGGAACAACTGATGCATTCAGCTCATTGGTTGTTCCTGCACTATGGGTTTTCATGTGTCCCTGAAAAACACATACACACATTTATTGTTTTATAACAATTATAGGAAGTGTTACAAAACAAGTTTTAACCCATATTGCAATGCGTGATACAGACACGTTGCCGAACCCCTACCTTTAGTCCACTGCGGCTGGCATATTCTTTGCCACAATGCATACAGCTGTAGGGTTTCTCAGAACGAGCAGGTTGTGGTGGAACTGCTGGAATAGCAAGTTGGGTGGCTTCAATTTCAGCTTCATCTTTACCCCAATTTCCATGATTTATCTCTATGGGTTTGATAACCCCTTCCTTCCTTTTGGAATCTTGAGCATCCCTAGGTATTGTGTTCTCACTCGCCTCTTCGGGTGCTCTGTTAAAGACTATTAAGGGCAATTCACCTCCTTCACTGAGCTCAGGATCCATCCCCTTTCCATTACCTAGCACGGCCTTCTGTGTTCCTCTGAGCTCTTGCTTAGGCTGATGGGATGGGCTGGAGGGTGGTGTGAGTGATGGGGAACAATCAAGAGCTGCGGCAGGATTGGATTTTGGCTCACTGACCACCGGATGAGAAGGTCCTGTGTAATCTCTGCTGTTGGTCAAAGAATCCTGTGAACTTGTTCTGGTACAGAGTGAGAGAGGAATGTTTTCATCATCCTCCTTAGTCTTACTTACTACAGGACAAAGCTTACTTTGAGGCTTACTATGAAGAGCTTTGAAAGCATTGAGACTATAATCACTAACACCGCTTGGGTTTGTATCATTGTCAGGATCTTCTTTTAAAGGAGAGGAGTTAGCAGATGTGCTATCACTGGTAAATGGGCTAGTGGCATCTTGCTTCTCTGAGACTTGGTCAGGAGTCTGATTTTCTTGATTAACAGGTATGTTACATGCATCTTTTTCAGAATCTTCGGCTTGTTTCGCATCAGGTGATGTACTAGTTCTTGAAGCAGTGCTTGACTGAAGTGTACTCGCAATAGAAGAAGAAACACTCATATTAAGAGGAAGAGATTGGATGGACTTTGGCAGTATGATACTGCCCATTTGATCAGCTTGCTCCTCCGTTCCCAGATCGCCATTGCCCTCTGGTGGCAACTGCCCCCCTAGATGCATCCTAATGTGATGCTGCAGTACCACAGCATTGGTGAATTTACGCTGGCAGAGTGGGCAAGAATTCTGTGTTCGTGTATTTGGTGGACGCGCTCTGTGAGTGGCCAGATGAGCCCTTAAACTTCCTTTAGTTGAGAAAGAGCGACCACAAAGCTTGCAAGGGAAAGGACGCTCACCAAGGTGAGTAGCCTGATGAAGACGAAGTGCTCTGGGACAACTTAGCACACGTAGACAAACTCCACATTGGTTAGGCACCAGAGATGGTAGAGAGGGAACTGATCCAGAGATGCTCTGGGTGCTCAGATCGCTGTTGGTATTAGGATTTAGACCCAAGGCTGTCATCATCTCCCTCCTATATTCTGAGATAGTATTGGTGGTTGTGGTGGTAGAAACATCATTAGCTTGAGTACTGCCATTAGTTTGGTCTTCGTTGAAGGGTTTTGATGGAGGTTGCTTCTCCAGCTTTTGTGCCAGTCTCTGGAGCTTGCAGGTGTCAGAAGTAGCAGCTGAAGACGATGGAGAGGAGGAGGAAGGTGATGAAGATTGGGGTTTTGGGTAAGGGGAAAAAGGAAAAGTGAGCTGGTGGTGGGGGGAGGGAAGGTGAGGAGGCCGCAGGAGGGCCAAACTAGGGTGATGGGGAGAGGGACCTGCAGGAAACAGGATCTTGGGGAGGTGGGCTAGCTGGGAGTATGGAGAAGTGGGATGTATGGTGGAGTGTGGAGGGGTATTTTCATCGAATCTCTGTTGCTTAGCACCTTTAAACTGGTTTGTTAAAGCAGAGGAAGAAGAAGAGGGGGTGGTAGATGCAGAAGAAGACTGTATACTAGCTGAAGCAGATGCCACTGTTGAGGCAGATGCACGATTGAGCTGTAGCAGGGAATGGGCAGTGGACAAGAGAGCCAAATCTACACTGGGAGGGAGTGGCAGGGAAGAAGAAGACATGCGAGAAGATGAACCAGATAAAAAGCCAAGAGCTAAGCCATCTGGGACACTCACACCACTTTTAACTGCAAAAGGCTCGTCATCTTCTGCACGGCGTTTTCTGCGTCTCTGTACTGCCACAAGCCCAGATCCTGACTGGTTCTGCTCTGACAGAGCAGGTGGAAGTAGGGAAAGTGACAGCTCTGGGTTCTGCTCACGGTGACGCAGAAAGTGGGCCTTAAGATTCCCACGTGTAGTGAAGCGACTGAGACAGACAGGACACTGGTATGGCCTTTCACCTGTATGGGATCTCAGATGAATCTGTAAGGAGGAGTCACTGCTCAGAACTTTACCACAAAATCGACAGACATGCTGCTGGCGCCCAGTTGAGTTGCTCAATGATCCAGCCGAGGACCCCACAGCAGAGCTGAGTGACAGTTGCTCCTGGGTGCTAGAGGTGAGCAGAGAAGGAGTTTGGTAACTAACAGCACTGGCCTGGCTCAATGATGTGTTAGAGGACTTTTCATGTAGGTATCGGGGAATACCCAACGACAAAGAAAGAGGTAGCACAGAAGCTCCTGAGGACACCAGAGATGAGGCAGAGGAAGATGGTGTGGATGATGAAGAGGAATATGAATCTTTGTGCCCATTATTATTACATATGGTGAGGTTTGAAACAGATTCTGGGATTAGGGTTGGAAGAGAGGAAGTTATAGAAGAGGCAGTAGCTTGGGAAGGACCTGAATTGGAGAGAGAAGGCGAGAGAGACTCAGAGGTTCTTTGTGGGGTTTCCATAAATGTTGTACCCTGGTTGGTGATTACTCCACCCAAACGTAGCACTTGTCTGCAGATTTCCTCAGTCATCTGCATTTGGTGTATTTGCCTCTGTTGCAAAACCCTAAGTTCTTCTAAAAGCACAGCCAGGGTAGGTGGCACATGAACCTCCTCTGGTAGACTAGAAGGGGTTTGTTGTGTGGAATTAGGGCTCCTTGCATGTGGAATAGCATTTAGGGATGATGAGGATGCAGAGGATGAACCAGTGGTTGTGGCTGAGATACCCATCTGAGGCGAGGATATGGTGGAATGAGGCTGATGTAGAGGAATGTGGGAAGTCTTCTGTTGCACAGGAGGAGGGGAGTGTGTCTGGGAAGACAAGGAAGGGTGGGGGAAATCTGGGGAGAGAGAAGAATGAGTATTGGGAAGAGATGTGGTGTAGGGAACAATATGGCTAGGCCAGTGTGGAGGGGAGGAACTTTCGTTAGGAAGGGAAGGGGCATGCAGGCCACCAGGTGAGGGCCTTGGGGCAAGGGGAGGTTGACAGTCCTGGAGGGAAGAAGGGGATGGAGATGATGAGGAAGATGAGGTAGGTTCTGAGGCCAGAGAGTTTGATGGTGACTTCACAGCCAACTGATTATCTGTAAAAGAATAACATAGAAGTACAGGAATTAATAATAATAGTGCATCTTTCACATTGCAACCATCATTCATTGAATAGTCAGACAGTGTGACTATTGATCACATTTTCTTTATTGGTTCCCAACATTTAAATAGAGCTGAGAAAATCTAGTCTTAAACAGTAAAAGAAAATATGTAGTTTGAACAATCTTTCATAGTAGAGAATTTCATGCATAATTTGAGATTGCCATCTATGTTCATTTGTCTTAATTTTGCTAACTGTATTACTTTGCTGCAGATAAATCATGCAGGTGTTTGGTGAAGTGCGGTTTGAAGGCTGTAATGCATCATGTGTATATTTACGTATATCACCAGTATATTTTAAAAACTTTTTATGCTCACATGTATCCTCACTTACAGATTAGAGAAACAATGTCTGATGAACAAACAGGCCACTGACCACCTTGCTACTATGGCAACACATTGTAGAGGACAATGGGTATCACCACAACAGCCCATAACCCTCTTAACCTAGTACTCTTTCCATCAGTTCTGTCTTTCATCTCTTCATTCATCCTTCCCCTGACACAAGGTCACAGGTCAGACTATACTATAGGTTTCGGGCACTGTCTTCATGCCCTGATTGGCCAGTTGTTCTGACCTCTAGGGCCCAGAGGTCAAATTCTTTCAGAATCTTCAGCAGAAAGAAAGAAAATAAGGACGGGGGTTGGGAACTGGAAAGCTGAGTGACAGACTACAATACTTTCCAGTGCACTTTAAATAACTGTACACGATGCTGTGTCATCATACCTATAAAATCTCAATAAATAAAGCATTTTAACATTAATAGATTCAACCACAGCATGTCAGCCAATTCAAGAAAGTGCACTGAATCAGCTAAGCACACCTTTGTAGTAAAGCTGTATGTTTGAGAAATTCTTTACCCATCTGCATCCTACCCAATGGAACCCCCAACTGAGTAGGGGTATGTGGTGAATAGAATCAGGGAGGTGGGGGGGTTTACTGACTGAGTAGAGAGTAAGGAGCACAAGCGAAAAGAATAAGAGAGAGGAAAAGGAGAATAGAAAGAGAAGAGATTAATCTTTACCCAAAAAACCCTTCTTCCCCTCCCCGTAGCCTGCACCTTATTCACAGTGAATAGTAAAGTTTTCTAAATGAATAAAAGACCCCCAGCAGTCAGGCAGAGAATGCTGGAAGTCTCTTGGAAAATTGGTACTATTAAAAAGATAACACAGTTATGGCCTCTGAATGATGTACGTCAAAGTATTGACTATAGTCATACAATGGTTAAAAAAAAAAAAAACCCTAGCATTCAGATTTTTTTTCTTTCTTTCCATGTTCTAAGGGGGAAAAAAAGATCTTCCAAACTTCTTTCAAAAACAATTCTTAAGCTATTACTTAGCTGCATGTACACTGCGGAAATCTGAGCAGAATCTCCTGAACAATGACCCCACTCATTGCATACAACAGAATCACACACTACAGCCATTACGGTGTTGTTGCTACCCAGATAGAGTGGTATATCCGAATATGGTTGAGTTTAGACTGGTAAAGATCAGACATCAGTCAGTTTGATCTAATATCCAGTGTGCATATATATTAGTCCAATAAATAGCCAGATCTTATTTTGCACACATTTTGAATATGGGGAACTGAATAAAAAGAACTAATGTAATTGAACATATCTAGTCCCTGGGTGGTACTGGGCAAAAAGGGAGAACTAACTGTGTACTGTATATCATGCGTGTGATGTGATGTCATCAAAGCTGTGGTTGTAGTCTGGAACAATGTGAACAAGTTGATCAGGTCAGTTTGAGCTTGTGTAGGTAAAGTGTAAGCTGGAAGGAGAACACCTGGAGCTCCAGTTCACATAAAATAGAGGAAATGATTGACGCAGTGAAGCAATACTATTTCCTATCACTGATGTTTGATTTGCTTTTGTTTTGTCAGCATTGTCCTCGAAACATTCTAAGAAGTTTCTCTTAGGAAACGTTCTCTTAGGCTTATACAACCAGTGACAAAGAACGTCTCCAAAGTTTCCCGGTAGGCGGGAGGTTTCTGTAACCACAAACTAGCATTCAGGAAACGTAGCCGTATCGTGAAGTTTATAAGTTTCGCCACAGGTTGAAGCTAATCTAGTGTTTGTTTGTTTGTTTGTTTTTGTAGACAAACTATAATCTATCGCTTATAAAGAAATGAAAACAGACAAATCAGAAAAGGTCGACGTGAGTGAATAAATATTCTTGTATCATAGATGAACAATGAACAGTTATTTATTCATTTGCATTGCTTGCACATCTTCATTCAAAAGACACGCGGTTGTCAATAAAGAAGCCAATAAATCTCTCACCTTGCGAAACCAGGCGCGTGCCCCCCGGATCCGCGTTAACGAGCTGCTGAGGTCGTTTCTGCTTTCGGCGCGACATGATTCACGGCCAGGACTCGCAGAGTGACGACGGGGTCATCAGCGGGAGTCAGCGGGTCTCCTCGAGGTCTCGCGCTGCCGTGAATTCGTCAATTAAAGCGACAGCACAATAAAGTCGAGAAAGCGACTGGATACAACTTGAGCACTACACACGCCAAATTCAGATTGAACGTAAAGTCACGCATGCAGCACAGTTATTATTATTACTATTCTTTTTAATAATAATAATTAAAAAAAAGTTAGCACGCGCACTAGTGGCGGAGATGCAACCGTGACGTCCACTGTAGCGCGAGCTGGCGAGGAGTGCGCGCGCGTGGTGTTATTTCCTCAACAAGTCCCCTCTTTCTCAAACTTGCACGCTGTGCATGTACCCCTACTCCCAAACACACACACACACACACACACACAATCTCTCCTTGTTCTTTACTGACATTTGCATTTCAATAGCGTGGAACACCGTCTCTTTTTCTCTCCTGATCCCTCAAATCGCATTTCTCACACCATCAAAGCAATTAAAGGCAGCCTCTTTACTGTCAGAAAGCAAACTCATATTCATACCATTAATCACACTCTGTAAATTCGAACAAAAAAGTGTAAAAGGTTTATGCTGAGTTTAAGCAACCCTTTAATCACAGCAATATATATCTACAAAAAAACAAACAATGATGTCCTAAATGATGCATAGACAGAATTACTTAAGTAATAATAATAATAATACCAAATATTAAATAATAATAATAATAATAATAATAATGACTTCAGGAGCAAGGTTGATTTTCTGTATGGCAAGGGAGCCCATGTGAGTGATGGACAGATAGTAATAAGGACACGAATATCCAGTTACTAAAGAACTAAACCATGGAGTGATGACAGAAAGCAAATGTGCTGGAAAACTGCGATTAAGGAGCTACACACACTTCATACTTCATACGTGTAAATCAATTCACACATGTGCCTTTGTAACTGAGTGAAGCTCTAGGAGAGCCGAGCTCCCGTCACATCCTCGGTGTGTCCGCATATGTGGAGCTCTATTTAAAAGCCACTGAATGGAAGGGAATTTCCAACAAAGGCGACCTGGACACAGTTGAGTGAGCATCTTTCTTTCTGCACCCCGGGATCCATTGCTGCTTTGCACAATGCCTCTCTTTCACCCCGCCTGTATTCCCATACACCACGTGGAGGAGTGATGAAGGGAAAAGCCATTTTTAATTAGATGCAGCACACACATATCCATCCTAACTAATTTGTACACAGACCCCCTGAAGCAGCTCGGAGAGTTTACCTATGTCTTTAAACCTGTTTATTTAGGGACGTGTTTGAACTCTGAGCAAGCACATTGCTTAGTGAGGTGAATCTGAAATTACATTTCAAAACGTTTGAAACGCAGTAGTCCCTAGGGCCTTGATCTGATCATCCAGACATGTTCATTAAAGGCGTACTACATCGATGCTGCCTTCACGTGCTCCTGGTTTTCAGGTTGCAATTATGAAGCGTTTGCGGCTCTTATAATCGTGTACGCTGATCATGTCAGCCACTTGAGTATCCCTGTTTGTTTTCCGATCTTCCTGACATATAACAGCTACTCAAAATTGTACCTAATGCCAAAAAAAAAAAAAAAAAAAAAACTTACAGATGTACGTGTAGTCATGTCTTTAATTTAATCAGTGACAACTATAACTTGTATTAACAAAAAAAAAATTAATAAATAAAATAAAATATAAACCACCAACTTTTATTTTTTCGCAGTGAAAAAAATGATATAAAGAACCAAACCATTTGTGATCACAATTATTTCCCAAGCTCACACTTGTAATTACAAGTTGAATATCAATTAGAGCGGAAACTAGTGTTTACAGAAATTCAGGGCGCATGTGAAGGCAACATAACGAGTTACCTACTTCACAAAATCGACAAATTCCTGATTTCTTGTGGTTTTTTATTTTTTATTGAAATGTCAGGTAATTATGTTATATATGTGCCTTAAATGTTTTAATCACGTCGAATACAAACAATAGTTAAATACTGTTTAATTTTCTTGTTATATAGTGTTTTATTTTATAGCAGCCGTTAGCCGAATGCTATTTTACAGTAGTTTGGTGATTAGCTACGGTTAGCTAGCCTTAAAATAATCCTTGCTCAAGTGCTAATCTCAGTTCATCCAGCAATTGTGATTTACGCGCCCCCCTATCCTTTTTTCCTGGTTTAGCCATGTCCACGTACGACTACAGTCTGATATGTAACTTCCCCAAATGTCGAGGCAGACTGAGTGGCTTCGCCTGGGTCACAGCCTGCTCTCACATCTTCTGTGATCGGCACGGCTCCGGGGAGTTCAGCCGCACCCCGGCCATCTGCCCTGCCTGCTCCTCTGCCCTGTCTGGAAAGCTGGACATCGTTCGCACTGAGCTGGCGCCTTCAGAGCAGTACAAGGCCATGGTTTTGGTAGGATTGCGACCTGAGACCGTCCTGGATATCAGCCACCGAGCACTGGCCTTTTGGACCTATCAGGTTCGCTTTGTGTTCTAGCTGACCCACTTGGGTCAGTCCATGAAAACTCCAGGCAAACTGAGACATGAGGGGGGAAACTCCAGAACAAAAAAGGAATTTTGTTGTCCCCTCACACTGTTATGCTGACATTGCCATAAAATATAATCTGAATAAAAGTCAGAATTAATTTTATTAGCCAAGTATGAAAAACAAAGGATTAGTATTGGGTCTACAAATAAAAAGTGCTACATATAGTAATGAAGATATTATGTAATACAGATTTCTATAGGCGGCACCATGGTGTAGTGGTCGGCACTGTGGCCTCGCACCTCCAGGCGAGGGTCGAGGGGTCGATTCCCACCTCAGGTCTGTGTGCATGGAGTTTGCATGTTCTCCACGTGCTTGGTTGCTTCCTTCCAGGTACTCTGGTTTCCTCCCACAGTACAAAGACATGCAGACTAGGTTCACTGGCGTTCCCAAATTGCCCGTAGTATAGGTGTATGTCCTCTGTAATGGATTGGCACCCTGTCTACAGTGTACCTCGCTTCGTGCCCTAAGTTTCCTGAGATGGGTTTCCCCTGTAACCCTGTGCATGGGATAGGGATGTGGAACTATTGCATAGGATAGGGATATGGATGTGGAATATCCATATCCCTAGATGAATGATTGAACAGTTTTATATTAATACAAGTATACACTGCCTGGCCATAAAAGTCACAAACTCAAAAAAAAATTTTTTTTTAATTGTTCATTCACTTTTATGTTTCATTTTAACACAGAATGTGATGGTCAAATCATCTGTTCCTTTGGTATTTGGGTTAATCTCACACCAAAAAACAAAACAAAAGAAAAGAAAGAAATTCATCCCAACAGTCTTTGACTGATAGCACTTTTAATTAGTAACCTAGTGAACCAGAGTATGGGTACATTTTATGATGGAAACTTCAAAGGCCTTATGTAAGTCTAAAGTCAAATGCCTAAATGCAACTAAAAGAAAAACTCTACTGCTGTGATATCTTGCTCATTCATTACATTCAGTTCATCAGCTGACTTCATTTCATTGCCACATAATGTTGCTGAGCCTAAAGCCGACCACCTGAAGATCCTCGCTCCCTCCGCGGGGGGGGGGGGGGGGGGGG
>JAQMYG010000001.1:18329373-18345053 GCA_030014215.1 Clariallabes teugelsi | reverse complement strand
GGCTTGCTCATCAGAGACAATCTCATTATTATCTAGACACATTTTTCTCACACATACACACTTCCATAAATTTTCTTCTCAAATTTTCTTTAAATTTTTGTGCAGCTGTGTTGAGACAATGACCATTGTTAAAAGCGCTATATACATAAAATTAAATTGAATTGAATTGTAAAAGAATGACTTATAATGATATTAGGGTCAAAAGATAACCTCCTCTAACACCTGAGTTTTGAAGCCTCACATTAACTGGGTTGCGCATGTGATAAGGACACAAAAATAACAATGAATTTGTGTTTTATGGAATTCACGTTTTTTTTCATTACAGAAAATTTTACTCCTACAGTCAGTAAAAACGATCATATGTTGGAAAATTATCAACAATTTGCACCAATCTTTTGCACCAAGATCATGAAAATTTCATGATAACATTTCAATCAAAGCAAAAACACAAAAATGAGAAGGACAAATTTCTCTCTTATGCTTTTTAGAAAGTCTGAAAAAAATTATAGTTTAAAGGCGCTCAGACCTGGAGACAACAAAACCAATAACATTTATTTATTAATCTTCATTATCTGCTTAATCCTGCTTAAAGCTGTGGTGGATCCATAGTTTACCCCAGAAACATATGACTTAAATTGGGGAAACAAACTGGATTGGAGACAACACACCACACAAAACCACTTTCATCTAATTTTTGAGGCAGTTCACCTACCAGCATGTTTTTAGGTGGTGGGAGAAAACTGGAGAACCTGGAGGAAATCCAAGCTAAAAATATTATATTTAAGAAATTTCCAATACAGCTACTGATAATACAGTTATTTTAAAAAATAATAAACAAAGCTGTGGTATTTAGTAATATCTCTGTAATGTGTCGTAGCAGAATATCTGACCATCTTCAGCTTTAGTGACTGAGAAGGTTATGGCAGATTTCTGGGTTCTTTTCACACTATTTAACTTTGGATTTTGACCTGTACATTTTTGTGTCATCTAAAGAGTACTCCTCTATTATAGGGCAATTTTGTTTTGTAGATAAATTATTAAACAGTGTTGATTCTTTCATTTCCACAGAGAAACCATTGGAGGAGGCATACCCTCAGCTGTTTCACAGTATTTACTTAAAATGAGTGTCAGCTATCAGTGTAACTCTGTGAACCAGGGCTTATTTGTTGTACATCTGGATAAATGTGCTTCAGGTCAACCAAGAAAGGTTGCTTATGGAGTACAGTTTGTCCCGAGCAGAAGTGCAAGTTCGCCAAATGGAGAAGTTGATGGGACAGCAGAACCAATCCAAAGAGCATGAGCTGAACGCGATGCGAGAGGAGATTGCATCACTAAATAAGGTTATTATTTTACAGAATACTCTTAATCCTAGAATTTTGTGTGCTAGTTAATGTAAAATCAGGATTGATTGCTTTGCTGAATTGGCTAAATATTCTCTCTGTGTATCCAGAGGCTGGAGGAATATAAGCAAAAATATAATGAAGTTTCAGAGCTTCTGATGAAGAGAAACAGACAGTATCAGAAGCTTCAGGGGCTGTTTGAGACTTTAAGGCTACGCACCATGGAGGCTTCTGACAAAGATGGAGTGAACCAGGCTGCCCATCTTTTCCCCTCTGGTGAGTAGTAAGATTTGGTTGAGTGGAAGCCAAGTAGAGGAGGTCAAAGCACAGGAAAGAAAGCAACAAGAATCTTTGCCAGTTAGCTCTGTAGTGCTAAAGTTGAAACACGCACAGTAGAGTATTTATGTCTCTTAATATTTATAATGATCTCATTACATTGGCACCTGTAAAGGAGTGTGATACGGTATATAGGTAGCAAGTGAACAGTCAGTTCTCAAATCTGATGTGATAGAAGCAGAGAAACATGGGCAATCTGAGCAACCTTGACAAATTGCGATAGCTAGATGATTGAGTCAGAGCATCTCCGAAACAGCAGGTCTTGTGGGATGTTACTGGTTTACAGTGGTGCATATTTACAAAAAGTGATCCAAGGAAGGACAACCGGTGAACCAGCAACAGGTTCATGGTCAAAGAATCTTCCTTGAAGCATGTGAGGCGTTATGACTAGCCTGTCTGGTCTGATCCCTTAGAACAGTGGTTTTCAACTCCAGACCTGGGGGACCAACTGCCCTGCACGTTTTAGTGCTTTATCAGTATGTGCCGACAAAGGCACACATGCTCTTGGCAATGTTTTGCTAGGAAACACTTTGTTCCTGGCATTTATGTGGATGTTACTTTGACACATACCACATATATAAACATTGCAGACCCCTATCTAGCTAAAGTACACCCACTGATGGCAACACTATTCCCTAATAAGAATGGCCTCTTTCAGTAGGATAATCTACCCTGCCACACTGCAAAATTTGTTTAGGAATGGTTCAAGGTGTTGACTTCCAAGTGGCCTCCAACTTCCAATATCTCAAGCTAATCGAGTAACTGCGGCATGCGCTGGACAGACAAGTCAGGTCCATGAAGCTTAAGCAACTGTTGCTAACGTCTTGGTGCCAGATAGGACAGCGCAACAATAAGGAAAGCAGGAATACAGCCTGAATGGGATGCCAGTTTATTGCAGGGCGTAGTGCATAAATATTCACACTCATTCACATATAAGGGTAAATTTCAGTAACCAGCTCATCAGCTGGCATGACTTTCGGACAAGGCGAGGACAGGCAAACTGAGCTCAGGATCGAACTGAGGCAAAATTTCATTACTGGTTACTAAATTATATGATTTTAGACATTTCAGTCTCAGTGCTGCTACGTTTTACTACTTTTAGAAGAATCACGGACAAGCATTCTTAAATACTCATTTAAAAGTACAAAGGCTAAACATTTGTTTGTACATTGCTCTCATTCTTAGGATTAAGTTTAGGATTAAATGTACCAATTTCTTACAGTGCTTCATCGCAATAATCTAGGGCTGCACAATTTGATAAAATAAACAAATAAATAAATAAAATCACATTCAATACATTGTGATTTAAACTGTTATATCTAACTATTAAATATACAAATTCTTTCAGACTTATTAGGACGATGTTTACCAGTATTTAATTTAAGTCACAAAATTTTTACATATAATAAATACTTAAATTATTTACAAACTCTAATAAATTCTAGACTGTGTTTGTAGTATAATCCTTTTGCGATTATGTGATAGAACCATTACATATTCTGATTTAAATGTTTGTGATTAATTGTGCAGCACTACAATAAACCAAAATTGTATTATGAATTTATACCTACCCATCTTTATTAGTAGATTGGACCAGTTTATTCAGTACAAGAAATATAGAGCAAATCTATATTTCCTGTATCAGTACAAGAAATATAGAGATTGTTTATAGTCTAATGGTTGGTAAAGACTGATGTTCTCTACATTTGTTTCCCTCAGGAATAATTAAACAGCGTTCCCCACACAGCACTCCTCCTTTCTTAGCTGTGGGTCCAGAAGGTGACAAGCTCTTCCCTTCTTTCATAGAACCAGAGAGCTTCAAGAGCTTTTTCCAATTTAGCTCTCCACCAAGAGAGAAAGGGCATTCCTTTATGAAGAAAAACTGACTGCATAAAACCTGAGCTTGGAATGCAGGGTTTTGTTTTTTTTCATTATACTCTTATATTCTTTGAATACACTTTAATGTTGTTCAGTTTGTCACTATTGAGTTGTTACATTTCTTCACATGTTCATTGTGAAGCTGTTTATAGATAATAAAGCTGTTTGTTACTGGTGTCACCAAAGTGTTGTGCTAATTTGAGTCTTAAAATCTTATAACAATCTGTATTTTGCTTTTCTTTTCTTTTTTTTATATATATCATGTCATGTAAGACCCCCGGGTCTAATTTGTTTTCAAGACTATGTGGTGGGAGTCACCTCAAAAACCCATCACTATTCTTCTTCTTCTCTTTCTCCCCTGCTGTCTTTTATTTTCTCGCTGCTGTTAAAAACAGGGTTTAAAAACGTAGAACTCTGTGCAGCGTAGTACAATTTAGACTCCAAGCAGCTTTATCACATGCTGTAGCAAACACTTTGTCCACTTGCTTAACAAGGCAGGGTGGAATCTTTAGACGGTGGAAAGTAATCATTATGGATGATGACAATTGCCACCATCCATTGACATTCCACAGGTTTGATTTCTGGTCACACAGTTAGTTAGAAAACAAAGGCTCAACTCTGCAATTTGATGACACAATCTCTGCCTTCTCTTCTCCACTTGTTTAAGGAATGTGGTGCATGTCACCTGTTAGGTACATTTATTTAAGATCACAGTTCACTCTATAAATCAATGACATCACAGATGCTTAGGAGCACCACTGGGAAAGTTTTATTGTCTCGCATATGAGTCAGTCATCGGAATCTTTCTTTTATTGTTATTATTATTACAAAAACATCCATTGTCAGTAAAAATGAAAAATAAATACGTACAAATAAATTTGACTAAACGAAATGTTACACAATATGTACAACCAAAAATGAACAAAGTCAGCTCCGTTGTCTGCTCTCTATGCACTCGCTTATTCAGAGTGAGGTTTGTAACTGACCGAAGTCGCAGTTTGGCTTTGCATCGCTTGTCTTTTTCCGTTCACGATAAGCAGTAGAGGCGAGTCCACACGTATACTGCGGAAATCATATGACTGCAAGGAGAAGGGTTAGAGATGGAAGTGAAAAGTCTTATATGTCAAACATATGGCACATACTGATGCACAGACATGCACAGCTCAATCCACATTTAGAAAACACTGGGTTAAATATTAAACAGTGAATCTTGAGTACTTAAAAAAAAAAAACCTGTATTTATATTTATTATAGAAACAATGTAGAAATAAGAGCAAGCTCCTTTTTATTTTGATATAGCTGGCCTGAGATTTAATATATTTTATGGACCTATTACACTGTCAGGGGGGAAAAAGCTCAATTATTACACAAACAAATTTGTATGTTGTCTTCATTGTATCACCAAAGTTTTTATTTTATTTAATTTTTTTTACAAATCTATACATTAAGAAAGTAAGACTATCCTTTTAATTGGGACAAATTTAATGTCATATAAAAGGAGAAAGATTTATTATGTCTGTGTTGGTTGACACCCTGCAATAGCTGAGCTGTGTTACTGAGAGATTTAGTGCATACCAAAGTTATGACGGTTCTTTCAGTTTCAGCATCATCTGTTTGTCCTTTTAAGCTTGGTGAGTTTTGCCTTTTGTATTGTTTGTCCTGGGCCTCACTAAACAGACAATGTCTGCCATGAACATGTTTGTTGTGGATTCTGGTGAAGTCAGAGTCTTGGGTCAATTTAAGCCGGTTTTGCCAAAGGCTTTACTCCGCGCTTTAAGTTGCCTTTTCTTGTTGTTATTCACATTAAGACAAGAGTTTACAAAATTTCTCCAGTAGATGCATGTTACTATGCCTAATTTAGTCAGTTGTTCTGTTAAACTTTATGTATAAAGGTGTTAGAAGATGATCATTTTATAATTACATATAGGGGCTGAACACTTGGTGCATCTGTTTCACACTCTGTAGTGAACGAGTGTATGTACCTTATCATTGTGTGTTATGCTGTGTCGTTTCACTTGTGGTTCAGGAATAACGACCGTGTCTCCGATTAACACTCCCCAGCCATCAGCTATGTTATAAACCATGACCACATAACACGATTCCTCGCTGTCCACCATCCCAAATGTACTATAAGGACAAGAATACCATTAATACAGAATAACACAACCCTCAATGCTGTATAAATAAATAAAATGCAAGGAGTGCAAAAGAATCTAAATCTTTACTGGAATACACCTTGAAAAAGTGTTTACTAATTCACTTACAAGGCCATGCGGCCCTCTGTAGCCAAACTGAAGACGACCTTCCCCATGGCCGCGACACCGGTATTATGGCCGTGTGTAAGAGCGGTGAAAGTGCGGAGCTCCAGGCTTCCGGTGCGACCTGTCGGAGAGCGATACTGAGGCGAGGCACACGGACCCAAAGCAGACACGTTCAGGGAGGACAGCATGTTACGCAGGCGCCGTGCTTTTACTTTACCCTGAGGGACAGGGACAGAGGAAGAGATGATCACATTACAGTGGTGACAAACTGGTCACTGCATCACCAATCAGTGCTTTTTAAAATCAGCATGATTTAAAAAAAAAAAATCCACAAAACTCACCTTATTCTCCATTAGACTAGTTATTTGGTCTAGGTATTTCAGCAAAAGTTTTTCTCTTTCGATAGCTTCCTCCCAACTGGGGTCAAGAGCTGCAGCTCGGCTGTATCCAGCCAAAGCAGAACTGAACATTTCCTCATACTGGAACAGCTAATATAGCAAAATTCGTAAATAAAAGCTGAAGTTAGTAAGTCTGGAATTTTTTCAAGATAACATTCAAGATAGAAATTCCAATGAGTGAATTTCACACTGGCATGGGTGTATGTCTATATGCTGGAAAATGATAAAAGCTAAAATAAGAGCTTCTAAATGATATACACTAACTC
The DNA here is from genome assembly GCA_030014215.1 of Clariallabes teugelsi. Classification (NCBI taxonomy): domain Eukaryota; kingdom Metazoa; phylum Chordata; class Actinopteri; order Siluriformes; family Clariidae; genus Clariallabes; species Clariallabes teugelsi. The sequence goes on along the minus strand of JAQMYG010000001.1, from coordinate 18,338,574 downwards.
AAGAACATTCTTATTGAATAGTTTAAGGCAAATCAACCTAAATAGTGTCACTAAACCTCCGTCTTGTTGTGCAGGACAAAGCTACACTTTGTCAGTTGGAGTGCATCTAAATAAATGAACCATCAGTTTGAAAAAGCACAAAAACAAAAGGAACAAGAGAATTACCGTGGAACGATTGAAGTGCAGATCAGCATTTAAGGCAGATGCTTTGTCAATTTTCTCCTGAAGCAAATACACAATACATTACAATTACAATACAATTAGCAAGATAATCAGTGGAAATATACAGAATACAATGGGCTCAGAATAATCTAGCCTCTGTTTCTGTGTGTGTACTCACAGCTTGCGAATAGGCACTAAGAGCTTGCTGAGACATCTGTGGATTTTGTCCGCTGCTGAAGAACAAGGAGATGTATGCATTCCCCAAGATGTCTGCTCGGGAAAGGATTTGTTTAATTCATTTCGATTTCACTGAAACAATTTGTCATCTTTAATCTTTTATAATTCATTCAAACAATCCACACAGCATTATCTGACAATCACTGCATAAAAAAAATCTAAAGGGCAAAACACATATACACAATACTGTGCAAAGGTCTTGGGCATGTGTAGAAAAAATATGTAACCAAAGACACAAAGAATTTAGTTTTCTACAGTTTCTACAGTTTTCTACAGTTAGTTTTAAAAAAAAAATAAAAAGCAGTAAAGTTAATAAAGTCGACTCTTGGCGTGACAAGACTATGCATCTTAAAAGTGTCTCAATAGTCTAAAAATAAAGTTTGTGTCATTCTGGCTGGTACATTTTTTCTAATTGTCTTGGAGATTCAGTTCTTCTGGAGATTTGAAATAGTGCACTTGTGGCTCTTGTTGTAGGTAAATCCTGTCTATTTCATAACATGTAATTTTCTTAACTGACATACAAACACCTTTTGGAAATTCCCTCCCTTTTTCTGACTCAACAATGCAGAAATCCTAAACTGAAAATTAAGAAATTAAATACAATAAAATACTACAATAGTGTAGACACAGACATATACATGGAAACAGACAAAAATATAGACAGACACAGAGAGAGTTCATTAGCCCAGAAAATTGTTATTAAAAAAATAAAATAAAATAAAAAAAACTTACACCAGGAAGTTCCATCTGTGACATCCAGCTGCACAGCTTGCCTGGCCAGATCCACACTCTCCATAATACGCTTGCCTTGCTCTTGAGCGCCCTCATCTGGAGGCAACTGCCTCAGCACCATAGAGAGGTTTCGCAAAGACACTTTATTTTTGCTCTAAAGAATGAACAGAATGCAAATGTTACACTCAGACAGGGTTAAGTGACTCTCAGTTCCGATCAGTAACCCAGTAACCCACAGCTTTACCAGTCTGAACCACCACAGCCCTTGCTCTTGTATAACCTCATATTTACCTGCTGTAGCGCTCCAGTGAAACAGGTCTTTGCAGCAATCAGGTCTCCTTTTTTCCAGTACTGCTCCCCTAATGTATTCCATGCCTCCACCAGGCCTGGTTCCAGTTTTACTGCCCTCGAGAGGTTCTCTTCTGCTGTCTGACTAAACTGTGGAGCTATGTTCAGACATCGGCCTCGCAAAAGCAAAAACTGAGCACTGTTCCTGTAAAGATCTGCAAAGAAAAGCATAAAAACATGCATCCGAATTGTGATCCTTGTATTACATGTAGAGCGCTGCGATTAATCGTTATTTTTGATTCATTCAAATTTATGGTTTATGTCGATGTTGAAAAATGAAAATCTACTTTACAATTTCACTTTAATTTGTCTGCAGTTTGTGGCAACTGAAGGAAGCAGCATGACTAATTTATTCCAGCACCTCAAACAGAACCACATTGTTAAATGGGAGGCTATGTTATGTTGTATTAATTATTATTTTACTAAAATAACAAGAAAACCTGTTAGTCCAAATAAGCAGATCATATGTTTGGTTATATTGTTTTTGCTCAAAAAAATATTAAATACACAAACAATAAAAAAAAGATTTTTTTTTTGTCTAAAAAAACCTGGAGATTCAATTTGTAGGACATATCGCCCAGCTGTAATTACATAAAATATGAAAATATAAATGTGCATATTCTAATACAGTATGTAATGCCATATTCTCATCTAAATCTTAAATCCTACCCCCTTTATTCAAACTCACCCTATTTATGTATTTGGCCTAAGACTACATGAGGTGTGATGTATAAACACTATGATAACCACTGTGATTTGTAAGCACACTTTAAGGGTGTCTTTTCTTGTATTTATATAAACAAAAACCAAGCAGATAAAATCAACAGAAAGAAATTATAGAGCATGACAAAAGGAAACGCACTTGCCATGTGACAACAATTAAAAGGAAATATACTGTATAATGTTATTTTACACGATAAGTCACCAATGGAATCTCATTCTTCCAAAGCTAGGTTTATCTGTAGGTTTAAATTTAACTCACCTTCCTTCTCCTCCAGCTTCTTTAGTGTCTTGTTCATCTCCTGGGCAACATCATTTGGTTTTCTACTGGCTTCTTCTACGCCATGAGTCTCAAAATAGTGATCCCTAAAGTGATAGAGTCCATCTACGAGTCCCTGGGAAACAACACAACAATATATTTGGCAGAATGTAGTGTTTGTACATCCAATATTTATATTCCAGATAAAACATAATATGACCTAATGTTGCAATTCCAGACAGATAGTGTATATGATCAAAAGTTTGTAGACACCTGAGCATTGCACTTATATGTGGTTCTTCATTCAAAATGTTCCCACAGAACATTGTATAATAGGTCTTTGTATGCTGTAACATTAAGATTTTCTTTTACTGGAAATACGGGGTGCAAACCTGTTCCAGCACCAACTGTGCACCCTGCAAGGTCCATACCGACATGATACCTCTTCGTCTTCTTAAATGTCCATAATGACATGGTCCCTCTTCTTCTTCTTAATGTCCATAACGACATGGTCCCTCTTCTTCTTCTTAATATATATAAAACGCAATGTCCCTCTTCTTCTTCTTAATGTCCTTAACAACATGGTCCCTCTTCTTCTTCTTAATGTCCATAACGTCATGGTCCCTCTTTTTCTTCATCTTAATGTCCATAACAACATGGTCCCTCTTCTTCTTCTTCTTAAATGTCCACAACAACATGGTCCCTCTTTTTCTTCGTCTTAATGTCCACAACAACATGGTTCCTCTTCTTCTTCTTCTTAAATGTCCACAACAACATGATACTTCTTCTCAATGTTTACAACAACATGGTTCTTCTTCTTCTTCTCAATGTTTACAACATGGTTCTTCTTCTTCTTCTCAATGTTTACAACAACATGGTTCTTCTTCTTCTTTTTCTTCTTAATGTCCACACCAACATGGTTCTTCTTCTTCTTAACGTCCACAATAGCATGTTCTTGTGGCTGAAGAAGCAGAAATCTCTTACAGCTATGCATTCACATTTAATACACATTCTTCACAGAGGAGTGTACTGTATTATAACAGCAAATTGGAGGAGGATGTTCAGATGACACATAAGGGTGTGATTATCAGAAATAAACACAATCTTCTCCGTTTACTGGATGTGCTTAAAACACACACATATACACGATATACTACAATTCATAATACACACAAACTAAAGAAGCCATACAGTATAAAAGCTAAATACTCCACACATACTGTAGGTGTACATGTTGAGGTGATCTATCTACATGCACTCTCACAACCAGAGCTCACGTTACCTTACTAGTTAATGCATTGCTGACTTGTTTGCAAACTGTCTATATAAACGCACAACACACACATATGAAATAATAGTTTTTACACCATGTATACAGTAAGCAGTAGAGTTATATCCCTGTAGCTTGTGCTGCCAGTGAGCCATGTTTTTGTTGTTAGAGACGGAATGCTAAGCAACAGCACGACCACCTCAACTAGGAAATTAGCAATTTGTCTAGCACCCCTTATTCCAGATATAAACTACGTACAGCGTTAGGATGTGAAACTCATACCTTTAATACTTGCAAGTCGTCTTTATCAGATGTTTTATGCTCACCATCGTTATCAATGTCAGCCATCTTTAGACAGAAGAAAGCCGAGCCACCAGACTGCGGTTACTCCCCCTGCTGGTCAGGAAGCCACAACGCACAACGACATGTTGTTCATGTGTAAAAAATAAAAAATAAAAAAAATAAAATAATTATCGTCCTTTCTCTCTTTTAACAAATCACACGACTTGATAGTTTCAATTGGTTTACCTCTGAAACAAGCTTTTACATTTATTGTGTAAATATGTGTAATATAAAGTATTGTTCAGAATGACTCGGACCGCGCATGCGCAGAAGCGGTCACATGCTTCCGTCATGAGACTGTTGTAGTGTAGTTTATCCGGAAAGATGAAGTTTTCACTGCTGTGTCTTGGGTTATTGTGTGTTTTTGTGTCTCTGAGTTATTCTAAAGAAACTATCCAGACATTCGTCATCCCTCACAGTCACATGGATGTCGGATGGGTGTACACAGTGCAGGTAAGCTAAACACACACACTGGGGTAAAAGTTACTCCCCGCCCTCGACATGTCAGCGTTTACCCTCACAGACTTATTGATGTTTGAGTGTAAATAATGTCAAATGGCAACTAATGACGAATTTATCCAAATGTCTTCTTGTCTTCTTGGTGTTTACAGGAGGTTGACATTCACTATTTTGCACTAGCGCCACCTACTGGTCATTATCTCCCTCATCTTCCTTTCATTTGATATCCTCCTTTCCTAGTCTCTTTGCCCCTGAGGAAGCCTTGACTTGTTTCCTCTTGTCTAAATTACTTATCACAGTCCACACAACCTTTCCAAATTCACATCGCTCCTCCGCTGAACGTTGGCATGAAGACCGCTGTCTTTCCTCATTTCCCACTAGGATGATGGCGGAGGATGGTTTTACAGTACCAGTCAAAAGTTTGGACACAAGATTGGATTTATGCTGCACATCTCTTGTTTCAAATTCACATTTTTTCTGTCTTTCCACTCTACCCTACCTTTCTTTTTATAGGTCGCATAAGCATTTCACTGCATCTCATACCGTGTATGTGGCAAATAAAATTAGAATTGTATTATTCTTTACATTCTACACCATCGGTTCATGTGATCTCTGTTCAAGGCTGAAGGTCCAAAACAGTTGGTGATCAGCAAATAACTTGCTTATACCTTACACGCAACTTAAATTCATGTTTAAGGCTCTCTGAGACAAAATACATTCAAACCTAGTGGAAAACATGCCTCGGTTGACTGCAATCAGATGACTAAACCAAAGTAACTCTAACTTTACAGCAGCTTGCATTCCAAGTTAATACAAAATAAATGCTGCTGTTTTTCTGAAACTTGTTGCTTGTGAACCTAAATAGCTCCAACTTAAAAACTACATCATTTATTTTACAGTAGTAGAGTTTACAACTATTTTCATTGACTGATTTTCATGCCTAAACAAACAAAATAAGCAAAAGGTTTTTATTATTATAATTTTTTTTTTCATTTTGTTTTTTTATACCTAAATAATCTGATTAAACATTACACTGATCTTAAAGGAAAACACAAGGCACTGCAATATCAAAATCATTTAGAAGTAAAAGTTAAATGGCGTCCAGAGGTGCTGTTTACATGTTGCATCAAAAAAATGAGTGGAAAACACCAGCCGTTATTTATAGTCAAGCCAGGGGAAAATAATGCAGTGTTTGGGTGAATCCCAACGTTCAAGCCGGAGCACACACAAGAATTTTACCAGCTGATCCAGCAGGACAGAAAGAGGGAAGTTGATTGGTTGGTTCTTGTCAAAACATGTTTTTTGTTTCTTGTTTTATGGTGATTGGCATTCAGTAAGCCGCATTACCGCCACCTATAGGTACCACTTTGCCTCATCTTCCCAACCTTTTAAAGCCAGTTTTCCAGTCCAGGCAAAGAAACCAGCACTGATCAGTGACACCCACCCAAGTTCTAGCGGACTTTTTCCATCTCGCTGCAACGTATTTAAAATAGCAAATCTGAGCAGGTCAAAGTCAAGACTTCTTAACAGCCCTGAGGACAGTCAAAATGCACAGAAGCATAATCTGAGAAATGGCACAGTCTGCCTTCAATTAGCTGCCTGAACCTTGGCACAAAAAGGTATGATCACTAGACAGAGACACTGATCTTATCTTGGCACATTTGCACTTTGGATCGAGACCTCCTTACGGCACAGGGGACGTGATGTACACATTGGACGTGCAATACAGACCATAATTTGAATGGGCACCTGTTGATTATCCCTTAAACTCTGTGACGAACTCCGACTCTTGAACTCTGTGATGTTAAACACCATACGCTCACCGACTGTCATCCCTGCTATGACACCGACGTCAAAGAGGGAAACTATTACATTTAGCCTTAATCTCGGGTCAGGATCGCCGCAGTGATCTCAAAATCTCAAATAAACAGTGTGGAATGTTTGGAAACAGTAAAATCTCACTGACACCAATAAATTGCATTATTTTTATTTATTTATTTGTTTATTTAATTAGGGCCGAACACTAAGCATTGCTGCGCACCGGCAACCGATGCCGCATACATGGGGCATATAGCACAAGGGTAATTTGCAGCCCCCGTCCCAGATTAGGCTTTTACATCAAGACAAAACAAACATATATTGTACATATTAAAGATATATGTGTAATTTGGTAAAAATTGTCAGTAATTTTTCAAATAAATCTGACTGATTCCATTTATGTTTACAGTTAAAATAGGTGTCGAGAACCTCTGCTTTAGCATGTGATACTGATGATGATGATGATGTTGGTGTTCCCCATAGGAGAGTATGCATGCTTACGCAGCGAACGTGTACACCACCGTTGTCGAGGAACTAACAAGGGATAAGAGTCGCAAGTTCATTGCAGTTGAGCAAGAATTCTTCCGACTTTGGTGGGATAGCACAGCATCTCAATGGCACAAGAAACAGGTGAGTAATAAACCTTCACTGCGGTTACTCTAGGCACTTATTAACAATGGCTGCTGCATTTCCTTAGATTTTTTTCCCCCTGAGCTTGTTAGCGAGGATACATGCTGTCTTTTAATGGAGGCTTGGTTCCATGTCAGGTGAGACAGCTTTTGCAGGAAGGTCGTCTCGAGTTCATCATTGGAGGTCAGGTGATGCATGACGAGGCAGTGACGGATATTGACGATGCCATCCTTCAGCTCACAGGTTTGGCTATTATGTGCATGCTTCACTTTTTATTTATTCAAACTGAGGAGCACGACTCTGATGTGCAACTTCCACATAAATGTGGTCGGTAACTCAAGATGTCTGATTTATATGTATACGTTGATTCCATTCAACTACCAGCTCACAAATGATGTCAAGTAAATGTGATGATCTTGTACAACTGATAGTAAGGTTTATCAGCTTAATTACAAATCAATTGTTTATCATTAAGCCTTTGTCCCAACATATGAAGGCCAGCTTGTATGATAAAGTTTTTATTTATAGATAATAATATAAATGCATTTTAACTCATTGTAAAATAAGATTATGCAGCTTATGCATGTGTTACAATAGTATTTTAAGAGATCAGGTACATCTGTGGTAATTCGGCTTTTCATTAAACTCCCCCTGACTCACTAGGTAAATCCTTAATTTTCTGATACACTCATACACATATTGTACCTTCCATCTTTCCTCTCTTTATTATAGAGGGACATGGGTTCTTATATGAAACATTTGGCGTCAGGCCTCGCTTCTCCTGGCATGTCGATCCCTTTGGCGCCTCTGCCAGCACTCCGGTCCTTTTTGCCCTGGCTGGATTTGACGCTCATCTGATCTCTCGTATCGACTACGACCTAAAAGATGACATGCAGAAGAACAAGGTAGTCCTGCTTTCCTAAATATCCCACATATGTGTTTGAAAGTATGAAAACTGTGCCATGATAAATATCATCGCTACACATATGTATACAGAGACTGCAATTTGTGTGGAGAGGGTCATTTTCACTTGGCGCGTCCCAGGAGATTTTCACACACACAATGGACCAGTACAGTTACTGCACACCATCATACCTCCCCTTCTCAAATAGGTAAGTCATTACATTATCTAATCATAATCTAATCTGTATTACCAACTATATATGTACAGTATACAGACACACCTACAGTAATGACATCCTTTGTATTGTTAATAGGTCAGGGTTTTATTGGAATGGAGTTGCTCTATTTCCAGACCCACCTAAAGATGGCATATATCCCAACATGAGCCTCCCAGTTACGAAGGACACTTTGGAGCCCTATGCCCAAACCATGGTGAACAACATTAAACAAAGAGCTGAGTGGTTCCAGACCAACCATGTTCTCTGGCCTTGGGTTAGTTTAGTTTTATACTGATACCATCCAATGTTACACACATTGCTGTTATTCATGTACCCACCCATCTGTTCATGTGTTAACATTTTTTTAGGGATGTGACAAGCAGTTCTACAATGCCTCGGTGCAGTTCACAAATATGGACGTGTTAATGAATTATATCAACCAGCATAGCGAGGAGTTCGGCGTGACTGTTCAGTATGCCACACTTAAAGACTACTTCCAAGCTTTGTACCAATCAAATATGTCCTGGGCGGTGAGGGGAAGCCAAGACTTTCTCCCCTATTCCACTGGTAAGTTCATTCTATTCTAAATTTGGCAACTAGTTATGTTAGTCTTGCACTTCTACAGTTCGGCCACAGATTCTACAAGTCACTGGACCTGTACTGCGTAACTACAAACATATATATATATATTTTTTTTTTTTATTGCTTTCAGAACAGTTTCAGGCATGGACGGGGTTCTATGCCTCAAGAAATGTTCTGAAAGGAGTTGCACGGAGAGCCAGTTCCCTTTCCTATGCTGCGGAGTCTTTATTTGTGCGGTACCGGATCAAGTACCCAGATGGCCCTGTCCAGAAAGAGTGGGCCATGGACAAACTTAAAGCCATCAGATGGGCTGTCTCTGAGGTGTGTGTGAGTGCGTTCCGTGCAGGACTTTGCAGATGTCTTAGCCATAATTCTTTCATTAATTTTTTTTGCTCTATAATGTTGTGTGTGTGTGTGTGTGTGTGTATATATATATATATATATTAGGGCTGCACGATATTAGGAAAATATGCGATATTGTTGTTGAATATTGCGATAACGATATTTCTTGCGATATTAGC
>JAQMYG010000001.1:18297468-18329273 GCA_030014215.1 Clariallabes teugelsi | reverse complement strand
ATAAAATGCTGCCTTTATTTATTTTTTTATTAATTCAGGTTCAGCATCATGATGGCATTACAGGAACAGAATCACCAAAAGTAGCTGATATGTACATGGATCACCTCCTGCAAGGTATGATGGGAGTGCAGGAACTCTTGGCAGCCATGTTTCTTCTGCCGCAAAATCCTGGCATTCCTATCAACTCATTTGGTCCAGGTGAGCACGTACTTCCGGTTCATTTATATATGCTCTAGAATCACTGATCAGCACCTACTACTGATATACAGTATGAATGGGTTAATAATGCATAATCATCTGTATGTAATCCAGAGTTGTCAAAGGAGCTTGAGCAGCACATCATTGTGTACAACCCACTTGCATGGAACATTACAACATACATCAACATTTCTGTAAAATATCCAATGGCCCTTGTGTTTGATGATGACGGCAAAGCAGTTCCTGCTCAGGTACTGTAGCTCAATCAGACTCTCACCCGTCTCATACCTGTGTTCTACATTTGACATCTGTTTTTTTTTTATGTGCCTGTTTTTTTTATATCTATTCCTAATTAACAGTTTGCTGTGTCGTGCTGTACGTAAGTGATTAGTGAACCTGTGCAACATACTCTTTCAGATCCAACAGTCTGCAGAGTCACCAGACGACTATGACCTTTTCATCGTGGTGGAACTGGGTGGACTTCAGTATAGAAAGTACCTCATCCAGTTTCCACAGTCAAAGTGCATCACTGGTTCTACCTGTGGACTCACTCACGCAGCGCGGGTGGTGAAGTTTAAGAGACGCAACGTTAGTGAGTGGAAGAAAACAGGGAGAAAGCTCTTGCCTGTGCTGAACGACTGCTACACGCTGCTGTTCGACCAGGAGACTAATCTCCTGCATAGTATAAAACTCAGGTCACCTTAAAAAACATTTTTTTTCTTCTACTTTATGTTATGAGAAGTGCTGAGTAGGAGTATTTTTTTTTTAAACATAAATTTTACACACTTTAAGCATGAGATAATAAGAATATGATGGTCATGCTCAGGATCAAGTGAAGTGAATTTACCTGTCTTTTTTGCATTGTTCTCTAGAACATTGTCTTAGTTAAAGGAGTCATATTTGAGCAAATAATAGGCGAAAGGACAATTTTCCAAAAAGGAATTAATTTGTGGTTCCTGAATATTTTGTTCCAGGCATGAGACAATGACAGTTAAGGTACAGCAAGACTTTTGGGAATACAAGGCAAATGGAGATGTGCATGTCGGACCTATCTCCGATAACTATATCTTTACAGCCAACGATGCTTTTCCTGGATACAAATCTGTCTCGATGCAAATAATTCCAGGGAAAATCATTTCTGAAATCCGTCAGTTTTTCTACAGGTAAACAACAAAAAAAAAGATCCTTATACAGTACATTCTTCAATAAACATATAGATAATCCACACATATCATTGTTGTAAATTAAAGTAGAAGTAACTATTTTTTTAGAAAGATTCTAATTTAGCGTCTCTCTTCAGGGAGGAATCTGACAAGAACCACAGTTACTCAGTGGTCACGCGGGTGCCGGTGGGTTTCAAAGACGACTTATTATGCCAGAGACTGGATCAGAGCTATGCAGTGGGCCCCCTACTGGTGAACAGAGAAGCTGTGCTCAGGACCAGCACAAGTCTGAGTAACAACAGGACAATATATACTGACAATAATGGCTACCAGATGATGAAGAGGGAGTACAAGAAGTATATGGAAAATACATTATCCCGAGTAAGAACAAAAAAAGACTTGTTTTGAATTGATCATGCTAAATATATCTTGTATATTTACTTAGATATGCATGTTGGTCCTTGTGTATATGTGTGCAGAACTATTACCCTATGGTACGTGGAGCATACATCGAGGATGACGACAGCAGATTGGTGCTAATCAGCGAGAGGGCGCATGGGGTGGCTAGTCTCAGCCAGGGCCAGATAGAGGTACTAGTACTCTTTACCCACTGTCAAATGAATTATTGTTTTTGGCATGTTAAAAGTCATCAGGATTGAGGCTGTTTACTCTTTGAACTATAAATTGTATGGCATGTAAAGCAGAAAATAAATTGCCATGTGATGTAAACATTTTAAAGGAAACACTTTAATGAATTTTAGACACTCTGAACAGTCAGCTATACCATTAAAACATTACAATTGATTATCAATTATATACCAGTAAACCCGTGATAGAATCATGGCCACCCATGGATCATTTATGCTCATGGGGACCAAATCCCAGCCTGAACCGATTCCAGAGAAGATTCAATGTAGCACAGCTTGCCAAAAGAAAGGCACCAGAACACTCAGTGCACCACAGCGTGCCGCTCATGGAGCCCAGCATGTAAAAAGCCCTAGCCTGCTGACGTGGGCTCCAAACTCCTCAGATCCCAATCCAACTGAGGACATAGAGGATGTGCCGGACAAACAAGTCCCATCCACAGTGGCTCCACCCCATGACCCACAACACTAAAAAGATTCGCTGCCTACTTCCTATTGAATCTTCCCAGTACCAGACACTATAGCACACCCCAGAGGTCTTGGGGAGTCATTACGCGAGGCTCCAGAGCTGACCAAGGGGCCTATACAGTATTGTGCTTAATGTTTTGTGTTGTAATGTACTGATGATAAAGCATATCAACGAATGGTAAAATAACACTTTATTGTTGTTAATGACTAGGTAATTTATAACCACTCTTCAAATGGCTCTGTAGACTCTTAAACTGTTCCTTTGTAGATTATTTAAATTATAAATGCGTCATAGTTCAGTCCATGCAGACTCTATTGCTGCATTTTATCAAGTTATGCAGAGACAAAAAATCATCAGTTTAGATGCTGAAAATAAGTCAATGCAATGACAATGGTCGTTTGAAAGGTGACTAAAGCAGACCGCCTGATAATATCCAACTGTGAAGTGTCTAAACCTAGTCTAAGATTTGTTTACAAATGCACTTGTTTACAGTCTAAGATGCAGCCTCATGTATGTTCCTCTACAATGCTGTTACTCTTAAAATATAAAAGTGAAAAAAAGACTCTTATTCTGTCAAGTAGAACTGCTTGTTTATGGCAAAAATCATAATCACGATCACTTTGGAAACATCTTGCATTATTCAGCTTTAAATAAAACAATGTGGTGTTTTTGACATTGGACATAAATACCACACCCTGGGTGAGAGATGAAAGTGCACTGCTGTAAAGTAAAAGGATGTGATGGATTTCTAACAGATTTCTAAAGGAATGCCACACAATAATAATTTAATGTCAATGATCTTGTTTTCATAAAGGTTGGAAGCCAAGATTGTAATTGAAATGGAAATTCGATGACTTGCCCAGCCATACTGTCGAGTATAAATTACTAGTACTATTCTATTACTAGACTCCCTTTTGCCTTTAGAACTTTATGGAATGGATTCAACAAGGTGGAAGATTTTGGTCCATATTGCCATGATAGCATCACTTGTTGCAGATTTGCTCGCAGCACATTCATGATGTGTGAATCTCCCGTTCCATCACATTCCTAAGGTGCTCTATTGGATTGAGATCTGGTGACTGTGCCGACCATTTGAGTATAGAGAACTCATTGTTATGAGATGGTTTTCGCTTTGTGACATGGCGTGTTATCCTGATGGAAGTATTTTTCAAAAGATGAGTAAACTGTGGTCATAATAAAGGGCTTTTTTTCCTGTGGTGGTGCTGTAGGTTATGCTTCACAGGCGGCTTTGGAACAACCAGGAGTGGAATCTGGGATATAATCTGACCCTGAATGATTCCTCAGTGGTGCGGCCAGTTCTGTGGATGATGGTCGGCTCTCCTGGTACAATGGCTTCTCTCTATCAGCGAGCAGCAGTACAACTACAGCATAGACCTGTGGTTTTAGCTATCAACAAACCAGGTGAGTTATAGCACAGAGTTATGTAAATACGATTTGAACGCAGAAACAGTTGAAGGAATTGTATTTGATACACAGCCTGAAATACCAACAAGAATTAGATCACACGGATTGAGGACAAAATTGAAGATCCCTGATCCACAGAACACAAGATCATTAAAAATCCTCTTTTTCCTTGAATAGAAAAGCCATGGCATAGGAGAGAGCGCTGGAATGGACCCAGAGTCCAGCCTGTAGTTTTACCTCAGAATCTCCACCTTCAGTATCTCAGTATTCCTGGTTGGAACTACAACCAAAAACACACCCAGCACCTTCAGGATCTCAACTCTGGTACATACAGTAGATACCTCCAGATTATATACACACAAAAAACTGATCATAATCTACAGCCTGTTTTAATAAAATCCACTTTTTTGATTTTAGGAAGCAGAATGGAAATTTCATGTTATTTGTCATATTTATTGTAGGTGAAGAAAAAACTTCTAAATCAGACTTTGACTTGGTTCTTTTGAGGATTACTCACTTGTATGAGAAAGGAGAGGATCCTGTTCTGTCCAAACCTACCACCATCAACCTAAAGGTAAAACTATGACATGTACTGATTTATTTGTGATTTGCCTCTAATATGACTTCAGTGTAAGCGCAGATAGGATCGAACCAGATTATCGTTTCAAACGCATAGATGAAGGGTTTAGAGATTTTTTTTTCTGTTTGCTTATGGAAAAAGTGAAAAGTGTAGCAGGAACAACTACTGAAAAAATGTAGCAACAAGAGCTATGGAAAAGCATCAGTTTGTTTATGAAATTAACTTTTTTCTTTCCCATTTAGGAAGTTCTGCAGGGCATAGGGGAACTAAAGGAAATGCAGGAACGTTCCCTTACAGGAACCTGGGACATTGCAGACCTCCAGAGATGGAGCTGGAGGACGACTGAAAAGCCACATAACACAAGTATTACTGATTTTCTTCGTCCAGACTTTAAGTACACCATACATTAAGTCCTGCATATTCTTCACATTCTATTGTGGATTTAATAATGAATGAATAATGAGTTCATAATGAGTTTGTGCATGTGTGTGTGTCTTCCAGAGAGTACCGGCTCTTTTAAGAGTGTGACCAAAGACTTCAGCGTGACCGTATCGCCAAAGGAGATTAGAACGTTCTTTCTTTACTTTAAGTAGTTGTTAGACTTGTTTCATGACTCACTGGTAAGATCAGTTACATCAAAAAATGGTGTTTTTGTAAAACAATCTGTTCTTAAATCTTGGACAAATTATTTAACTGGAATCAGAGTTTTAAAAAAAATTGGTCTTGTCCAAGATTTAAGAACAGATTGTTTTTGTTTTTTTTGTTTTTTTTACAAAAACACCATTTCAACGGTCTTCTGTGAAGACTATTACATTACGCTGTTTCTGTATTGCTTGGTGATTTCTTGATTATGTTTTCTCATCTTCTCCTCAAGGCAGGTTTCTATTGAAATATTGAAATTTCAATAAAGTGATTATAATTTTTGTATGAGGTTACTGGGTGTCAGCATTTTATTCCACCTCCAAAGATAGTCAGGGTACCAAGTATAAAAAATAATTCTTCTTCATTCCAGTGTAACCAGTTCCACAATAACGACAGCACAGAAAATTTAAAGATACACATGACAAGCATACCATAACAAGCATTGTCACATGATCATTGTCACATGATGATTTATTTTTGTATTTTATCTCGTTTAAAGTACATTTCCATTTTTTAATCATACAATAATTATTTCTTTTTTTTGTATTACTCTGTGTTGTGTCTCACTTTTTTTTCTTGTGAGATGATAACTGAGCTATTATATCTCCTTCATAAAAGCTTTATAAGGCATAGACAGACCTCACTTTATATGAGCTCACAAAAATAGTTAACTACGAGTACTAAATGTCTTTTTAACTACCTGAATTAATCATGATTTATATTAGGAATATGTGTTCATAAAGCGTTTATTTAAGCACATATAAAAACAATTGGATTTATACTTTCACTTTCTAAATGATTTTATGAACCACTGAAAACCCCTGAGTTCTATGTAATTTAATATTTAGCTTAAAATTATTATTTGATCATTAAAAGAGTATCGAAATGCATTTCTTAAATATATACAGTATTTTGATCAATAATAACGCTTTAATAACGGCATTTATAAACTGGTTGCTAATGCCTAATAATGTAGAAGCAATGCTTTCAAAATGATGAATTAATTATTTTATCAGATCAAGTTCACTGCACATCAAATATAAGTATTGTGAAGTCATTTTATTTACCACTGTAGCAGGCAAAGGGAAGCTTGCTGTAACATGTGTAATCATTCAATTTGCCCCCATATAACAGCCACACATGTGCACAATGTTCCTGTCTCGCAGCATTATTTGGCTCTCCGGGTTTCCAGTCCAGGTAAGTAGGGTTGCTCTGATCGGACCATAACCAAGTTCTGTAAAGTCCAATCCAAACGCTTTGGCCTCCTGCTAACGTTTGTATTTTTTCATTGTCGGAAGTGCTCCAGATGCTGGCCAGGTCTGTGTAATACTCTCTGCAATACTGACGGGCATCAGAGGCATTCATACTCGCATCAACCACTACAAAACTGTTGCTGGCCCCTAAAGTAATTTATATAAAATATAAACAGCAACCATCATCATCATCATCATTATGCTTAAAATAAATGAATGAATGTGCATTAGGAATACGCTGTTACATTAAGATATTTGTTCAAATATTTAATGTAAAACTCACCATCATAACAAGCAAAATATCTCAAAGTGTCACATGATAAGTCGCTCCAAGATCCATCTGGTAGCATCTCTGTACACAATCGATTTCCACCATCATTATCTGGTTTTGCTGCAGCCCAATTCCGGTAATTCCTCTCACCCGGTCCGTAGAATGACTTATTATTCAGATACCATTTCCAGCTATTCAGCACATCCTCATATAACCCAATCCAGATTCCCCCATTGCTACTGAAACTGGTAGTTATAGTAGCAATAAGTCTGTTTTGATCCTTATCATCTTCAACAGTGGCTAGGTCAATGTAATTCTCCCTGCAGTAACTCTGTGCATCAGTCCAATTCATAGGGTCGTTTATAAAGTAATACTGCCGATCGAGGCAGGAGGAGAGCGTAACCAGGCCTGTAAAAGATAAATATATTAAACACATTACATAAGCAACAAACACACTGAACATACTATACATCATGACTATGATAAATATTATTTTCCCCAGCAGTTTGTCATTTCAATTACATAGTTACCTAAAACGATCATAAACATAAGCATGGCTCTCATTTCAGCGTTAAACCAGTTGCTTCCAAGACTGATTGCGTGAATGTGATAACAATGTGAAAATCAGCGTGTGAGTGTTCCGATGTACTTTAAGTATTTGTGCGTTTGGTAGCATGCAAGGTTTATCCAGTCTGTTCACATTTTTACTGTAGAGAAAGGTTAGAAGCAGCATATAAATCATTTCCTCATTCCTGCTTTACTATATTCTTTACCAGCACTATGACTGGGAGGGGATTGCATGCCTTATACTATAGCATGGGTGAAAGAGGTCTTTTGTCAGAGTTTGTTTCACTCCTTGAGATGTGTTTCTCCTTGTATCTCCACCCCGGTGAAAACAGCGGTATATAAGTTTTCTACAATATTAAAATTCTTTAAGATGCAGTAATATATAGCACAATTCTACACAAGGCTAATTTTGAATGCCTTACAAAGGAACAGTAAAGAAGGTAGCCTAGACGTATAAAATGTTTAAATAGGCAAAGTGTGCTAACACATTTTAACAGATGGGTATTAACAACAGCTTTGCTTTGGATAAACAAATATCAGTGTTATAAAGTCAGTCCTGTAATGTCTGTGACATTACTGTATATGAAATTCTTTCTTCGCATATCCCAGCGTAACTGGGGTCAGAGCGCAGGATCAGCCATGATGCAGCGCACCTGGAGCAGACAGGGTTAAGGGCCTTGCTCAAGGGCCCAACAATGGAAACTTGGTGGAGCTGGGGCTCGAACTGCCAACCTTCTGAACAGTAACCAAACTGGAGCACTGTCCTCACACCTTCCCTTTAAATATGGTCAGGTGAACACCGGGATTCCTCTAGTGATTTGGAGAGAAAGTCTCATTTGAATAAAAACATGTAATCGAAACAACTGATGGGACATTACATCATATGGGAACAGACTGTGCTAAGTTATCATGTAGAATGGATACCACTGTACCTCTGGGTACCACTGTACCTCTCTTTGGTTGTTCAGGCCTATGGTGGTTTGGCTCTGGATCTGGCCTCACTGGGGTTGCCACTTTCTTAGCTGATCTTATCTGTGGTTAGGGGTCAGTAAGTTAATCAGAGCATACTGTATTACATTGGCCTGCATGGCTTAACAGATGTGTTATGGTTCAATGCAGTTATTTTTGCTTTATTAGGACTGCTAATCTGTATCTCTATCATTTTATGTAATTCAACTGAGAGTGAAAAATAGATTTAAAGCATCATGACATACCATCCAGTGTGTATTTCTGACTCACACACAGTGTTCCTGGTAAAAGCTTGGATCCTCTATGATCCTGTCCAGGATGAAGGAGTTACTCCTGGGTTATGAAGAACAAAGCCTTGAGACAAGAGCAATATTCTTGAATACCCAAAAAATGTCACCCAAAAACCGTTAAATTTTTTCACAAAGTTTTTGCCTTTTTTGTTTTTAAATTATTTTTGTCCTCCATAAGTGAAAGTGTCTATAGTAGTGTATGTACAAATGCAGTGTAGTCCAAGTCTCCAGAGAGATTCTGACATTTCAGACAAGAGGCCATCATGAGGTGTACAGTTAAAGAGAACAAAATGCTGAAGCAAAAGAAATTGTTCAACAGATACATTCAACTGTACATCAGGTTCTACGGAGAAAAAGCGTTTAAAGTAAGACAGCCTGTTTACAGTTAAACCTTGGATTACGAGCATAATTCGTTCCGGAAGCATGCCTTTATATCAAAGCACTTGTAGATTAAAGTGAATTTCCCCCATAAGAAATAATGGAAACTCTGTTGATTCGTTCCACAACCAAAAAATTACCAAATAATTTAATAATTGATAATTATAAAAAAATTAAAAAAAATTAATACAAAAAAACAATTAATACAAAATGTAAAGTAAAAATTAACCTGCACTTTACCTTTGAAAAGAGTCCCAACAGAGTGTTTTCATTAGAGTGTGTGTGTTTGTTTAGGACGACTCTTACACAAACACACACACACACACACACACACACACACACACACACAAACAGAAACACAAACGGTAACTCACCAAGTTACTCGCAATCCAAGGTTCAGCATGAAGAGAAGGAGAAAATGCCATTGGATTATAAATGTCAAGAATTGTTGAAATGCTGGTGGTGATAAACATACGTAACACTTGGCAGATCTACAAACTGCTGACTTGAAGTAAATAGTGGCACTGCGTATGGATTGTACTTGAAATACTATGAATTCTCTTAAACTATAAACAATACATTTGGACTTTGTATTATGTTTGACTGCAATGTATGTGCTTACATTTCATATAAACGTTACTTAGTGAACATCTGATTATTTTAAATAAAATGTTAATAAATGTTAACAAATGTGTATATAGTATATACCTTATCAAACTCCTATGTGATTGTGGTGACACTTTTATTTTGATGGCACTGGTAAGGTTACCATGAATTAGGACCTGTGGAAGATCATGAAATAAAAGAGATATTAAATATTGGTGTTTATCAACATCTGCAGTCTACAAATAGCACATGTCTTACATTGATTTTAATTTAAGTAGAATATATTGGATTATTAAATATTTAACATTCAACAATGAAAAGGTACAAAAAATGCTTGTAATAGGTTTTTAATTTCAGACTGTGTTAGATTTCTGCTGGAGATAAGTCTGGCACGCATTCCAATCACATACGCTAGAAAGAGAGGAAAGCAATACTTACATTTTACCTTTACACATCTTTTGAATTATATCCCAGGTAGCATTTTTCTTCCTGGATAACCTATTCTTGGAATGACTTATAATTATATATTACAACCAAATTTAAAACTGAAGACAAAAATACTCATTTCTAAATACCAGGGTTACATCTTGACCATGGATGGCACAGGAGTTGTGGTTGTGATCACTGTTGTATCTGTAATGTGGAAAATACTGATGATATAATGTAGCATTATTGAGAAACAACTTGACCAGGAAGCATCATAACACTATTTTGTACACTCATAGCACACAATTTATTGTTTAAATGAATCCAGAAAACTAATGGGGTAACAAAACCCACCAAAGTGAGTGCTTTCCAGCATGCACTACATAGAGTATTTCCATAATCCTATACAATAACAAGAAATATCAGGCAGTAAATATAATTAACCATTAGCAGCGGGGGCTCGCAGGTATACAAATAAATGCCTGCTATGTGAAAGCACAGTAATACTACATTAATAAAAGATACAGTATGATCAAATGACAGTAATCAAAAATAACAGATACAGAAGAATTTTTACAATGGCACCTGCCTGGAGTTGTATTTGATATAACTGTAGTTGAAGTTTGTATAACTGGAGCTGTAGTTGGTATAACTCCAATAAGGAAACAAGATAATGCTTAATTATAGCCTTGGGCCAGTTTTTACTTTCAACATTAACACACACTCACAGAGATGTGAAGTTACATCAATGAGACTTTTTTTTTATTTAAACAAATATAGAAACAAAAATGCACTTGTTTTTCAGTTAGTCAAAGTTCATCAAATATATGAACAAAAGTATTCATTCATTCATTCATTCATTTTCTGTACCGCTTTATCCTGTATTTCGGGTCGCGGGGACCTGGAGCCTATCCCAGGAGACTTAGGGCACGAGGCGGGGTACACCCTGGACAGGGTGAACAAAAGTATTGTGAAGTCATATTATTTATCACTGTAGCAGGCAAATTTGCCACCGTAAAACAGCCACACAGCTACACAATGTTCCTGTCCCCCAGCATTAAATACATATATATGTACAGTATTAAATACATATATATAATATGTATTTTATATATATATATATTTACTGATGGGCATCAGAGGCATTCAATCCCACTGTAATCACTACAAAACTGTTGTTGACCCCTAAAGTAATTGATATAAAGTACAAACAGCAATCATTATCATCATACTTATAATAATTTTCATATAATTAAGTTTCAATTAATATGTATTAGGAATATAATGTTTTAGTACATCTTGACCATAGATGGCACAGGAGTTGTGGTTGTGATTACTGTTGTATCTGTAATGTGGAAAATGATGATATAATGTAGCATCATAAAGAAAAAACTTGACCAGGAAGCATCATAAACACTCATAGTGCACAATGTATTCTTCGAATTACAGAAAAAACTAATGGGGTAATAAAACCCACCAAATTCTTGTTCAATGGCAGGCAAGCAAAAACAACAGTCTTTTGGTGAATGCTGTGCAGCATGCACTACACAGAGTATATCCATAATAACAGCAAAAACTTTATAAAAAAAAAAAAAACTCAAATAAACTCAAATGTATGCAAATAAATTTCTGCTATGTAAAAGCACAGCAATACTACAATAAAAAAAAAAGAAATTATGATAAAGTTCATCATATCTGTATCAGACTATGTATACTACAGTATAACATATTACAGTTATCAAAAATAACAGATCTAGAAAAAGTTATAAATATATATGTATATATATTTTATATATGTATATATATCTTTTAATTAGACTAGATTATGCAACAACATATATGTTTCTGTCTGGCATAGTGTTTAAGATGTAATTCTACATCATCACAAGGTCTTTATGCTCACTCTGTATATACAGTACTGTGTGGAATTAGAATTATTTCTAATAAAGTGGCCAGTGGTTGCGCGATGTGTAACGGTCTGTCAGTCCTGGAGTGACGTGTTAGTGAGTTTATCACGTGCTGCCAGCAGATGGCGCTCTATGGAAGTACTGTGAACACAACTCATTTCTAAAGACGAGGACGAAGAAGGAGGTTTCAGCGAGCCTGGTAAGAGGTGTACTTATTAAATAGCGTTCCAGACAAGCAGATATTAATGTTTACATGATGTTTAGAGAAGTTTAATCGCTGTGCTTGTTTAAAGTGCTTCAGCTGTAGTGGAGTGGCTGTGGTTAGTGTGTGTGTGTTACAGTGTGTGTGTTGTGAGTGTATGTGCAGGTAACCTACAGGAATGAGACAAGGGCAGTTCTGTAATAAACCTTAAACTTAGATTAAAATATCCAAATTACTACACTGTGTTTATTTAGCATGTTGTAAATGAAACCGTGAAAGTGTGAGCTCTGTAAAAAGCTTTAAATAAATCAAACTTAAGTGAGAAGGGAAACTTTGTGAACTTTGCCACTTGACTTTTGTTCCACTTGGCAGTAAAGTGCAGTGAAGTTAGGATATTAGGATATATTCTTGTTTTTTCAATGTTGATAACTCCTGAACACTCAGATAATGGGGAACACCTCTGTCTTTCAAGAGCATATGAAATGTTTACAGCACTTTTGTCATTGCACACATATTTTTGTTTGTTTTTGTTCTGTATAGAATCCTATCCTAAAAAGTATATTGTGATCTACATAAATAAAAATAAAATCTTAGAAGGGATATTTTTATTATGTAGATATTACAATATCTTAAAAAGGATATTGTGATTATTTGCATAAATAATAAACGTATCTTAAAAGGGATATTGTGATGTTTGCATAAATCCCTTTAAAAGGATGTTGTAATATTTACAAAAATTATTTTAAAAATCCTAAACATAATATTGTGACATCTGCATAACTAATAAACATGGATAATGGGATTGCCCCTGAACTAATGCATGTGCAAAATCTGATGAATTGTGACCTTCGCTTTGAGGATCATTGCACAATAAATCGGTTTTATAGTTAATAAGAACACCTTGTTAACTAGTGCTTACTGAATGTCCATTTACGTATTTATTCAAATAATACTATGCTCTTCATTAGGTAAATATTTCCACAGGAGACGTTCTTGGTAGCTGCATTGGATATTTAGATTACATTAATTTAACACTGCTCAACTTTTGAGGAATTCTGCCCACACAATTCCAGATTTAATTTATCACTGATATTTAAATCTGACAGCTTTTCATCACTTTGCTGACAAACACACTTATAATAGTGGAAAAAATCTGAACTTGTGGTACTGTGCAAAATCTTGAGCCACCCCACTTTTCTTCATGCTAAATTAAATTAAATTAAATTATCTTGATTAAATTAAAGAAATGGAAACAAATGTTTTTCTGCGACAGGCTACAAAGTCCCTAAATATCTAAAAATTGATTGGTAATGCAACAACCTCAGCAGCAATCTCATATCCCCTCTTATCTGTTCCAGCAACTCAGTATTCAACATCACCAGTATACTAATCACAGGCCTGATCATCTGTTATTATCTGCATCTGCACCTGTTTTTCACTGGTTCATGCCTTAAGTTAGATGTTTTTCTGCTCGAATGGTTCATAGGTCACTGTGTGGCTTAACAAACAAAAAACTAAAATAATGAGAGACTAAAAAGTCCTAGAAAACTATTCCTTAAGACTACATTAAAGATGCAAGAAAGTCTGGCTCTTTGGAAGCGATTAGGGGTGACTCATGTCTTTTGTCAATAATTGCCCCTAAAAATAACAAAATAAAAAAAAATGTAGAACCTGTATTTACAGCAACATTCATACGAAGAACCACAAATATTTACAGTATACAGTAAAACCTCGGATTGCGAGTAATGTGGTTTACGAGTGTTCCGCAAGACGAGCAAAGATTTTTAATAAATTTTGACTTGGAAAACGAAGTCTTGGTTTACGAATACCGAGTGTCATGTATCAAGCATGCGCTTCTTGTTTTGACGCTGAGCGGCACGTGATCACAACTGAGCCAATGGTTTTTCTCTCTTGTGCTGGGGAATTACAAGTTCCGTGCACGCGTGTACTATTTACTATAACACTGTGACCACGTGTGTGTGCGTAAAACATCTTTTATTTGTGTCTGTATGCGTGTGTGGACAGCGCGCGTGTAAAGCAAAAGCAAAGTCTCATTAGAGAGGTTAAAAATCCATTTTCTCTCTCTGCTCAAGACTGCTCTGTGTCTGTATGCGCGCTTCATTGGACACCGTGCCACACACACACACACACAGCCCCCTCCTACTTTCGCCTTCATAGGCACACACACACACACACACACACACTTTCTCTCTGCTCAACACAGAAACACTGCTCTGTCGCGATTCTTTTCGAAGGTAAAGTACAGGTTAATTTGTTTTATGTTTACTTTACAGCAGTGATTCCGTTAGTGTGTCTCTCAATCGAGTGTCATTAGAGAGATTTCTTGTTTATTTTTACTTTTTTTAAAGGTAAAGTGCTGGTTAATTTGTTGTATTTTTACTTTATATTTTAAATAATTTTTATGTATTTATTTTTTTGGGCTGTGAAACGAATAATTTTATTTCTGATGGGAAAATTCGATTTGGTTTACGAGTGTTTTGGAATACGAGCCCGCTTCCGGAACGAATTATGCTCGTTATCCAAGGTTCTACTGTATGTCGATTTAAAATTCAGGGCTAAAGCTAAAACTTTAATTGTGAAGATTAATTTCTACTTCTCAGAAAATATTCTGGGTCATATTAAGCCACTTGCATGTTTGTATTAATTCTTTATTTTATTCTTAAACCCAGAGAAAATGGTTTTGTCTCAAGAATTCCCAGAGCCCAATGGCCCTTTAGATATTTACAGAAAAAGGGCATCCTTCGACTGGAAGGAAATGCTGAGGTTCATGGAGGGTGAGGAAATAACTGCTTTCAAGGTAACAGGATAGATTTATTATTTGCAAAGTACACATATATATCACATCTACGTAATTTGTCTAATGTCATATTGTTATACATTCCAATTCCTGAACTTTCTTTTTCCCCACGTGTCCCCGTCTGCCTGAGCAGCAACACGTTTTCCACACGTTGGAGAATGACCCGCTCTTTGCCAGACAGCCAGGTGAGGATCTCTCGGTGGAACGAAGGAGAGAGCTCACTTTTCTCCGCGCCAAACAGCTGTTTAAGTACAACTTCCTGACACAGGATGAGATTATGCAGAATCCATGGAAGATCACGATCCTAAGCGACTGCCTGGGCAGTTACGACTGGTCTTTAGGTGCCAAGTTCTTCCTCAACACGGGGGTGAGGTGTTTAAAAATGATTTCTGCCGATACCCCCCTCACACCTAAAACTGTATTCAGTGTGCTTGAACATGATGTAACCCATATGTATGCACTATATTGATTGATTCATATAGTTGATTAATCAAATATATTGATTCCTCCAGATGTTTGCACATACTGTGTCTAGCTCTGGATCCCCGAGGCACGTCCAATTTGTGCAGGATACGGAACATATGATGGTAAAAGTTCTTTTCTTTCACTTGCTGTTAGTAGTAGTTTAGTGTATGGGTTTAATATTCAATATTCAATATCTGCTGTCATAAATGTAGTCTTTCATACATAATGATTCTCCTATAAAATGATATAAATATCTTCTATAAGTCCAGTTTCTGTGTCTTCTTGGGCCGTGTAGTGTTATTATACTTTTGCGATGTTTCTTAGATGGGTAGTGAATTAAACATACATACAAACAAACAAACAAAAAAACAAATTGTTGGTGTATTTGAAAGGTGAATAGACTTCTGTTGGTGTATTGATGATGTGTTGTAGGATTTCAATAAGATTGAGATCTGGTTTAAGCCTTTAACGCAAGGCTTTCAGTGAACTCTGTCCTGTGCATGGAAGTAGCTTTTGGATGAGACCACTCCCATGCTAGAAATGTTTCATCATAGGGTAAAGGTGATCAGTGAGAATAACATTTGTAATGATTTGCAGAGCTTCTTTACTTAGAGGTACAAGTGTATTCAAACGGTGACAGTAAATTCCCTCCCTCAGGACACCAGTTTTTCCCTTTAATGTCTCCCCATCTGTGTATCAGTTGCTATAATGTATTTAGAAAGAATTTAAGGGTACTATATGGACTTCACATGTTCACAAGCATTTCACTTCAACATACTGTGTATGACTGAGTTTAAAACCCTATTTAATTTAAGCTATGATCCCAACATTAAATTTGCCTTCAAATTTAAACATGTGGGTATATTTTAACTAATTCTTAATTACAGCAGCCAGTCCTGTGTACTTTATTACTCGAATGTGCCATGCTTTGCTATTTAAGCTGAAGTAGTTCTGTGGCATTACACATTTTTAATGAGCTTTACCGGTACCTGTGATGAAATTTCTCCTGAATGAAGGTCTAAACATTTATTTATTTATGACTTCAAGCTGCACAATAGTGGCACTCTTACACTCTCACAGTAAAACATTTGAACGAACGGTTTAAAGATGGCTGCACATCCATGAATGATGATCCCACCCAAGGTGATTCAGAGCCCACTGCACTCGTTTCACTAAACATTTAACGAATGAAAGGCCTGATCTTTGAAAAATCAACAGATAACGTGTTGCGAACTTGCCCATTGTGGCCACGTCCCCATTAAAGTCCTGTCCTGACAAATTTTTTTGATGTTTTCCATGCACTAGTGAAACGCCAGGATAAGTGCGTCGTTATTCTGCGTTCTGTTATTCTGTACGATCAAAATTCCCGGTTTGACTTGAACGGCCCTCGTATTTTTTGAAATAAGCTGATTTTTTAAAAAGTAAATCAAAAGTCACCCTAGGCTAAATCCCATCCTGTTTCCTATTTAACATTGACCTAAAGTTTTAATTCTTTCATTTGCAAAGCAATTTATTTTTTTCATACATAGATCATTCCTGTAGGATAGTTTTTAAAGACAATGCCAAATATTGGGACCAGTGCTAACATTGCAACAATCTAAACCTAAACATGCCATTGCTAAACTGGATTTCTCATTGTTGTCTCTGTGATGACTTGAATTGGTAAATTCAGTGACAATAATTTATAATAATCAATAACCGATCAATAACTGGTTCCTAGTTTATTAGAGCATGGTGAAATACAAAGGATGTTTAAAAATTGTGTGCATTTGTGTTCATAGAGCCACTTCCTTCTGTGTTTTGTTTCTGTTTATTTAGATATATGGCTGTTTTGCACTGACAGAACTGAGTCACGGCAGCAACACAAGGCTTATGAGAACAACAGCTACATACGACCCCAGCAGCCAGGTACACTCTCACAATATCATTCTCTGGCATCGAATTAATATATTTAAAATAAATAAATCTTGCAGCTATAAGTTAACACATAAAATCATGCACTATAAGAATACATATAAGGTTCCCTATGAATAACTTAAAGTAAAAGTACATACTGAAGGTAGGTGAGGTGTACTCTTTTATTCATAACCCATATGAACGTACTGGCTCATTGGTGCAGTTTCACAGAGACTGGCATTGAAATGATTTTGCTTTTCTTAATTTGGTATATAACAAGGTTATATATTTAATAGGTTTTAATTGGTGTTTTTTAAAGAAGTTTTTAGTCACAGAGAATAAAAAGACCAGTCAGTTTCGCCAGTCCTGATGTTCTGGAGCCTGTGGTTTAGACAGTTTACATTAGGCAAAGAAATGGCGGTGCTGTTGGAACTCTCTAGCTGTGTAACATGGGTAATCATAATTGACAGAATTAATTTTGTTGCAGTATGAATAAAGAATTACTTCTAAACCCCCTCCCCCTCCTCTTTCTTTTTTTTCCACTTTGTCTGCATTTCCTCAAAAAGGAGTTCATAATAAACTCCCCAGACTTCGAGGCAGCAAAATTCTGGATTGGAAACCTGGGGAAAACTGCCACCCATGCCATTGTGTTTGCTCAGCTGTACACGCCTGATGGAGTCTGTCACGGCCTGCACTCTTTTGTGGTTCAGGTACCCTTTTTTTTCTCGCCCAGACTAATTTAGTCTGCATTACCTAATCCGTTTATTTACTGACATTAACAAATGAGTGCTTTTGACAGTGTGTGACTAAAACATAAGCTGTCCATTTCAATATTGTGATTTACAGGCATGTCATGTGGTATTAATATTGCAGGTTAGAGATCCCAAAACCTTACTGGCAATGCCAGGGGTAATGGTTGGAGACATGGGGAAGAAAGTGGGCCAAAACGGACTAGACAACGGGTGAGTTTTGTGCTGCATTTGAGGGTCCACACAGAGGTAAAGGGGAACATTTAATTGAGCTGCCACTAGATGGCAGTGTGTGTAAGGTGAACTGATCCCACATACTTTTACCCTGTTGAATGTTTGTACTTTAATTTTTTTTAAGGAAGTATCAAAGGGTCTGTGTTTGTGTCTGCATAATGTTTCGATGGTTTGTGTGTTAAAGTTTTGCAGTTTTCCACAATGTGAGGATCCCTCGGGAAAATCTGCTCAACAAAATGGGGGACGTGACACCTGACGGACAATACGTGACCCCATTCAAGGTCCGCAGAATACTCTGTTCTAAAAAACCTACCGGTTCCAGAGCACCTGTTCAAACCACAATCTTTAAAATATAAAAGTTGTAAAGTTAAGTGTAAAGTTTGAACGGGTGCTCTGGTACCGGTAGTTTTTTTTTTTTTTTAATGAAGTTATGCAATAGACTTGCATAATGACTTTCTAATATCATAGTTTTGTATGATGTGTGCAGCTTCCATACAATATTGCACCAGCAGTGGTGAGAGTTATTGAGAAGGGCCATAAAGAAGGGGGAAAATAGTCTGTTTCTAGTCGTGTTGAAAGAATGCACATGTTTTTATTTTAAATAAAGAATGCTGGTGCTAACAGCCTTTTACAATGATGAAAATATGTGAAGAGGACAAGCAGAATGTTTTAGCCCAGATCCTGTAATAGGCATGCTGCATGACTAATCAGTGTTTTTCTTAATGGAATTGTCACGCAAGGCTCAAATAGTTCCTTTCTTTGCTTTTTTTTTTTTTTTTTTTTCCAGGACCCTAATAAACGCTTCGGGGCTTCACTAGGTGCCTTATCTGGAGGAAGAGTGTCCATAACGAGAATGGCATTGGTCAACCTGAAGTCAGCATTGACGATTGCTGTGCGGTTCTCAGCCACACGACGCCAGTTTGGGCCTAAAGACGATGAAGAGATCCCAGTACTGGAGTACCAGCTGCAGGTGCGGTTTGTAAAGCTATACATCTGATTGATCCACATTTTACAAAACGCAAGTCATAACAGACCACTTGTGAACATTGTTCTATGTTGGGATGTTTGCTTATTCTTTATCATGGCATTATGTTGTTGAAGAATTACTTTGGAAATAAAAAAGGATCCATATTGAATATTTAAGCATGAACTTTGAGCAATAAATTAATATTATTTTTTCAAAACCAAAAGAATAAAAAATATGTTCTTGATAATAGAATATAATGCAAGACAGAGTATGGAATTCAACCTTATTTTTTATTTTATTTTTTTATTTTTTTTAAAGTAAGTAAGAATTTGTGCTTATTTGCTAATTGTCATTCCCTCCTTAGATTAGGGTATTAATACAGTCCTGAAATGTGTAGAAAAGCTCATGAAATTCCAAAGTATATTTTCAGGGAGTTCAACGTCCAAAAAAAAGTCCAAGAAGCGGAAGTCCTCCATCTGACCTCAGAATTATATTTATTTATTCGTTCATTGAGCAAGAAATCAACTCCATTCCCACCAAATGTAGGATTGTTTGATCACATTCTTTGGGGAAGGGCAAAGATATGAATCCACTGCGTCTTTTTGAACCGCACTACCAGCGCTTAGCAGAGAACTGCCTTTTCCATTCTGTATATAACAGTCCAGACTAGCTCTGCTCTGATTGTAAGGAGACAGAGTAATGTCATTCCTTCCATCCAGAAAGCAGAGCAAATTACACTTCCTGTGATTCCCAGCCAAGTGTGG
The DNA here is from genome assembly GCA_030014215.1 of Clariallabes teugelsi. Taxonomy (NCBI): domain Eukaryota; kingdom Metazoa; phylum Chordata; class Actinopteri; order Siluriformes; family Clariidae; genus Clariallabes; species Clariallabes teugelsi. The sequence continues at coordinate 18,309,390 of JAQMYG010000001.1, read as the reverse complement.
CAGTGGCATTGCAAATTCACCAGAACAGTCAGTGCTTTGAATTCTTTATTGTTGGGAAACTTGAGACCTCATCTTTTATTTAATAGACCATGGAATATAAGTAAAATTTTTATATATTTTTTTGTAGGTCAATGTTGAGTGAACTGTAATGTCTGTGTTCTCTGTTGCAGCAATGGCGACTTGTACCATATATAGCAGCGGCCTATGCACTTGACCTGTTCTCCAAATACTTTTACATGAAGTTTGTGGAGTTTCAAATTGGTCTGATGATGAAGGACGACAGTGACAGACAGGTACATCAGGTTGCAGTCCGTTTAGTTTAATACCTTCCAGTTTATTTCCTCTTGTGGATTATGTCCTTTGTTTGTTTGTTTTTTTGTATGCGCGGCACCGTGCTTTATAAGGCTGAACTGGGTAGAGAGATTCATGCCATGTCATGCTGCAGTAAGCCCCTGGGTTCATGGACGGCTCAGCGGGGCATTCAGGAATGCCGTGAAGCCTGTGGAGGGCATGGATACCTGGCCAGTGAGTTTAAACCATGCTACCCTGACACAAGAAGCTCTTTGTTCACGTTAAGAACTCATTTATTTTAACCCAAACTGATGTGTGCATGTATCAGTGTGAAATATTGAACTTTGGGCTGACAAACTACAGGTTTTGGAAGTATGCTAGGAAATAGTGATGTCTGGAAATTATTGTAGATATTGTAGATTATAGTGAATTATGAAGTTAGAATTGATCGAACCACTTAATGTTGTGAGCAGGACTGTGTTGTTAGAAGATTCTCACTATATTCAGGAAGGAAAAAAACAAAAAACTCATGGATTTGTAAAAGAAGGGGTTGTGCACATCAGTGAGTCAAAGAGTTTACTGAACCCAATGTGATGGGTTTTGAAATAATCTATATATTATTAGCCTGTTATGATTTATAATGAGCTAATAAAGGTACTTTTTGTCTTCATTCCCTAGTGAACCGCCTTGGAGACCTGCGTAATGACAATGACCCCAATTGCACATATGAGGGGGACAACAACGTCCTTTTGCAACAAACTAGCAATTACCTTCTTAATCTGCTCCAGCACCAGCAGCAAGGTGTTACGATCTTTGTAATGAGAAGTTTAGAGTCTGCATGCTAATTTGTTGGTAGTTCATGTGACATATTTTGATTCACAGTGTATGACTCTCTCTCTCTCGCTCTCTTTCTCTCTTTTCTTTTACTTCATTGAATTCTAGGTAAAGGAAGGATTGAGTCTCCTCTGGAGACGGTCAACTTCCTGAACGACTGGAAAAGAATTCTTAAAAGCAGGTTCACAGCTGCCTCGGTCGAGGAGTGCATGGACTCAGCAGGTAGTGTGCGCAACAATGGCATTGTAGAATTTACCATAAAAAGTTTGAAGTCTATCCTTCAGGTTGACATTTTTGTACAGGGAGGACCATAATAAGCCAATTTACCTATTTACTCAAAAGAAAGAAAGAAAAGCACATGTTTTCCATGCTCACACTGATCTGACCCATTGCGCATTCCAAAGTGGGTGGTGTGACAATTGTACTTGCCGCCTAAAAATCTGAGTGAGAAAAAAACCTTCATAACACACCCAGTATCATGGTGCATGTGTTTTCTATTAGTTAAGAGTGCTTCTCTTCCCTGGAGATTCTCATGCTGCACAGAGGCCTCCGTTGCACATCTGCCACACAGCTGCAAACTTTTACTGACTTCATTCCTCTGCTCATGACACGACCGGCTGTTACCTGGCAACTGAGGTCAGAGGAATAGGGTTTTGATTGGCCAGTTGCAGTAGTTACTGTGCAAAACACTCAGCATGACATGCGAACAGTGAGTCGAGGGGACATTTTAAACTCGGTTTAACAAAGCTACGACTTACTGCATCGTAACCAGTAGAGCTTTGACTCTGATCTGTTATCCTGCTGGAAACTTGGTTGCAGCAATACAACAGTGTATTTTACGGTCTAGGAGAAGCCTGGATATTTGTCCATATTGCACATATTGGTTTATCTTATTCTTGTTTTAGATTTTCAAATGCAGTCTAAGTGTTAACTGACAAATTTTGCATGGGGGAAAATGGCTAAATAAATCAAGCAAAGTTTATGACCTTTTCTTTTATAGAAAAGTGTCTGTTTTTGGATGAACCTGGAGGTCTCATTATCTTCCAAATGTCAAAACCAAACATGCCCATTTCCGTCCTAAGGCTTTTTCTAGTGTCACGTGTGCTTATCTCTTTCAAGCCACTTGTGTTGTACCCTGATATTTATAATCGGAACGTTTTTCAGACATTTAAAAAGCAGATTTGGAGTGGTTTTGGAAACTATTTTATTATGTGTTATTTATTATATTTGTCAAAAAACAATAGTTGGGAGGAAACAGATGAATATTTGGCAGTCGAGTTTGGTCCTGCACTTTCCTTTAGGGCTTTTTCTTTATCTCTGTTCATCAGGGTTCACTCCTTCACTCTAATGATAAGAAGTAAGCTCAAAATATTATGTTTCCAAATCCCTAATGGGTGTATGGAAGTTTCTGCATGTAGGGAATTGTATGCCAAATACCTGATCGAATCCAGAGCAGCTGTACAATCACCACCTGTTTCCAACATTAACATTATTACTATTACTAACTCTCTTTTTTTCAAGTTACAGCACGTAAGCTTTTCTTCATTGCTGTTTTACATTTTTATGACCATTATAAAAGTTCTACCATAAAACTGATGTCTGTATAAGAAACATTAATACTGCATAGGCTTTTATTGTAACATCAGACCACATCAATTTTTTCCGCGAAAATGCTCATATTTTTAATATGATATATTATGTATAATTTTTTTTGTTTGTTTTTTGAATATACATTTTATTTTTGTGGTCCAGTGCCTCTGGCAGCATATAAGTGGCTGGTATGTTTCTTGCTGGGGGAGAGTCAGAGGAAGCTGAGCGAGCAGAGGGCTCTGGGGTTGGAAGACTTTGAGGCACGCAACAACAGCCAGGTACACTTTTAATCTTCCTCTCGTACACCCCGAGACACATGTGTATCAGTGTCTTTATGTTTAGGTGCAGAAAATCCAACAGGTGTGTGTAAATAGTCCCTAGTAGGTAAACATTCAAAATAACCTGGTTTCTGGCATAAGTCAGTGGAAAAGTACTAAGATCTAAACTCTCAACTGCGTAAACCATGTAGAGAGATTAAAAGGGAGTTTGTATGAAACTGATTGGAGTGGACAAATCAACCTCCAGTTTCATGCCACACAGCTAGAGAAAGAAAATAAACCTTATCTCTTACTGACTTTGTTTGGTATACACTCACGAATCACACTACCTCACACACACATTGGCTAAGACAATTAAAAACACGCGCGCACACACATGCACACCAAAATAGCCTTGGAAATATGACATCACTCTTTAAACTAAGAGGAAACTTTAAGATTTAAGAAGAAGTGAACAAGTTAAGTTGTGCAATAAAATAGTAACAGCTCCATCTGTACTGTAGCAAATAGTGCAAACAGTAAATATTTTTTTTAATCAAAAAGAAACATTGTTTGCACTGTTGTTGTACACACTATAGGGTGCTTTTACTATTTTTTATTAATTTTCCATTATAAAAAAGTTACTTTTAATTAAAACACTCATCGCTCACTCATCCTCTATACCGCTTTATCCTGTATTCAGGATCACAGGGGTACACACTGGACAGGGTGCCAATCCATCGCAGAGCATACACACAGTCACACTCTCATTCACACACTATGGGCAATTTGGGAACGCCAATTAGCCTAATCTTCATGTTTTTTGGACTGTGGGAGGAAACCCACCAAACACGGGGAGAACATGTAAACTCCATGCACACAGAGACGGGAATCGAGCCTGGCCGGGAATTCGAACCCGGACCCTGGAGGTGCAAGGCGACAATACTAACCACTACACTACCGTGACGCCCCTAATTAAAACAAAAGAATTGTAAATAAAAAAAATTTCTGTTGCATTATGTAAGACCAAAAACAAATCTTATTTAAGAATCATTCAGACCCAATTTTTTTTTTCTGTAACATTACCTAGCTCTGTGACAGAGCACCACATCTCACAGCCAAAGCATTTTCCAGGGCCTTGGTGACGTTACGTAGAAAATTAGCTTTCCAGACAACTGAAACATAGGACTGGACAAGCTTACTTGAGCTTTTGGCAAATCAATGCATTAGCTAATAAATTTATATTTCTTCATCCTGCTGAATGTGGCTGAGGTTTAAGCAGTTTTTTATTTAACTGGCAGTTCCAGAATCTCTCTTTTCAAGGGTTTTTACACTGTGCCTAAACCCTGCAGGCTGTAACCAGAATTGATTCTGTACTTGTTTGAGCGATGACAGACAGGTTTGTATTCACATGCATGAATTCCTTTTCAGTTGCACAGAGTCTACTCATCATGTCGACAATGTGTATATTGCTCTAAAATGTATTCATGGTTTCCTCATTTTACTTGTTTTAGTTTGTTCTCCATGTGCTTGATGGGTTTCCTCCGGGTTTCCTCCCACAGTCCAAAGACATGCTGGTTAGGTTAAATGACGTTACCAATTCCCCATAGTGTGTGACTGTGTGTGTGGGGCTGTGTGCCCTGCGACGGATTGGGACTCTGTGCAGGTTGTACCCAACCTCATGCCCCTAGTCCCCTCTCATTGACTTCAGGATGAGCGGTATAGAGAATGAAACCTTATATACACTAAGGTCCAGTCTTTTTAAGGACCAGAGGTTTATATTTTACTGTCCTGCAGAGCTTTTCTTTCCGGTTTGCTTTGTCATAAATCATTGCCACAAACACCGAGGAATTTAATAAGGCGAAAATTCCAGAAAGTCTTAATGTGTTATGAAATGTGTTTGCATGTTTCTGAAGCTAACCGTTGCATATCTGCATTAGTCACATTTAGGGTGAATTAAATCCTCATGCTACTCTAGCAACAACATGTTTAGATATAGGGTGTGCCTTGGGTTTGGGTTTTTAGAGTTTTGGCTGTACAGTATGACATGCAAGGGGCTGCATGAATGTGTGACATAATATCCCGAGTTTTACAAATATGGATGCTGTCCAGCTCCACCCAATGTGTGTCTAATTCCACATGTTACTCCACACCCTCCTGCTCTTGACTTGACTTCAGTTTGCCTTCATGATTCATACTCGTTGTCTACAAACCAAAACATTTCCTGCCAAATGACCTCAATTTGTGTTTTTTAAATCCCCACTCATCTTTTCTCACAATGTAAAAAGCTAATAACCTTTTAAAAAATATTTTCCCCACCCAGAGATCCAGTATGTGACATTAGAAGCTGATTTCTTTTGAGCCTGACTGAATCCGTGCTCTTTTCTCTCGCATCTCAGAGGGTTCATTCTCATTCGTTTTTGAGATGGGTCTTAAAGCTGTTGTTTTAAAGATTTCTCTGTGTATATACTGTAGGTGTATTACTGTCGCTCATTGGCTATAGCCTACATCGAACACACAGTTCTGCAGCACTTTCATGACATGACTAGGGATGACCAAACTCCACCAAATGTCCGATCAGTTCTGAAGAAGCTGTGTGCCCTTTACGGGCTTTGGACCCTCACGAACCACATGGCCATTCTCTATCAAGGTACGCCTTTTTTCACACCTTCTCAATCGCAAATCACATGCAAACCATGTGGAATAATTTTACTGTTTTTGTTTAGGAGGCTATTTGTCTGGAAAGGAGCCAGCTGACTTCATGCAGAATGCTATCCTCACTCTGTGTAGAAAGGTCAGCCTAAAAACACATACATGTAAGTGTAAACAACACGTGTAATAACAGCAGTCATATTCTAAAGGGACTGTGATTTTATTCCTGCTAGCTGAAAGATGATGCTGTGGCTTTGGTTGATGTAATCGCTCCTCCTGACTTCATTCTGAACTCACCCATTGGCAAAGCAGATGGTGAGGTAAGAGACTTGGTATTGCTCAACACCCAGCTAGGAAAACATAGAGACACACACACACTTCTCCCGACTTCCTGTCATTGGAGTTTTGGATGAACCTGTGCAGCAGAGGAATTTGTAAAATCTTTAGGAATGGTGGTTTTGGTTTTGTCCTATACATAAGCCAATTTCTTTACCAGGTCATTTATTTTCATTTATCTCCAGTTTTCTTTTTTAAACTCTGGTCTTATCTTGTCATTTATTTTCAAGAACAGAAATCTCTCATTGCAAAGTGGGAGCTAAAATCATGCATAAGATTTCATGCTAATCTTTTGATAACACAACAGTCAACACAACAGTTCTTTTTTTTTTTTTTCTTTTACAATACAAGTCTGTTATAGTGCACAATTACACACATTTCCAATAAGAATTAGTGGAGTGATTATTTACTTTATATTTATATTTGTATATTTACACTTTGTAAGAACAATGATTGCATTATACTAAATTGAATTGACTTATATTATGTAATATTCTTGTGCCTTCAATGAAACCAAATGTTTCTCTGCAGACATGCAATTCTAATTTCTGTTATGTTAGCTACTGATTTTTTATTTTATTTTATCGGTTTAATAGCACTGAGCTGTTGTCTGTTTAACTAGCAAGCGAAAACAGGCCACAGACTTTTAATAAAAGTCTAAAGAGTGAGACCCAGACATTCAACAAAACAGTGAAACACGCACTACATCAGCTCTATTCAGTAATTCCACTGACCGCTCTCACACTCTCTTGCCCTGTTTATAGCCGAGTTGGTTTTTACAGGAAACGTACTCTTCGTTCTGGCACTGGGCCAATTGTCTGACTCGTCTCCTTAAGTTCCTGTAAGAGGGATTTCTAAATTTAAAAAAAAAAGAAAAAGAAAGGGGAAAAAACAGACTGCATTGTTTGATTTGTTTGATTGAAGCCTGCAGAAACCGTGCTCATGTAAATATTGTTGCGGAAGAACTAAACAGATGTTTCATTAATCATGCAGTGAATATAAAAAGGCTTGTGTTAAAATTGTAGGATTTTATGGTGTAAAAATGAACCTGAGGTAAATCATGTCAGATCTGATCTTCCTTTAAGGTGATCCAGCAATCAACAAAATTGAAATGGGGGGAGAATCTATTTTGCTTTAGGGGAAAAAAAGAAAGAAAAAAAAGTACAATAATCTGGGTGTGTTGGTGTGTACAGTACACACCCTTTTATAATGGAGAACATAGCTATGCTCAGAATTAACCAAGAAATTGAGATCAGCTGTTTTTGTATGATGTTCTTGGTTTCAAAAGCTTTACCAAGCATGCATAGGATTCGAAAAGTATTGCTTAGGAGACGGGTACAAAAGAATTTCCAAAACAGTAGATGTACACCATGAAGGTCATCATCACATGCATCCAAAATGGAAGAAAGGACTCGGGTACTGGTCACTCCCTACATGTGGCAGCAATCTAACACACTCTCATATTCTTTACATGACTGGACCACTGGATGGGAGCCACTTTTAAGGGAATTTTTTTTTTCTCAAATCATGTGGCTAAATGTGGTCTGATGAGATTAAGCTATAACATTTTTGGTATATTTCTAAGAGATAATTTTGGAGCAAAAGCAAGACAGTTTTTCACCCAAAGAACACCATCTCCAGGGTAAACTGCGGTGGTGGCAGCATCATGCTATGAGCTTGCTTATCTTTAGCTGGAGCCGAGACTTCAGAGACAGAGAGAATAAAAGATACCTCTAAATGCCTATTTATTCTGGAACAAAACCTGCAGGCCTCTAATCGAGAGATGTATATTTAAAATAAATAAATGAATAAAATTATAATGGCACAAAACACAAATCCAAGTCAAGGAATGGCTTAAAAAAAGATAAATGGTTGGAACAGCAGAGTCAAAGCCCAGATCTAAATCCTATCACAGACCAGTGGGATGAGTTCAAGAGAGCTGTGCATGGGGGAACGATTGCCTTATAATTAGATAGATCTCGAGTGTTTTTTCCAAATCTGTAGGTTGGCTGTAAATAAAAAAAAAATATATAGATTATTTGAAAATGGCCTAAAATGAATTTAGCATAATAGGTCCCCTTTAATGGTGATAAAGGACGTGACTTGATTTTTTGTTTGCTTTTTATATGAGCGTATCATGCATGTGTTTTTGAGTAGATAATACGTGTATAATCCGTATTATGCTTTTGTATTTTGTACTTCAGCTCTATAAGAACTTGTGGGCCGCCGTCATGCAGGGAAAGAGCGTTCTGGAACGTCCATCTTGGTGGGCAGAGTTTTGCTCCAACAAGCCAGTAGTGGGATCCCTCCGAGCCAAGCTCTAATGTACAGAGGCGGTCTGATGTGGTCTCCTAAAAGTTCTGCCTTGGCATAATGTCTAAACACCTGAGCAAATGTGAAGGAGGGAAAGATCTTGATTATAATTAGGAACAAGTTTGTAATTACATAATTTTCAGAGACCACCAAAGAACTGACATTGTATCTGATTTTTAAAGGAGATTTTTTTTTTAATAATTAAATAATATTTCTAATAATAATAATAATCCAGTATTTTGTTCCTAATGCTCTAGGGAGCATTTTAATTTTATCATGTTTATAATTATATTAAATTCAAGTGCATTAAGATCTACTATGATCAGCTGTGATATTAGTGTTAATAGCAGTAGAAGTGACACTTTGTAAAGCATAACTGCTCTTAATACACTGACTGGCCAAAAAAAGAACTCTAATATTTAATCCATCCGCCTTTATCTTTTAATGTTTATTAATTATTATAATTTCCCTGTGCCATCAGAAAAGAAAAACTCCATTGATGAGAGAACCTGGTCATTCAGTACATTAAGGTCATCAGCTGACTTCAATTTATTGCCACATAACGTTGCTCAGTCTAGACCTGACCAACTGAAGCAACCATAGATCATAACCCTGCTTCCAGAGCTATGTATAGTTGGCATAATACATGATGGGAGCATCGCTTGATGCACTGTTCTTCTTACTCTGACACGGCCTTCGCTCTGGAATAGGTTCAATCTGTACTTATTGAGAAATGTGACTTCTTTTTGCATTGTCTGTGTAGAAGCCCTTTACTTTCACCTAAACATAGCCGTGATTTTCTAATGTTGATTTCTTTTTTTACATTGCAGCGTCATCAGATGTTTAAGTGATTCTACATTCTTGTTCATTTTTCAGAGCAGATTTTCATTCCAGGTTTTAACAATGCATTAGTGCTTAATTTTTTATGTTTTCTTTGTTTGATGACCCTTCTGAGATGGCAACTTTCTTTCAGGCAGTGTATTACAGCAGTTGTGCTAATTAAACCTAAAATGAAGGTTAAATCATTACTTGAAATCATTACTAAAGCTTATGATACTTTATCATTTGCATGGTCTCTGTAATTTGCTGTACTACAATAACATTTTAATATAAACAAATATTTTTTGAAAAAGCAGTTTTCTGTTTTTTAGTTTTGATTTTCTTGACACCTTTAGCTAAATATTAAAAATCATTTGTACGATTTTCTAAAGAATAATGTTTTACATTCTAAAATGTTGTTGCAATTTAACCTATAAAATGTACTTTATGGCATAAATGGGAAAAAAACACAAACTCTTAACAACACTCAGTCGGTCCAAGTCACATCTGCCCTCCTATTCTGTATCAAACTCAGATCATGGACGGCCACAGCTCTACAGAGATTTATAAAGATTTATGTGCTTGGTTCTTCAATTTTATTAAGTTGTTGAGCTGTAGATCTACATCAGGTGTGCCCAATGAGGTAGAATGCTAAACTTCGTGGTGCTCCATCACTCCTGGACACCACACCCAGGAAGAGACTTCAAACCCTTTTTAGGATGAGTGCAAACGACTAAACAGCATTTTTTTTCCTTTTCCATAGTCTAGGGCTTTTTAAATGTAGCACAGATTATGCATTTCTGAGCCAAGACCTGGGTTACAGTTTACAAATATATGATTATACACCACCTCCATACTGAAGGATATTTATAATGCATGTCAGAAGAAAGATAACCGCAAACGTAGGTACCTGGAGCGCTTTGCCTCAATATTGTTCCATGTCTGTCCATATTGCATATGGTTCCTTAATCTGGTTCCATTTCTCCTTCCATTGTCTCCCATGGTGTGTGTGTGTTTATGTATCTGTCTACATTCCACACATTCATATGAAGGCTCTAGAGATGATCCTGGAAAACCAAGTTCACTTCATAGCCAAGTGTGTGTTTTTGTTTCAGGAGGAGATCAGCTTACCGAGTTAACACTCCTCCCTACATCGACACGCACACAAAACCGTCCATGGTGATTTTACAGCAAGCCTGTTTGGAAAGCCCCTTAGGCTTCATGATTGAGGTCAGCTCAGGGTTTTAAATCATAGCGGTAAACTTTTGTGTATTTACTTGTAAGATTTGTTTCTGTATAAAAGTTGGTTTTGTGGGTAGGAAAAATGTTAATTTGAATGTCAGACGAACCCATTTGTGTTTAACAGTTGAAAAACATTATAAATATTTTTCAAAAAACAATATGCTCCACGAAATATATTGTGTAAATATGTATTGTGTGTATAGCCTCTGTTTTTCATGATGATAATAGAAAGAGTTATAGAAGAAAGTTTTTGCAGATTTCCTCTTTGCCCAGATGTGGTCTCCACCTTAAATAAGAGCAAAGCATGTATACTGTATTGTTTTTTTTTGGCTTGTTCACTGTTCACGGTATTGTGCTTGTATAAAACATTGAAGAAATCACTACATACCACAGATAGTCCTCAACCTAACCATGACCATGTCTCCTGTTTTGAAAAAAATCTCTCCAACCACATCAATGCCAACGCATACACAAATTGTAGGTTGGTTTTCAAATTGCAGTTTATATGACTCAGGCTTCTAGACATAGAGCCAAGTTCAACAGCATCATAGAAACAGAAGGTTAATCCTCTGAGTCTCTGAATAAGTCTTCAGTATCTGTTGGACGTGTAAAGACACTGTGGAGTTAGTCACAGTTAGTAAATATCCTTCGACTATATTTAATGATAATCAAAGTTTAGCACTTAGTTTTGTAAGGCGTCCATGAATATTGTACATATGTGGTTTGAAATGATTGAAGCTGAAGTATGCAAAAGGTGCGGTGGAGTCAAATTAGGATGGTCAACTTGAACTCAATGATCTTCAGCATTCTAGGGATTTTCACTTGTGCAGCAAAACCTGGTAATTTATTCTCTGTCATTTTTCTCGGAAAAACACCTGGAAACTGAGTAAATGGATCAAATGCCCTGGAAATATTATAGAGCTCCTGGAAAAATGCAAGGCCATCAAGACTATTTCACCTTATTTTCTCCTCATCTGTTATCACACACATTCAGGCTATAGCCAAGAGTATTCATTTTATTTTTTACATCATCATGATAATCCTATCGGTCATCCTAGCAATTTTCAGGCATTTAGGGTTTAAATTATTTGTTTCTATACAATCTTTGGATTTCTCTTAATTAAAACCGTGTTGTGTAACAAATTTCATTTCCATACCTAATGTTGGAATTTTAAAATTATTTGTCTTCTACTAAATATCAAGTTCCAAAAGGAAAGAGACTCCAACGCTAAAGCTTGAGCTAACAGAATTAACCAATGCTCTTCATTCGAAACCGATTCATTTTGAAAGGAAAATTGGCAATCTCTAGTTTCCCAAAGGATAAACTGGCATCGGCCATGGAAACTAGAGGACACTCATGGGGAAATGGGGTGGGGTAACAGGGGAGCGAGGGGAACAAAATATCTGCCCTTTTTAAACTTTATTTACTTGTTTTATTTTTTTCCTGTAATGTGTGTGTTTTTTTTTTTATTATATTCATTCATTAACTTATTCATCTTCTATATCGCATACCTGCCCTGCGATGGATTGGCACCCTGTCCAGGGTGTACCCTGCCTCGTGCCCGAAGCTTCCTGGGATAGGCTCCAG
>JAQMYG010000001.1:18272263-18292238 GCA_030014215.1 Clariallabes teugelsi | reverse complement strand
ATGTTTGTGGCTGTAATGTGACAAAATGTGGAAAAGTTCAAGGGGGCCGAATACTTTTGCAAGCCACTGTATATACAGTATAGTTCCAATTTGTACATTTATTTAACTTAGACTTCAGGGCAGACACAAGACTCGTTTAATTGATTATATCTCACATATGGCATGAGGATAGAGACGTCGTGACTGTCATCATGACCCTCACCACAAGAAAGAATGACATATTCATATCCAACCAGTGTCTTATGTGTACAGACGTGCTTGATTACTGAACTGAATTTGCCAATTTGCCTTTTGCCAATTCCTACCCACTGGGGTGAATGCTAGCATGTGATTAATCCTAGCCAGATGAACCCAACAATGGCATTTATTTCTTTTCAAACTGTTGCTCATGCTGTGTCACACACTTGGAAGAAATCACTCTATGTGCTATTTTGCATACACCATCTCCGTGGCTGTGTCACTGTGATAACAGGAGAAAGGACCACATATTTACATGACTTTGTTGCGATTCTACTATTGTCTTGTACATCATCACACCTGCTCATTGCATTCATGTGGGACAACTTGAATAATAAAGGTGACATCTATTCAGGAGACAAACTAAAACATCATTGTAACAATTCCTGTGTCATACTGTATTCACCTGTGAGTTGATTTTGATGGTGGCGATGTCGGACTTTTTATCAATGTCTTTAATCGTAGCGTAGTAAGTGTCTCCGTTGTGCATCTGCACTTTAAGCTGTCCCGACATGGGTGAGTTAGTGGACACAACATGAGCGTTTGTCACGATCAGCCCAGTCTCAGAAATCACAAAGCCTGAGCCGCTAGACAGTGGTACGGTCCGGCCAAAAAGTGGGTGGCTACGGGTTTAAAAAGTGAACGTTATTAGTTTCATGTCATATAGTTGGCATTGATTACATTATTGCATCCATAATTGACAAGATGTTTGTAGCATTTTTATTTATTCAGTGTGTAAAACTCCAAACTATCATTATTTAAATTACAGACTTAAACAGGCACAAACTCGGTGGAAAAAAACTGTGATTCATGATGGTAATGATTCAGGATTTTGGTGAGTGGAAACTGTCTGCCTGTGGACTCCTGAGTGTCTACTTAACATCTTTTTGTCACATGTTTATAAATCAGCCGTCTTGTAAGAAACAGCTGCGCACATGTGTCTCAGGAGGTATAATAGCGCAAGTGTTTGCACACCTTCAGCTCTGTCGAATTTCCATTTATTCATGAAAAATGCACAGACATGCAGGTCAGCCAAAGTTTTATGATAAAATGTATGCACCTTATTATTTATTTTTTTTGCCATTAGATTGGAAAAGACCTGTTTAAAAAAGTCCAATCAAAGGGTGGACTGTCCCACTGACAAATAACTAAGAATATTGAGATATCCTTTTATCATTAATAGAATTATAGTTTAAATGAATGGGGAAAAAAAGGTCAAGGTATCAATTTAGTCATGATGAGGTCGACCTGGGCCTTCTGTAAGACGTCTCCTTGCTGTTCGAAGATCTGTGGAGGGCAGGCCCTACATTCTAAGTCCAGGTGAGTTGTTGCTCTTAAAGCCAAACTGTGTGTTTCTATTTACTTATTGCGTGTCTGTGTTTAAAGTTAAAAAAAAAATCTGAATGCATCTATTCAGAGGAGATCTGGCTTATACAGTAAATCAGATGCAGAACTTACTTTAGGAAGAGCTCCACATGAACCACAGCTGGGGCGATCTTTTCCACAACATCAGCAATGAAGTTGAATTTATACCTCGGGCTGTTGGGGTGTGTGGGACCTATACTAACAGGAAGAATTTGTCATGTTAATAAGCACACACCACTGCGGCTTTTATAGAAGGACGGAAGACATTCACTTATTCTGCTGACCGCGGAGCAGCTTTACTGTAAATCGAAATAGCGCAATGCTAGTCTGAAATCATCTGCTAGTGTAAACAGCTTTCCGGGACATTTTATAACCTTTAATAAGTATGGTAATAAAACAGCAGTCGTTAACTAAAGTCTTTTAGTATTTACAGACAAAGGAAGTTATATTTAATGCACAACCAGAGGGCAAAGATGCATTAATGTAATTGATGAATGCAGGAAATATTTGGAATTGTATCAAAACCAGAAGGTGGTTTCAGTCCATTTCATTAGGGCGGACATGTTTTTTAAATAACAGTTTTGACATTTTGATGGTCTCACAAGGAAAACTTTAAACAATGGCTTTGATTTAAAATATGGAAAGAGCCAAGAGTTCGATTTGGCTGTAATTAGCTGCATTGATAATTCTGCAAACAGGAGCTCTTCACATGCATGCTTGTGTGTGTGCACGCATCTGCGTCCTGGGTGTGTAAAAGTATAGTAATTAGACAACACTATTTTCTACACTATAGACTGCCCCAAAGCTGACTGTTGTTTCCTGTGACCTCCTTGGCACACACACACACTGGCTAAGATGTCTAGTGACACACCCATCTCTATAACCACAAAAAACTAAACATGCTCTTCAGGGCAATATGTTTAATTGTATAATGTTTTCAGTACGAATTTACAACCACTTAATACTGTCTAACTGTAATCTCCTGCACCACCTCAGAGGTTTACATTTCATGAATTGTGCTTTTACTTTGAGTGCATTATATTTTAGTAACAGTGCCAGGGAAATGGAGCCTCAAACTCGGGCCAGAATATAACTTATGGATTACTCATTAAAAATCAGCATAAGTGTGCAGTAAATCACATGCAATTGTTTATCATTAATCACATCAAGAAACCTCCTTAAAGGCAACATTCCAGGAAAACTATATCACTTAGAGATGGCCTTAGGGGGAACTGCTGAGTTAAGATCTTTTAGGTCATAGTGGCCAAGTCAGCCAACCCTCTATCTCGATTCCAATGTGTATCCTCTTCGAGGTTGCTCTATTAGAGACTGTATGAGAGAAAAAAAAAACGTTGCACAGTCAGACATGCACTAGCTATTTACTGAGGCTTAAAAATTCCATTAACTGTCCAAAATTACCCCCTCCAATCTGACTTTCCAGTCTGGCAAGACCATACATTAGTGGTCTAGCTGATGGCACATGCTTGGCTACTATGATAGAAGGGATGCATGGTAATTAGATATTTGATACACTAATGATAAATTCCGTTAAAGATTCAGAGTATTCATTGTACAGGACAGTATGATTAATTATGTTTATAAGGAGAATAAACACAGACACAATGACTGTGCATGTTCTTTCTAACTGTATAGCTTTGCTGATATTCACTTCACTCTTCTGCATGGTGAATATGAATGAAGGTTTTAAAAGGAAAAGTGTTTATCTTTTCCATACCAGACTGGGAAAAAATCCCCATTACTGGAATAAAAAAAAACAGTAAGTGGTGAGTAAACATGGTTGTTTGCTATGTCTGCCAGACAGCTCTTGCTGAAAAAGCAGGCTCTTGCTGAAAAAATCTGGATACTAGAAAGCATCAGACAGCAGAAGCATGAAGTCTGTCCCCAAAATAATCTTCTCATTTGTATGAAAAAAAAGATGGATGGCAGTCAGGAAGGATATGCAACAGCCATCTTGCCATCGTTCTGCACTAATATGCGGTAATGTGTTTGTTTAATGGTAAGATTTGATTCCTATTGCTGACCCAGCTCTCACACATAATTACAGAGATTTCCATCTGTCAGTAATCATAGAAGCTAATTCCGGTTAACAGCTCAGGCGATCTTTCTTTGTGGATAAACCAGTGGCACTAATTTCTGCTCTTGCCCACTTCCTGTCAGTCTGCAGTTAACTTAAGGGTGGTTCAGAAAATAATCAAGGTTGGGGCTCTGGTTTGGAGCTGGACAGAATTCAGGCCAAAAGTTCAACTTGCACTTAGAGTCACCTGGTTCACCAAATTCACATCTAGTCTGGAGAGTACAATGACCTTCTGTATTTTAACTGCCTTCTCATATGATGACTCCACAGCTGCCACCTGTACGTCAGAGTTAGTGTCTGTGCTATACTGCTTTTAAATGTCCTAGGAGGCCATTAATCCAAGCAATATGCTAGATGATTTGTGTGAGACAGTCAGAAAAGTCCTTAAAGTAAGGCGAAATATCTACCAGCTAGACACAATAAGTGCATTCATATCTAAAGCTATATAAGGTTCTATACTATATTGATTTTTTTTGTTTACTGTGAAGAACCAGACTGACTGGAGACATTGCATACCCCAAATCATTTTTTTAAAATCCCACTAAGATAACCACTTGTTGGCAGAGACATGTCCTTACTGAAATCTATAGTGTGACTTATTTAAAACCCACGAACTGCTGCTATCTGCTCCTCTTAAAGTGGAAATGCATACTATTCTGTTAATGGTATCTCCTGCACATACAGTAGACTGCCCTTAATACAAAACTGCAGCTTTTAACGTAAGAATCCCACAAATTTGTCAGAAGTTATTACAATTTTGAAAACTGAAGATTTTCACCTTCTCATAAACCAACAAATCTCTGCAAATGTAACAGCGACTGCTATTATGTTTGTGAGAAATGTATTACATTTGTGGGATTATTACATTAAAAGCTGCAGCTTTATATTACAGGCAGTCTATAAAACAGCATAGTATGCATTCCCACGTTATAAGGAAAAGAGACGGTTTTAAATAAGTCACACTATATTATTATGTGAGGATTTTAATCATTCCTGAACATCCTTAAAAATTTTATATATTTATTATATGTAATATACGTACAGTTTGTAATGTATAAAGAAATCATTCACGATTCCACATCAGTGGTTTATTGATTTCTTTTTCATTGTTGTCTGGAATCAGGTGATCACAGCATGCAGGACTAGAACTTGCTGTTTATTTTGAACCAGAAGTCTAGGAGGTAAAGTTGGGCCTGCTTCAACTTCTCCCATAAACCTAATTCAGGCTCTAACTACTAACCTCAATCAGTGAGATGCTGTGGAACCTGCAACAACAAACACAATCATCCTCATTGAAACAAGCTGAGATGTCTAGAGTCCTGGATGTATGGTTCCACTCTGCTCGAGTAGGAGGAATTGGATCAGGTCCAAACCCACACCTGGGCTTTTGTTGCTGCAGCAAGGGGGTACTTATATAGGTTTGTTTTGCTCATTATTTCTCAGAGGACTGTCAATGTGGTGACATGTGGAAGAAAAAATATATATTCTGTGGCCATGACTTACTAAGGTGTGGGAATGAGATACTATGTTGCGGCCACAACTTAATAACAGAAGGAAACAAAATAATACAGTACATATAAGGTGTGGCCACTAACATTTTAACACTTTAATTGAAGTAAGGTAGCTTGTATATACAGTACATTTATATCATATAATGTCATGACACTGAAAAAAAAATAACTGATTTTTTTGTTTGTTTGTTTGTTGACATAATGTTTCTCTATGTCAAGACATTGAGTACTTCAATGTCTGTTCGTATGATCACTTTTTGTTACATTAATTATAAAGTGTCCTTGAGCTCTAGAAAGGCGCTATATAAATAAAAAAAAATTATTATTATTATTATTATCATCAATAATTTCATGGACACAGCACTTGGCATATAGATTTATAACCATCTGTATAAAGGAATGATTACCTCTATTTACTCACTAGCACACTCTATGTGTTATTAAGTAGTGATGGGAAGTTTGAATCATTTTAGTCACTCGGTTCTTTGAATCTCGTTCATCAAAATGAACAAATCTTTTTTTGAGTCATTTAGTTCTTTTGATCAGAAATAAAATAAAATGTTGCATTTTCAATAAAAAAAGACCCCCCAACTTTTGGCTTCCATATATGAAAATATTACAATGCAGCTAAAGACACATTATATATAATAAACAGAATGAGCAGCTCACCTCTCATATCTTCTAGTCCGAGTTGTTCGTTCTTTTGACTCTATTGCACCGCATAGCGTCTATGGGAGTCACGTGACAAAAGAACGAACGACTCGGTGTAGAAGTCATTGAGAAAGAATCGCAACGGAGGATTTGCTATGATTTGCGCATGCGCGCCCAGTAGAAAAGGAACGAATCACTACTCCTGAGACTACTCCTTCTTCTGAGTCACATTAAAGATTTGTTCAAAAAGAACGAATCATTTATGAACGACCCATCACTATGATTAAGTCATGGCCACAAAAGAGTATCTCGTTCTCACGACTTAGTAAGTCGTGGCCACGATTTATTTATTTATTTTTCGTATGTGACCAGAGGGGTTCTGTAGTGGTGCAGAACTAATAGAACTTTTGCAGCTCATGTGTTGAATTGTTAGAAACTATAGAGATATAATACAGTAATGTATAATAGAGTAATGTGTGCCGATAATGAACCTGTAAGAAAAGTACAAGACGTGTCTTATTCTGCAAAACTAACTCAGTTACGAACATGAACGCCAGTCGACTCCGTGTCCTCCACTGCTCAGCCTGGTGACGGAGTGATATCTTACCTCGGCCGCGCTCACACGGGCCCTTGTGTACAGAGCTGAGTCCCGACAGGCCTTGCTGCAGCGCTTTGCGGCTCGCGGCTTTAAGCTGGCACACGTTGGCGTATGTCTTCCCGTCGCTGGCGCACACTTTGGCTCCGTAGCGGCACTGACACACGCCTTTAGACAGCCGTTTCCCAGCCGGATGCTTGCACTCGAGCCCGTCGCCGCAGGCCAGGTCGTGCGCGCGTCCGCACGATTCGCCCTCGCCGCGCGCGCACACGAGACAGCAGCCGCAGCGATCTGGCACGTACCCGCTCGGGCAGCTCGGGCT
This sequence comes from Clariallabes teugelsi, assembly GCA_030014215.1. NCBI lineage: Eukaryota > Metazoa > Chordata > Actinopteri > Siluriformes > Clariidae > Clariallabes > Clariallabes teugelsi. Next base: position 18,285,462 of record JAQMYG010000001.1, on the reverse strand, counting down.
CGGGCACGCGCTCACATCACAGCGCGACGGACAGGACTTGGACTTGGGCTCGGCGCGGACCGGAGAGCTGACGCAGAGCAGAATAACGGCGGATAATACACTCACTCGCATTGTCTGATCTGATGAAGGAGGTAGGAAAGATAAAAAGGAAAAAAAAAAAATATATATATATATATATATATATAATAAAAAATAAAAAACTTCTGCAAAAGGCAATAATGAAATGTTTCACAGAACAAGTGCAAACTTCACTTCATTGTAATTAAGCTTAAAGACACACACAAAAAAATGCCTCTTCCAAATTCAAGTCTAAAGCTGTGTGTGTGTGTGTGTGTGTGCTGTGCAGAAGAAACAGACGGTCCGGCCGGTCTGTCTGAGAGCAGCTCAAGTTGGTTTTTCTTTGGAGGCGGAGAAAGCAGGAGTTCTGAGCTCTCAGCCCACTCTGCAGCCTTACAGGGGTCGGAAAGTGCACTCATAACCATGCGGTGTATGTCTGGGGGGGGGGGGGGTTGATGCTGCAGGGTCTGAAGCATGTCAGATCATACACTTCTAAGAATGACTGCAGTTAAAAAAAAAATTTGTAAAAAAAAAAAATCTGTCCACTTTGTGCATTAGTGAGAGATTGTGCTTTCGTTTGATATTTTCCACTTGCTGGAGCGCCTCCCTCCCTTCCTGACTTTGGTTGGGACTGATGGTTTTTATGAAAAGCAGACAGAGATCTTGTGCTCATATGGCTGATTCTGTCCTAAAGAGGGGTTTATGGTCCATGTGAAGATCTCAAGCCCGGCACCTATGCAACACATGGTGGTGTCTTTTTCACACTTGAAAGAATCGAGAGTTTTAGCTACTGGTATTTGTTTTGACAGAGTAGAGCAGTTACAGGCCATGAAAATGTTTCTCTGATGCCGTAACATCAGTCGTTTTCAACACTTAGTGAAAACAGAGCATCTCTTTGTGTTCACCGAGTCTAGGAGAAAACCAGTGCAATGACCCAGGTTTAATTCTACAGTACTATTGGAACATTACTCACACACTCACTAAGTCACTCACTCACTCACTCATTGTCTATACCGCTTTATCCTGTATACAGGGCCACGGGGGGCTTGGAGCCTATCCTAGGAGACTTAGGGCACGAGGCGGGGTACACCCTGGATGGGGGGCCAATACAGCGCAGGGGACAGACACATACACACTCACATGCTCATTCACACATACTACAATTTGGGACCACCAACGCCGTTTAATCTGCATGTTTTTGGACTGTGGGAGGAATACCCCACGGAAACCCACCAAGCACTGGGAGAACATGCAGACTTAGGGAGATTACACTAATTATTTAATAGTACTTAGCAGCTATGCCTCATGTTTGATATTTTTGATATTTTTCCATCTCTATTGTTTGATCTCCTAACAGAAACTTTTATTATTTTTGCTGTTTTGTGTTTTTAATTGTGCAAAAATGCAACCATTTACACTGGGGACTAAGTCTGCTAGGAACAAAGTAGGTGATTGTTTTCATGTGTGCGTGTGTATGTCTGTGTGTGGTGTGCAAGCAAAATGTTGGCCTACGATTTGCTCTTGATGCTCTCGCTTTTGGTCTTTCATTCAGGTGCTACATAAATACCATCTGTAAAATCGTGTTATCATTTGAAAGTCAGATCCAGATGTGTGCTAACCAAAGCATATTACTCCAGTCATATTTAGGTTACACTTAACTTTAATGCATGGCCTTTTATTTTCTAGTTTCTATTAATGTTCATCTGTTTATTCTTTCTTTCTGTCTGTTTGAGGATGTGGTAGTTTTCAGCAATCACTTTTTTTTCGCTAAGGCTTGAGGGGAATTTGGAGGCTGTCTCAGGAATACTGGACATGAGGCAGGAATACATTCTGAATCTAATGCCGGACAACACACACACACACACACACACACACACACACACACACACACACAAGGTGCTACTGTATGATTAGTAGTATTTAATTAATGAGATGTATGCATTTTTTAAAAAATCAATCATTTATTATATATATAATTATGTTTTGCACTTAGTTGACACTCTCAATAAAATGATTCCTGGGTCAACGTGATCAAGCAGATGTTGATTCAGTCTGGTTTTCTGACCTCAAATATCAGCAATCCAGTTAATACAAACCAAATAAAAAAAAAAATAATAAAAAAAACAGAACACAATACATCTGGTCAGAAGACTGTAAACATTATAGTGTTGTGCTCCAGTGTAGATTACATTTAGCAGACCACCTTATCCAGAACGACTTACACTTATAATGTTACACAAATGAGCAGTTGAGGATGAAGGGCTTTGCTCAAGGTCTCAGTGACGGCTTGGTGGTGCTGGGGTTTGAACCTGGGATCTTCTGATCAATAGTCCAGCACCTTATCCGCTGTGCTCCCCCTGAGATATCTAGCTTCCCGTTTTCTCAGTACAGTTTGATTGTCTAGCTTGTCTCTTGCGTAGGTGTGATTCGGTACTGGGATGTGGTGCGGAAACTCTGATCTGGTGAAAGGTTGATGCGGCGGATTTTAAGATCGGCGGCAAAGCCTCGAGCGCGTTGGTAGAAGTGCAGGGAGAGCTCACGGTTCATAAGGAAGTTGTGGTAGATAGTGGCCAGGCGTGTGCACAGTTCAAGCTGAGACTTCTTATTGCCCAGGTCCATGGCAGCAGCTAGGGCGAGGTGGTAATACCCTGCTGCATCAAATGGGTCCTGAGAGAGAAGAACGAGAAGGTAGGTAATTCAGGATAGAGTTTTAGTATGAGTGCTAATCTTTTTGTATAATGTATGGACAAACAGGAGATGTTATTGTGGAATGTTATAGTCGCATGGGATAACAACTTTAACATTTTTGGTTTAAATTCTCTTTTATCTTTCATTTTATTTATTCATTCAATTTCAGTAACCATTTTATCCTGGTCAGGGTCATGGTGAATGCTGAGCCTGTCATTAGAACACTGGATGGGACACCATGTACACACTTTTACATATCTGCAAAGGGCAATTTAAGATACTCATTTCAGTGGCAAGTTTTTGGAAAGCTGGAGGAAAATTGAGATCCCAAAAAAAAAATGGTGACACAGTGACACTCCACATAGATACTGTAGCAACTTAACCACAGAAACAAACCTTGGTGCTGTGAGGTAGCAATGCTACATATCCCGCCACCATACCGCCTGAGCCTTTTAATAGTAAGCATGTTAAATAATGCCAGTACAGACAGCAACAATTAAATGATTACCATTTTAGTCTGCATGTATATACTGCCCTCTTCTGGTTGGTGTTAAAGACATAAGCTTTGGATATTGTTCTTACCTTTAGATCGTAGAAGATAATGTCTCCTAGTGTCTGATAGACCTTGACATAGTACAGGGCTTCTTCATCAAACTGTAAGGGTGACGGACAGAGAGAGAGGGCCTTTAGGAAGTGGTGCTCAGCCAGCTCAAACTGACCCAGGCAGTGGTATAGCGTAGCCAGCCGATGGAACGCCACACGCTCGTTCAAATGGTCAGCTGCAAAGACAAAACAGGTATAGAATATAATTTTTGCAGTAATGACTGACACCCTAATTTGTTTTGTAATGATCGTGACTATGCACCAATTCAACTTATTTAATCTTAACAACCCTACTAACTGCGAAAATCATTCTATGTTATGTAGTGATGACTTTCAGATTTTATTTTATTTTTATTTTTCAATTTGTTTGTGTGTGTTACGTACCCAGACTGACACTGATCTCTAATGCGGTCTGAGCATACTGCAGGGCTTCTGCATACTGTGCCAGCTGTGACAGCAACTCTGCCAGCTTATTGCACAATCTGAGCTGACATCGCACACTGCTCGTCTTCGATGCGATCGGGAGGGCTCGGTCCTGACACACACATCAAAACTGCATAATTATATTACATGTTGATTTAGTATTCTTAGATGCACACTACCCATCTGTCAATGTAGCCTTAATAAAAAAGAAATGTTTTGACATAGCAAGGTTAGCACCAATGCAAAAAGATAACGATTCTCCAAAGCTGTCAGTCTGATAAGCTAAAACCCCAATAAATTTAGTTATATTTCCTGCCCAAACACATACTTCTAATTCGTTCCAAGAGGGTCTTAAGAATCATCTACCTTTGACAGCCCTGACATTGCTGCATAATTAACCCCTTTTGCGTGTACAGACTCACCCTGTAGAAGCAGACAGCTTTCTCTCTGTCCTGTGTGCTGTTAAAGAACACGTCCCCTGCCGCCTCCAGCAGCTCCAGGATGAAAAGTGTGTCTCCAGTGCTTAAAGCAATGTCTTGGGCTACCTGTCGCTCAACGAGAGAGGAGAAACCAGTCTAGTGGGATCTTGTGATTTACTACTAACATTGAAACAGAAACTCTATCAACATTATTACATTTTGATATTTGTTCAACAACAGTACGTATGTACAGTATAACAACAGAATAATATGATTGGATGAGTGGCATTCCATGAATGGTGATATAGAGCATAACTGCACTTGGACGTTTATCTATATGTGTCACTCAGTGTCACAGTTTTAATTCTTGTAAGTTTTACACGAATGCATGCGTGATACATTTTTACAAATTCAACGTTACCTGCACATACAGATCCACCAGTTCTATCTGTTTCAGGATGTGGTAGATTTTTCCTGCCTGGAGCCAGCCGTGAGCCTCTTTCCTCTTCCTCCCCATGTCAATGTAGAGTCCTATGCTTCTTTTGGTGTAGTCCAAAGCACATCTATTCGCTCTGAAACATAATAACATCAAAACTTCTCACCTACATTCTTTCACATCAGAAAACCTTGCTGAAAAGTAAGCCTTCATATCGATCTATGAGTTGTTCATCATATGAACTCACTTCTCTGTGCCCAGGCTGAGGTAGAGCTGGCTGATCTTTTCCAATATCTCTGCCTCCAGGGTTCTGTCTCCTCTCCGGTGTAGCAGGTTCAGCTGGTGTTCATTATAGATGATACACTGAGCCTTATCAGGATATGCTTCACTATACAGCTGGCACAGGTGACGGGTGGCTTGCACTTGGCCTTAACAGGGAAATAACTATGATATTAAATGATATTTGTACTTTTATTTTACACGTAGTAAAAAACTAATTCAAAAACTTTTGAAAAAGTTTTCAAAAACTAATGACAATATTCAAATTTTTCTCCAATATTTTAACTGAGATGATCAATATTTTCAAACTAAGGACTTGACAGACAAAATTATACATATTTCCTAAAGTATATTTTCTGAAAGAATTCAATGAAGAAATCTTACCATAGAAAAACACTGGCTGGATAAAAAAAAAAGTCACACAACTCTAATACTTTGTTGGACCGCCTTCAACTTCAATTATGGTGTTTTTTTGGTGATTATTATTGTTTTTTTGTGTTTTTTTTGTTTTGCAACAGCATTTATTTCCTTCCAGAGCTTTTGCTCGATAACGAGAGAGTCAAACCGTTTAGTGAAGTCTTCTCCAGCACAAAGCTCCAAAGACTTGAAGCCAATTCATGTGTGAAAATGATTTCAGTGCGAGACAAAAATATGATGGAAGTTGGATTCCACACTTTCTCAAGTAAACTGAAGGCATTTTTAACATGCAGGTTCAAATGTAGGTTCAGTGAGCTCCACTTTTCATTCTTCATTCATCTCTAAGCATTTCTTTAGTGTCTTTAGTGTACAGGAAGCATTATAATCCCTAAAAGTTTTTGAATACCAAGCATCCATAATAAACCTGCAGATTCTTATTCTTATTAAAGGGAAAATGTTTCATATTCAAAGGACTGAAATCAAATAAAGCTTAAACAGATACACATTATTTACACTTAATTAATTACTTTATTTATTTATCTTTTATTTATTTATTTAACTATTTAAGTTTATAACTGTAGTACAGTATCTAGTAACTAAAGTGTTCAACTGGGAACTATGTAAACTATATAGCAATTCTTGTAATGCTTTTGGGATTTCAGGATTAAATCGCAAATGCTTTCAGCTGTTCATATTCTGGCTTTGTTTATTCCTGACTTGTTCGTTTGTCTTCTTGTGAGGGGCGCATATTTTTCTCAAACTGTTTTTCATATACAGTACATCAAAGCATACCTAAATGAGCATTTCAGAATGTTTGCCTGATAGTAGTTAATAATATTCTGAGCAGCTCTTTTCTAATTGGGCAGAAATCTTCTAACTGGTACTCTACCACTGTACTACAGTACTTAAACTCTTGGTTCTATTTTTATTCATATTTCTAGAAAGAACTTCTAATAATAATTAATTATAGGTACTTACTCTCTGGGTTTTCATAAAGGATAGAAATCAGCAGGGCCCACTCATAGCAGAACTTTCCTTTCTCATAAAAACCCTGTGTAATGTAAAGCTTCCCAAGCTCTAAAAGCACAACCACGAAGTTCAGCTCATGATCTTCATCCTCTAGCTCAGAGAACAGCTCCACTGCCTGGATGAGCTGCTCCTCTGCCACCCTCTTCGCATTGACCTGCAGACTTAAGAAGCCAAAGTTGGCGAGTGCTATGGCCCAGTTGTGCCTGTTTTCAAACTCCTCACAGACATCGACTGCAGCACGGAAGTTCTCTCCAGCTTGTTTTACATCGCCAGCATGTCTCAAAGTGATGCCACGCATATTATAGATGATACCCTCCAGCTGGGTTGTGCAGTGTTCAGGAAGGGAGGACAGAACCGAATCCAGCACATCTAGAGCACTTTGGTGCTGCAAGTCACAGATATACAACCATGCCAGCCAGACCAGAGCAGTGCTGGCATCAGACTGGGTGAGTGATGTAGCAGAGGAATGGTTGAGGAAGTCACATAGGTAATGAACTGCTCTTTTAGGCATACCATGCTTGTGGAAGAGCCAGGATAGACACAGGGAATAGGCATGTGAGAGGCTGGGCTCCATGTTAGCAGATTCTAAAGCAGCAGCTCGAGTTAAACATGGAGCCACTTGTGCTGGGATGTCCACGCCATACAGTTCCTGGGCATTCTCTAAAAGTAAAGAGACGCTGCAGAAACAATCGCTGACTGAGGAAGACACCTGTGCGTTTGGAAGAATGAAATAAAAATATATTATATTTATCGATGTAAAAACACACACTTTCTTTACATTTGTTGTTTAAAACCCACCTGAAGACATGCTTGCTGTGCTGAGCTCTCAGCTAGATAAAGAAGCCCATAGTCACTATAAAGCCTCGCTAATAGTAAAAAAACATGACTTCGCATCTCATCACAAGCTCCAGGCATCTCATCAGACAGAATCTGTAGCCGTTCAATAAAAGGTATTGCATTCACCCCTTCTCCAAGCTTCAGATAAAACTTGGCTAGCAGGAAACAGACCCGGGCTTCTGCAGGCTTGTTCTGGAATAGAACTGCCTTTTTCAGTGCAAACTTCAACACCTCTGGGTCTTCTGTCCCAGATAAATAATCACAGACCGTCATTAATAAAGCTGCAAAACGTTCAGATAGAGCGAGATACTTCTCCGAGTTTCTTTGTGTGAGATAGATGAGGGCCAGGTTAGAGTAGATGGCCGAGAGAAGGTACATGTCTGTGAAATAGTCTCTGGGAACGTTTAAAGATTCCTCATAATAGACGCGTGCTTGGGAGAATTTTGACCTTCCCGCACACAACTGTCCCAAGAGAAAACAAATTCTACTCTGTGCCCATGACATCCGCTTTTTTCTTGCAGTTTCCCGAGCATCACCTAAATACGCTACCAGCTCCTCCTCATCACTGTGGCCATGGAAATGCAACTGGAGGAATTCCGGGTAGGCAGCATAGAGAAGCTGAAATTCAGGTCGGTGATCACGGCTGCCTAAGAAGGTCAGGAGGGAATGGTATCCATCTGGACTGATACTGTCTTGCTCTGAACATACAGTAAAGTGGGGGATGTCATGAAGTGACTCTGTGGATCCTTTGGGCTTGTCTGTTTGGAGCGTCACACTGTCTTGTGTCTGGTCATTTTGAAGTTGTTCCCTTGTTTTACTTAAAATATTAGCGATATTGCTTTTCACGGCTACATATTCACTGTTTTTGGACCCATCTAGAAAGATAAATGGAGCAAAAACATGGCTTTTAAATCATTTTGGCTGTTATTCAAGATATTTTTAACCCATTATAATTGAATAAACAAAATGTTACCTAGGTTACAAATATTACCTACTTTGAATGGATCTTGGATGTGCTGAATCTGTCATAACAAATGCATTTAAAAAATGTGTTAATAATTTGTTGCAGAGTCTTTCTGTCTTATTACTATAGCAAATAGTGTAGGATCCAACCTTACAATAAATAAATACAATAAATAAATAAATTAGGCTTTACTGTTTAAATTATTTGTTAAAAGTTTAATTAATATAAGCATTTGTAGTATGATTTAACTAACACTAAGCTAAACGTATGCAGGTTTATTTTTTTTCAACGGTATTTTGTTAGAATGAAGTAATCTACTTATTAATCAACTACCTTATCTTTTGAATTGAATGAATTAAAATTTTAATTAAATGTTTGTGTGGTTTTTCACTGTTAGCTAAAAGTCAAGTGCACACTTCAGATTAGCTAACCGAGCAGACAGGAGGACACAGTGCGCATGCGCAATAGATGAGAATCGTTAAGCGTTTGCGACGGATTCGGACGGTTTTAAAATTATAACACACCGATGTAAGCGCTGTTTTTACATTTAAATTCATTTTAGTTTAAAAAAAAAAAAAAAAAAAAAACCTAAAGCAGTGGAAAGGAAGTTGATATTTCTTCGTCATTTCAATGGGCATATGATGCTAATTCACAGGCTAAATTAGTTTGAGGACAGAATTTTGAAAAGTTGAGTTATTTTTTTTTATTCCACAGGTTTTAGGTGCATTTAAACAGGAGGAATTAAAAAATGGCATCGAAATGGTCAAAGAGAGGCAAATATTCATCACCTGAACCCAAAGAGCAACTGCCTCGCTGGGAAGAGGAGCAAGGTAAAGTTCAAACTGAAGTTACATGAGGAGGTGGTGAGTCATCAACACTTAGCATTTTATAGGACTTAAAATACCTACAAACCTTTTTTTTCCCTGTCAGCCGGAATAACCTGCCATTTATGTCTAATTTATTTATTTATTTATTTTATGTCAGATGATTGCTGTAACCCTGACAAGTTGCTCCTCTGCCCTTATGACGCTAATCATAAAATCCGCGCATGTCGCCTTCCCTACCATCTCATCAAGTGCAGGAAGGTGGGTGCCAATCTGTTTTCTTGGACGAAAAAAAGTATGATGTTAAATGTATTCTGAGACATGGGCATTCCTCCACCCACACAGACATGCAAGAAGTAAACATACACCCGTAGTTTTTTGTTTTGTTTTGTAATTTTATTGAGGTAGGTTTAGCTGTTGATACTTTATTGACATTTGTTAATTGTACAGATACACATGAATACATGTTTTTATGGTTGTTTTTAGTTGTTTCTATGATAAAAAAAAAAAAAAAAAAAAAACACAATATGCTAATTTTGAGAGTTCTACATTTTTGCAAAGTCATTCACATATTCCAGTAGTGATTAAACTTGTACGCTGTAAAAGTAATGCTAACTTTCATCCTACCTGACATATTCGAAAACCCAAGTGCACAGTTTGATGTCTAAGGCCTCCACATTAACACACACACTGGCAAGTCTTCCATATAAGCACATATTTTATTTTTTATTTTTAGCGTCATTGACTTATGCTGTGTCGCCAGCACAGATCTGTGCCGCTTGAGTTTTATGGGTTAAGAGACTTGTTCTCATCAGATCTTCAAACAGCATAAAGACATCTTTCAGAAGGTCCAGGCTGTGACCCTGATGATGTTTTACTCTTTTCTTTAAATGTAACTATAATTCTGTTAACAGTTGAAGGACAATTTCAAGATCTGTTTCTGCCACAGTCCACCCTCAGTCTGACCAACAATCTGCTATCTTTGATGATAAAACTTTCCATGGAAGTTTCAATTCTAAGCAAAGCTTAAAGATTTGTATATTTCCATATACCCATATCTTAAAAAAAAAAAAAAGAAAGAAAGAAAAAGAAATAATAATAATAGTAAACAAAAAGTAAACAAATAATAATCATAACAAATGTTGGTGGAGAGAAAACTATGGCTGTCTGTTTACTTCTTGCATGTTCTTGTAGCTGGTTTGCACATTCAGTCATTTATTAATTCATCTTCAGTAAGCATTTATCCTGGGGACACTGGGCATGAGCCAGGAATACACCCTGTATGTATTGGATGCTAATCAATTGCAGGACACACACACACACACACACACACACACACACACACATCTTATGGGCCACTATCTTATGCTATTTTCAAAAATGACTACTGTAGGTAAAGATTAATATTTAAAATGCGTTATCCAAAGTCATCATAGAAGGAAAAGTCTTAATATTATAGCCTCAACAAATTCAAGTAGTATTCCATCATATTATGATTATAAAACCTTCACAGATACAGTATTGTTAAGCCTAACTTAATTAGCATCAACGGTTGATCCGTTGCGAATAATCTGTTGGTGCATAAAGTATGAAAGATGAAATTATCTCTATCATTTAGAACAATCCTCAGCTGGCCAGTCAACTGTGGACGTGCCCTTTTAATGCTCGTCACCTTATGCCTAAACACGAGCTGTCCAATCACATGTCTACCTGCATCAATAGGAGCTCCATAAACACAGACTATGGTAAGACTTTATATGATTTTGTGACCAGGAAAATGGTAGAACGTTTCTGTTTTACACCAGAAAAGCTCATTTGGGTGTCATATTCCTATCCATTTCAGTGGTAGCTGATGAGACCCAGCACAAATTACAGGTTCCTGTCAGCACCTGGACTAATCCTGTGTGTAATGAAGACTGGGACCAAGGTCAGCTTTTATTCTCTCTATATTACACCATCTTTCCTTACTTTCTAGGCTTGCATATTTACTCTTAATAAAGTTATATGATGATAAATAGTAGAGATTGGGGGAAAAAATAGATTCAGCAGTTTTATTTATTTATTTATTTATTTTTGTAAATAAAAAATGAGAGAGTAGATATTTTTTAAAAGAACAATTCACACATTGACAGGCAGCACAGGGTTCTGTGTGGTGAGAGAAAATTATTTGTTAAGTTTGTTTAGAATTATAAAAAATCTGAGAAATAATTTAATATATATATAGAACTGCAATACAAATCGAATCGGCACCTAGGTATTGTGATAATATTGTATTACCGGGTTTATCCCGGTTAATTACCATCCCCAGTAAATAGCATAAATTAATGGATTGAACAGACTGTTCCAGTAGGCTGTTTCTCATCAACAAAAACTTTTTCAACACAGAGGAGGAAGAGTCGGGATCACCAGCAACACCATTTGTCTGGGGCATTTCAACCACTCAACTCAACCAAGACATGTGAGCGTAATAAAACATCAATATTGTTAGAAATGTAGGTCCCACAATAGTGAGACTCTAAAGCCAGTGCTTCTCTTTAAATCAGAGTCAGTGATGAAATTATGGCTCCACCAGAGATTCTTTGGTGTTAGTAAATTGCTTTTGTTTCTCTCTCTCTCTCTCTCTCTCTCTCTCTCTCGCTCGCTCGCTCGCTCTCTCTCTCTCGCTCTCTTTCACTCTCTTTCCCCTCAGGTCTGAGCCAGCTACGACCCATAGTTTGACTCCTGGTGTCAGAGCCCCAAGAGTTCTTCCCTGGAAACTGGACATGTAAAGGCAAAGTTCTCTCTTGCAGTATGCTACACTGATTTGCAGATCTTCACCCATACTTATTTTCTTATTACTGCTTTCAAACGTTTGTACCTAATTAATAATTTGATATTTTTTTATCGGTTCATGTTAAAGTGACGATAAAGCTCATTGATTTGGTTAATGTTGCTCTTCAGAATCGAAATAACTTTCAGACTGTTCAAAGTAGCTTAATACATTTCAGCCCTATTCAGATAGGTAGGTTTAGTTCTTTGCTTAGTTGAGCTTGAGAGGATTTGTGCACTTCATAAGAAAAACTGAGTGTGCTATATAGGTTACCTTTATGGTCTTCTTTAATATTTGATGTTTATGATTGTTTAATCAATAGTTATCTCTATAAATAAAATAAATGCTTTGTCTATACATTGGTCAGGACTCACTCTTTCAAGGATATCTTTACGTTTCATACATTGGATCAGAAAATCATCTTTCTGGATGTCTGTCTGTATATCTGTCCTGCCGGATTATGTCACAGCATCACGCAAAACTGGTTAGACAGAATTTAATGAAACTTTGTCGGTTGTTGGGTATTTGCCTGATGTGAAACATGCGCCATGAATAAAATCAAAATGATGAGGAAAAGTGAAGTTATAAGCAGTTATGTGCCAGATTATGTCACAAAATCTAGTGTTTTTTTTTCTTTTCTTTTTTGTATTTTTTAAAATACTAATTTAGTGCTTTTCCCCTCAAGGTGGGCGTAGCTCACTCGCGTCACTCAACAGAGCCAATAAATGGGATAGTTTACCGTGTATACACATAGTATGCGGAAGACACAGAAATGATCCTGTGAATGAAGTGCACCTACAAGCCACCAAAATCCTCAAGAAACAGAAAAGAAGGTTTGACGCAGCATGGCTTGCTCCAAAAAAGTACACTATGAAAACTGAACCTTCCAGAAGATGAATGGACAGATCAGAAAGCGATGTTACAGTATGTGCGGTTACGTATGTGGCAGATTTAATGATCTACTTTAAAATAAGCTACTTATAAGCTAATTGCTCATTGTAAACAAACACCTGCACCAATAGATATTAATTAGAGAAGCTGAACTAAATATTTTTAACTTGGATTACTTAACAGCTGAAATAACAGCGCTGAAGTGGTATGAGTGAATTTTAATGCACTGTAGTTGAAGATAAAACTTTAAACTTTATTGATCTACTTTTTGGATTTCTCATCTGTTATTCACTCTCCAATTACCGAACAGGGAGTGTATTTGACTGACGACAAAAGAAGTATAACTTTAAGTAAATATAACTTTGCGTAAAACTGATCCACTTATTTTTTAGCTTTTACCTTTTAACTATTTCCACATACTCTCTTCCTGTCAACGTCGGGTACTTCAACTACAGTGGCTTGCAAAAGTATTCGGCCCCCTTGAACTTTTCCACATTTTGTCACATTACAGCCACAAACATGA
>JAQMYG010000001.1:18239762-18252948 GCA_030014215.1 Clariallabes teugelsi | reverse complement strand
CTCCCACAGTCCAAAGATATGCAGGTTAGGCTAATTGGCATTCCCAAATTGCCCGTAGTGTGTGAATGGGTGTGTGTGTGTGTATGTGTGTGTGCCCTGCGATGGATTGGCACCCTGTCCAGGGTGTATCCAGCTTTGTGCCCTAAGCCTCCTGGGATAGGCTCCAGGTCCCCACAACCCTGAATACAGGATAACTATATTACAGGGAGCACTATATTTATAGTATTTTAGATTGATATGTAATCTTATAGACTATATAAATTCCCAAGATGGATTTTTGAATTTAAAAAACACACAAGAAACCGCTGACCTTTCTGTATCTGTTCATGTTCTTTTTTAAAGGTGATGTGTTATGCTACTGTGGAGAATAAAAAAGCGAACATCACAAAGCTAGTGGCTCGTCAGCATGTAGCTAAGAAGACCGGCCGGCTTCAGATGGTCAATTGCCAGATGCGAGCCAAACCCATTTCTCCTCTGGTGTTAAATGGTAGGAGTACAAGAAATATAATTTCTAAACTATTACATAACAATGTTTGCACCTGGCTGGAGTTTTTTTTTAAAAGTATGCTGTGCTTGTGAACCGGTCATTCGATTCCATAGTCAGGGGTAATTAATGCATTTTTTTTTCTGTTTCTGTTTCTGCTTAGTGTATTAACGGTCATTACATTGTAGAACTTTAAATATATTTCTGATATTACTTATATTCTGGATCCTAGACATAGTTTATTCCGTCTCAGATTAGGAGTTGTCTCGATCACCCTTATTATTTTAGGGGTGAGACTTTAAGATGACTGTGTCCTAGTTAAACTCCTCTGAGGATGTAAAGATGCTAAGAATAAAGCTCACTATGAGGCCAGTCAGCAGACAATATTCTCTACTGCTGACTTCCTGGTCTAGCAGTGCTGAGACTGTTCCTGGATCAGGAGCTCAATGTAGCAGTATAGCTGTAGGATGATACAGCAGAAACACAGCAGCCCTGTTCTTGCTCAGATCAGAGATGCAGTGAGAGAGAGTGCAACAGAGAGAGAGGGAGAGAGAGGGAGAAGGAGCTGAATGAAGATGCACATCACCGGCAGTGCTTTCGCTGTCGTTTTTTTTCCTCCTTGTATTTCTCAGCAAATGCTGTTTCCTCTCGTCTCCTTTTTTGCCGGAGCTTCCAACCTGCTGAGCGTTTAGCATAAGAGCAGTCTAGGCATCAGTGCATTTCATACATACCTGAAGCAAGATCGGAAAAAAGGACTCATTCACAATATTGCTGCACTCTTCATCAGAATGCTCTAATCTGTGCCAGACGTACAATGACATCGTCTTTGAGTCAAGTACAGAGGTATGAATGTTACAGTGAATGAAGGCAGGAGATTATGATTAAGGTGACTGAGATTTGTTGAAGTACTGTATATGATGCAATCATGAATTGATGGAAAGGTATGGTGATATTTCATCCTTCTGTTTGCCTGTGTACGCTTTGGAGAGCATAATGGCTTGTTTTTCCCCAAACAATTATATATGAATGCTAGCAATAAACAAAACCACTTTTTATTTCCTTCTAATTGCGTTGACATTTAGCCTGTTTTTTTTTCCACCATAACTTTTTGTTTTGTGAAAAAGCTTTTCTCTTTTTATTTTTTTTTTCCATAGCCAAACCCAGAACGTCTCTCAGGCAACCTGAATACCGGGGTCATCAGGGTCGTGGTAGTGGTCACACAGGGAGCATGAGGGAGACTCAGTCTGATGGGAGAGGCAGTAAATTCCACAATACTCCCCCAAACACACCCAGCAGAAGGGGCAATCTTATTTCTGACAGGTATGAATGAGTAGAACAGGTAGCACAAAGCAGTCTGCTTCTGAAAGAGCAATGATGAGCTGAGTGCTATTAGCATTTTAAAAGAATAATGTATCGAATAAAGCAATGCAAAAGACACACGATCTGTAGGACAGATTATAAAGTGCGACACAGATATTCAGAGGCACACATAGGAGTGGATGGAAAAAACATTTCCTCTTTTCCTTTCTTCCCCGAGTTCTGGTCTGCTGTCTTCTCTTGCTGTGACTTGAATAAGAAATGCAGAGTGGAGCTCAGCTGAATGTTCATTTAGTCTGGTGTGTATTTAGCAGCGGAATGTGTGTGTGTGTGTGTGTGTGTGTGTGTGTCCATGTTTATGCAGAATCATTCTAGCCAACAGTCAGTGCTTTTCACAGTAAACAACTGACTTCACCCATTCAGCTGTTTTTTGTCTTTCTGGCTGTGACATACACACAATGCAGAGCAGAAAGCGGGGATGGCATAGCTAAACGACTGAGCTGTGGGTCGCTAATCCTCCTGCCATCCCAGATTAGCAGTTCTAAATGAGTCTGCAATGAATCAGCACTTTTTCTTTTGGTATAGATTTTGGTGGCAGCTCAGTCCATATGACACGTAGAATTAAATGAAATAAAAGTCTCCGGGCTTTACCTAATACCTGCACAATAGTCTTTTACACCTGGTGGGAATATGTTTTGAGTAATAATATGAAAACGACTGTACAGTATTGAAGGAAAAGCTGTTTGAGCCTTTTGTTAGGATATATGAACACCTTTTGGGATCATGAATTGATTATAGTCTAAATTTAGAATATTCTTAACGAACAACGCTATCTACAGTATAGCGTTCTATAGTGTTTATTTATGCTACAAGTAAACTTATTGCAAAACACTGTGTGTTTTGTGAGTCACTGTTCAAATTTAATTGGGGTTGAGGGACCAGTAATACACGGAAGTCAGGAATACTAACGTGTGAATAAAATACAGATAATTAAATAACACCAAGCCACTGCTTTGGTTGCTTTGCATAGCGCATCGTGCAAAGCACGCACTTCAAATTCAGATCTCTACCCTTTCCCAGATCGGATAAAAGGATGTCCCTGCCATCTCGATTCCAAAAGGAAGTGCACGCCCACCTGTCTAGAAACCCTCAACAGAGCCATGGTGAGTCTTCTTTCTTCTTCTTAAGTTCAGTGCACAAGGCAGGAAACTGCGACCAATGCCAATGAAACCAATCACTCTAATGATGCAGAACGTCTAAGACATGTCCCAGTCTCCATGGAGTGCCCTTAAAGGCTGCTGTAGGGGTTGAGCTTTCATCATTAAGGGTCCTGTCACTAGGAAATGCTGTGAACAGTGTCCTCATTACTGCATGAATACAGCCATCTTCGGCCCCAGGCAGCCTCATGGCTAGTTATTACACAGCAGGCACCCATCCAAGCTGATGTTAATAGTTGGTTATGCACCAGTACTGGTGCAAGATAAGGAGTAAGTTTATATCTGTCTGCATTAATGATCTGCCTTTGGGTTCAAATCCTTTGCTTAAAATTTTACTTGCAAACTTTATTAATATGCGCATTCACCTTCTACTTTATTTTCAGTTGTTTCTTACTAGGTAGTTGCAAGTAATTGCACAAGTTTCTGTTGTGACCTTTGTGAACCTTTCCAGCTCCTCCAAACCTTAATGAAAGCACTCCTCCACCAAAAACCCAGACACAAGTAAGTCTCTACAGTCCTAAACTGGTGCAGTCCCACCTCAAAGAGGTCCTAAGCAAGCACAGCAATGGCTTCTGGGTGTCTAAACTTCCACAATTATACCGAGAGCTATACAAGCAAGAGCTGCCCAGTGAAGTCTTGAAAGATCTGCAACAGTGGACGCATATTTGCACAGTGAGTTTCGTCATAGCATAACCAAATCTTTACACATTTCTTTACAAATTCACAGTCATGGGTGACTCATCTGAACCCCAGTTCCGTGAACTTTTGCATTAACTTTGCATTAATACATAAATGTTGTTATTGTTAACAACTTATGTTACAATAATGTTTTTTTCATAATTGATTTTGTTTACTTAGCTGGTTATATTATATGGTGAATGTATATTGTTAACATTTGTCTTTTAAACACACAGCTGAATAAATCATGACTAAAAATGAGAAAAAATGGATTTTTCTTCAATGTGCAGGTTGAGAAACCATATGGTAGCAAATCTCAGGAGCTACTGTTGTACCCTGCCAAGGATGTTAGCAAAACCAGTGACCCAAGTAGCCTTGAAATGACTCACACCTCAGACAAGGTGATTCTATCACCTCCAAAGCCCCAGAAAGTGTCCAGAAAACCTAAGAATAACACATTGAGCCCACTGGCATCCCCCAAGGCTCTACCTGAGGACCTTAAACAAAACCTAGCAGAGCTTCTTCTTAAGTACAGCAGTGGATTATGGGCTCATGCCCTCCCCAAACTCTACCAGGATACGTACAAGACCAACTTACCGGAGTATGTACTCGACAACCTGTCCTTGCTCTCAGATATATGCACCATTGACTACCCTGTGCCAGACAACCCCAAAAGAGCAATTCTTTACGTGAAGGTCTTAGAAGATGAAAACTGCAATAAGACAGACTCTGCAGACCTGAAGGTGAGAAAGGAGGCAGGGAGACATCTCAGTTCGCAATCTGTGCCTCCACTGATTATTCCTATGGAAGAGTACCCCTCAGTACTGGTGGTTGAGGCCAGCAGCACTAACAGTGTCGTTCTCAGGTAAAGGAAGATCATCTCCTCTAATAATTTTTTTTAGAAAGGATATTTATTCATTCATCAACAAAAAAACAGTGTATTTGAGCATGTCTGTCTGTATTGAACAGATACATAGGGGATGGATATTCCAAGGCACAGGAAAAGCTAGAAGATGATATGAAGGAATTCTACAGACAGGATAACACCCGGAAACCACTGATCTCATTATCACCAGGCCAATTAACTGCAGTCATTGCTGAAGAAGAGGAAGAAATCCTCCGGGCACAAGTGTGTGAGGTCAGGTCTGACAAAGTCAAGGTGTGTATGTCATAAAGCTTTTAAATCATAGTGGGTTTAAGTACACAATTTAATGAAAAATTTGTGGTCACCTGACCCTAACACTCATTTGCTTTTAAATAATGTAGTTACACCTTTTGCTGTTATAATAACCTTCACACTTTTGGGAAGGCTTTCCACTAGATTTCGCATTGTGGCTGTTGAGCCTTTCAGTTCAGTGGGGTTGAGGTCAGGGCTCTGAACAGGACACATGAATTCATCTGCTCCAACATTGGTAATTCATGTCTTTAGGAACTAGGCTTTGTGTACAGGGGCATTGTGATGTTGGAACAGGTTTCTGTGCTTAGTTGTTTAGAATGAAACGTACTGTATAATGCATTCCAAGGCATTCTATATACTATGGTGTGTTTCCAACAGTTTGTGAAAGAACCACATTTGGATGTGATGGTCAGGTGTCCACTTACTTTTGGCTATTTAGCATGGTTAGCGACTAAGATTTATCAGATTTACTGTGATTATAGTGTTCTTATTCCTAGTTCTATGTGAAATGAGAAACCATATATTAATGTATAATGGCAGGTTATGTGAAAGATTTTCTGGGATTAACGAAAATTACTACATTCAGTGGGCTTGTGGAGAATATTGGGTAGCATAAACAGAAACGAGCCCTCAGTTTAATAGTTGCAACCTTGGAAAAACTTTCAATGGCACTAAATGAAGATATGTGTTTTCTAACTATCAATTTCAACTGGCTGGCAAATAATCTTATCTATGGGAAATTTTTGTTTGCAACAGCATAGCCGGGCCTCAGTTTGGTCAATGTAAACCCAGGTTAACTGATGTATATGACATTTAAGACCATGTATAATTTATGAAGTGACTGATTAAGTTAACAATTAACCACTGCTGAATTGTTGTTTCAGGTTTATTATGTGGATCATGGGTTTTCTGATATTATTAGTAAAAGCAAGCTGCTTGAGTTGCATGAGAAATTTTTCAAACTGCCTTTTCAAGCTACCAGATGTAAATTGGCGGGTGAGTTTCAGAAATAATCTTGATAATTCATTTGAATACTTTAGAGGACTTACACTGCTCATATTTGCATGGGAATGGTTGTAGCTTTGATGTATGTCACTGGATGTGTGTTAGGCCTTGAAGCCTTTGCTCTGGAGCCAGCAGTATTGAAAAAACTTGACTCTATGGCAAGCGGTAAAATCCTACTGGCTGAGATCCTGGAAAGAGAAGACATTCCTTTGATGGTGTTATACGACACGTCGCAGGAAGATGACATTAATATCAACGCTTCCTGTCTGAAAGCCCTGCAAGAGAAGTCTTTAGAGAGCCCTCTGCAGGTACCCAGTATAACCAAACCTAGACCGTTGTGAATTATCTGTCAGTGCCATGAGTTCTGACATTGCACTGCTTTTTATCCTGTAGTTAAACAGCACCGTCATGAACGTGAGTGTGACCAGTGTGTGTTCAGATGGGACGTTCTACTGCCAGCTGCCCTCTCGTGGTTTGACCAAACTCAGTGATATGCTGGAGAAGACAGAAAGCTATTTCCACAACCAGGTACAAAGGCCATAGTGGGTGTGTAATCACTGGACACACTAGGTACAAACTAGTGTTTGTAATAAAAAGCTAAATGATACATGAACTATGTATTTAAGGCCTGGGCCTTCAGTAAATTCTGTGTTGTTAAAAAGTATAATAATAAATATTTATTTATTTATTTACACATGTTGACATCTCAAAAATCTGAAGGCTCCACATGTTCTCAGACTTTTTTTTCTTTAAAGAGGTCTGGGAGCTAAAACAGTCAGTAATAAATGAACATAAGCAGATTAAAAACTATGAGCACCATAATCACCAGTTAACAGTGGGACGCTGATGTTAATTCTGTATAATGTACTTTTCTGTATGATGGAACACCTTCCTAAGTCTACATTTCAAAACACCCTCGAAACCATTATACAAGCTAAAGTTAAACATAGAGTGTAAATTTGATCTAATATACAGTCATGTGTAAACGCTATTACTCTCTAATTCTTTTTTTTTGTGTGTGTAAAAACATAAAAATAATTTGATCATAGTGGTTCTTAGTATTAAGCAAATAAAACCTCAGATTAACAACAACATAAACCGTTTTTCACCATGCCATTACAAAAAAATGAAATCAATAAGAAAACCATTAAGCTAACCGTTATGCTAAGTACTCCCTTTCTGCTTTACAGGATTTAAGAGAGAGAGAGAGAGAGCCCTTATTAATACCACAATTAAATTGTAAGTTGTGCTGCTAATCATCAGCCGTTGATTAATTGATCGTCAGCAGGTGTGCCGTCCTCTGTAAAAGTAGGAGTTTGGGCGATTAGCTGGTCTGGAGCATTCAGGTGCGTGTTAGCACAATGCCAAGAGGAGAAGATAGAAGCAGTGATTTTAGGGAAGTAATTGTTGTTGCACATAAGGGTTATAAAACAATAATTTGTGTAGATAGGTTGCCAGGAGAAACCTCTTCTTTTTAAAAAAAAAAAAAGATCATGGATGCATGACTGAGGTGCGTGTGTAGTTTTTTGAGGTTTAAACCACAAAACCACCAACAAACCACAAGACTTCTGGAACAATATCCTATGGATAGATGTGGAGTTGTTTAGCTTTAATGCCTAATGCCATGCTTGGTAAAACACAAACGTACCATTTCAGCAGAAACAACTCATACTCACTGTCAAGCACAGAGGTGGTGGGTATGATTTTCACTAGTTTAGCACAGGACCTGTGCATGACCTGCAGTCATTGAGTTGACCATGAACTCCTCTGTATACCAGAGTATTTTAGAGGCACGTGTGAGGCCGTCTGTCTGACAGCCAAAGTTTGGTCGAAATTGGGTCATGAAACAGGACAGTGATCTGGAGCACAGCAGCATACGTACATCAGAATGGCTGGAAAATAAAAGAATAACGGTTCTGGAATGGTCTAGTTAAAGTCCAAACCTCAGTTCAATTCAAATGTTGTGGCGGGCTATTAAGAGAGCTGTGACACAACGTTATAAAGAAGAGTGGGCCAAAATTCCTCTGGAACAATATTAGTAACAGATAAAGTCATACAGGAAATGATAACTTCATGTTATTGCTGCTGAAGGTGGATCAACAAACCATTAGCCAATATTATAAACTATTATTATGAAACTATTAAATAAACAATGGAAAAAGTTATTGTTCGCCTGAGGTTGTATGTATTTGCTTAGCATTAAGACCTGCAATGATCAGATGATTATAGATGATTGTTTTTACACAGAGATGCATAGAATTAAAGAGGGGAGACTAACGTTTATACAGGCCTGTATAAGGATAGTAAGTGTTATAGTAAGTCATTAATGACACTACTTTGTTTCTCGTTCATCAGGTCACATCAGAATTGCTGGTTTCTAGACCATTCTGTGGAAAAATCTGTCTGGCTCGATACAAAGGCAAATGTTCTCGAGTTGAGGTAAGAGAGAGCAGGAAGTTTGAACAGGTTGCTGAACCAGATGCATTTGGTTAAATCCAATATATATTCCATTCATATAGTGTGTTGATAAATCATTTTATATAATGCATATAAAATCAACTAATGAAGATGCTTATAGTAATTTTGAAAGTAGGGTTTATTCATATTCATGTGATTTTATGTATGTGAAAGAGGGCAGATAGTGTCATTCTATGTGTGTGTGTTCAGCCACCATGTGACATGGCAAGAGTGGAAAGAAAGGTGATGTTAAAGGCGAGAGATAGCTAATGGGTGGGAATTGGCAAATGATTGAACTTGGGGGGAAAATGTGGTTTATAAATACTCCTGGAAAATGACTAACTAATGGGGAAGCACTGTTATTAAATTTCATTACATCAACATGAAATTAAGCTCATTTTTCTCTTTATTATGTGCAGATAACTAACCTGCATGGTAGACGGGTATTAGACATACTGTTTGTGGATGTGGGAATGCAGGCATCTGTCGAAGTCACTGAACTGAGGGAGATCCCGCACCCTTTCTTCCGTGACCTTATCACAATCCCACCTCAGGTCAGAGAGGTTGAATTCAAAGCACGTTCTGTGCATGTTACCGGCATATATGTATACTTCTTAAAACTCAAAGAACCTACTTACAGAGTTAGTGGTAATCTGTGTAAAAGCTGTAAAATAATATATACATGTGTAATCTGTACATAGGCAGTGAAGTGCTGTTTAGCAGACTTGCCCGTCAGTGTGGGCTGTTGGACTCCAGATGCAGTGCAGTGGCTGAGAGATGCAGCTCTACACTGCAGTGACTGCAGCTTGAAGGCCAGTTCTTTATTAAAGCTACATTCTATTATAAGCTTTAACAGTGGGAAATGATTTTAAAGCTAATTTATAATGTTAATTCTGTTTGTAATATTGGTTTCCTGCTAATTAGCACTACAAGAAATTCGGTTCCAATTGACATTAGCCTTCATTTGAACCAGATTTTTTTTTCTTTCCAGATTGTTAAAGTGGAAGAGAACAAGCGTCTGGCCCATGTCTACCTTTTTACTAACAAGAACTTCCATGACCCTGGTTACAGCCTCAACCGCCAGCTAGCCAGTTTAGATCTCTGGAAGCACCAGGACGATGTCTTCCTGAGCAGCCAGGGGTCTCTGAAGAGCTCTACTCGAACATCATCAAATTCACCCCCCATGACCCCCACCACTACCCCTACACCCACCAGTGGCACCTACAGCCCAAGCACCAATATTGCAGGCAAGCCTCCACACCCACCTAAGAGGTTGGAACCCAATTTAGGTCCCAGTAGCACCGTGTCTGGGAGTCTGCCTTTGCCACCTGTACTTGAGCTCCCTCAAATGGGACAGAACATAGACATTTATGTATCAGTCGCGTGCCATCCGGGCCATTTTGTGCTCCAGCCATGGCAGGACATGTACAAGCTAGTTGTCTTAATGGAGGAGATGATTCTGTACTACAACAAGATAGACGAGAAGCCACTCACAGTGGAAAAGAACCAGGTGTATGCAGCCAAAGTGGAGAAAAAGTAAGTAAAAGTGGCATACATATACTGTACATAGAGTCCCATAAGTAGATTACTGAGTTTTGTTCCGCTAGCTTAATGATCTTGATAGAGCTGTAAAAAACATGACTTTTTTTTATTTCCAGTTGGCATCGAGTGCTTGTGAAAGGAGTCCTGAGCAATGGCCTGGTGTCTGTTTATGAGCTAGACTATGGAAAGCATGAGCTGGTTAGCTGTGCTGTACTGAGGCCCCTCATTCAGGAGTTCAGGCAGCTTCCCTTCCAGGGCATCACTGCTCAGCTGGCAGGTAAAACGACTTGCTCATAGAGATGTTTCTCTGCTTTTCTCCTTACGATTGTTTAGCCTGTAATTCTAAATGTGTTCCATTTGGTCCAAAAAAAAAAAAAAAACTCAATATATTTAATTATAATGGTTCTTGTATGAGGGTTGGTTTTTGTAAAACTTAAGAACTTGTTTGTTAGTAGGTTCAATTAGGGATAGAAATTACCAGGGACCATATGATGAGTGCACCACTTGCAAGATTATGAAAGAAAAGCAACATGTCTGATCCGCGGGTGATGCTGTAGCCTTTCTCAGCCAAGCACCTAGAGGAAGTTATATGGCCGAGCTCTCTCAGCAGGGTGGGATGGGAGGCACTAAGCGCTCTCGGATTAATTATGGTTCTACGGCCAAACAGGGGCAAAGCGGAAGGAGCAGATAGCGCTGTCCTCTGAGTGTTGCGCCACCCCCAATGGTACGTAAGCACCATTGCAGTTCGAAAAGATGCGGTTGGCTGGCGTGACGTGGTCCGGGAAACACATAATAGTCTTCGGTAATCCCAATTGAGTGGACGCAGTAGCCTTAATGTGGGAGCCCCCTAGTGACACGGAGGTACCGGACACGAGAAAATCAGGGGAAAAATTAAAAAATACAAATATACTGTACTGTATATGCAGTACACAGTTTATTCTAACAACTTGATTTTACAGTCAGTGTAGTGATACATACTGTAGATCAGTTATTGCCAACTTAAAGAAAATCTAATTAGTCATTAGCAGTTACATGTTACACTGATGTCAGCAGCGGCACAATGACATTTAAAAGGAGAAACATGGTGGATAGTGTGGGAAATCAATGATCGATGACAAGTTGATGAAAGAAGTTTAAACTAGAAAAAGTGCATTCAAAACTAAATTATAAAAATAAATCTTCAATGTCATTGGAGAGTACATTATTTATAATAGTATAGGGTAAATCCTTTTAAAAGAGGTTTGTGCCAAATACGAATTTTGGGCAGTACCTTTTATTTTTGTTAACAACACCTGTATTTATTTTAAAACAGAATTTTTAAAAATGCACTCACTGTTAAATGTTAAGAATAAATATTAAGAAAAGAAAAAGGAACAAAAGAACCGTGAAGGAAATTGCGACATCTGGTGGATGCTATGTATTTTATGAAAATTGTTTCCGCCTTAAAAAATGCAAAGTGAGTTGGGTGGGACATGTGATGTTATGCAAATTCTGTTTTATACATTGTACAATTATATTGTTTCTTCTATTCACTTTGTAATGTTTATAAATGTTTTGAGATGAAATATGATTCATGCCTTTTCCAACCTTTGAATTCCCTTATGGTATTCACTAATCATACATACTGCTTGTAATCTCTACAATCTTTATAGGCGTGAAGTCCAGGCAGTGGTCTGAAGAAGCTTCTATTGTATTCAGGAACCATGTGGAGAAGAAGCCGATGGTGGCGCAGGTAGAATCGGTGCAGGAGGCAGAACAGCCATGGGACCGAAAGCTCACCGTCTACCTGGTGGACACGTCTCAGGAGGATAGTGACATCTGGGTCCATGACCTTATGGCTGAGTTTACTGATGAGCTCACCAGGGCTGCATAAAAGTTTGCCTTCTCTGTACTGTATATGTCCTTGAAAGAATTTTGTGAGTGTGGATTCATTGGTTCTATCAGGAAAAGCTTCCTGTGTTTGACTTGAACCGGACAGTGAAGATTACCTTTAGATGAAGTATTAAACTTTATTACACTAAAAGATTATTTAATTATGTCAAACACAGCTGAAAGGTCTGATACACATTGCATAGGAGTATCTACTTTTAACCCTACAGCTTTAACTGTTGTGAAGATCCATTGATGCTTTTGTCAATTTACCTGATCTGTGGAGAAAATCAATCATGGATAATGGACATGCATCAGAGTTAATGTGTGTGATATTACATAGTTACATGAAAAGGTGTTCACTCATTCATCTTTAGTAACCAGTTAAGTTACCCTGGTCAGGGTCACTATGGATTCTGGGAATAATGTATTTGAGGACAGAATTGAATTTATGATGGGATACCATGTAAGATAAGATTATATAATTTGATATATGATGTCTAGTTTGCCACAGTTTTTTTTTTATATTTCAAGCTGCCATTCAGAAAGGAAAAATTCTGCATGGTTAACTAGTCACACACTATTACACTTAAACTGAACAAGAACATGGTAGTGAACAAATGTTTACCAAGTAGTGAATGTTCACCATGTTAACCAAGAGCAAAATTGTTTACAAAGCTACATTAGTGAATCATTCCATTTCTTCCTGATATGTGACAAAAGCTCCACAGGTTTGGCAAAGGCTTTGAAGTGTTCCTCTATTTATTTAGCGCTTCCTCTTCCTGTTTAAAATGATCGCATGGGATCTTTAGGTTTCTGCAGAAATGTGACAGTTGTGGTATATTTGGTAACCTAAGCCTAACTCCATAGCATTAGTGTGGCGTAATGGCTGAGTTTTATTTAGCTGAAACATTCGGTGTAGATTCTTTATGGACATGTAAAACGTAACATTTCTTGACAAACATGGACTGCACATGGAAAGAGTTTGATAAATAAAGTTAAAGGAGAGGAATCATAGATGTGGTGTTTTTGTTTCTTTAAATCCAAAAGTATAACAAGATCATATGTACAGTATATGCGGTGGTCTGGGAAAAGCCATGGAAGGTCGCTGTGGTAAACACTCCATGTGTAAGATGTCCGTACTAACTTTGCTTTTCTAACATGTTGAAGATTGAGCTTTGATCATGCTGTCGGATAGAAACACGTTACAGTGCCGAACTCGATATAGTAGAGAATGTCACCATGTGAAGTGCTTTCCCAGGCCATCACACATATAAGGGGTGTGTATATATATATTAGGGCTGCACAATTTGATCAGGAACTCACATTGCTTTTATTTTGACATGCGATTTAAACTGCGATATGTAACTATTGAATGTACAATTTAGTATTCAATTTTGTATTTATCCAACAGCAAATAATGGCACAAATGATCTTAAG
>JAQMYG010000001.1:18207813-18229602 GCA_030014215.1 Clariallabes teugelsi | reverse complement strand
TTTTTTACAACCGGGGTTATTATTATTAATTATTATTATTATCGTCGTCGTTGAGGAACTTTACCCCGGAAGAAAAATCCCTTCACTGTTTATTTTTGCTAATATAGCTAAAAGATCTCTATATATTTTTTAGATTAATTTATTTAAAAAAAAAAAAAAAAAAAAACCGTATGCTTTTGGTTTATTTAACAGCTTTTAAATCGTTTAATTATAATTATTTGTCTAATATTTTATACTAATAACGTTTAAACATTGACCCGGAAGAAAATGACCTCTCTAGCGCTGTCCTTCTTAGAGAAGTGAAAACAAACATGGCGAAGAGGAGACTGACGGTGTTCATATTTGGGGGGTTTGTGACTGCGGTAGCAGCAGCTGTATATCCTATATTTTTCCACCCTCTTATGCACATAGACGAGTACAGTAAGTCTGCTGAAATATATATTTAACAGTATTATTTTTTACAGCTCTATCGCCTCTTCTGGCGCCGTTTGTCTACAAACTGTAGCTGAATTACTGCTTATAATGATCATTAATTAGTGCAGAATGTTCAAGTTCATTCTTGTTTTCAACTGCCATAATTATCACCATTATCCGTGTGTCTAATCTTATTTTAAATCTCTACAGAGCAAATCCAGAAAGTTAACCGAGCAGGAATCAACCAAGCAGATGTTCAGCCTGTAGGTGAGTTTAGCATCTAAAAAAAGAAGGGGAAAAAAACAGTCATCACAGGTTATTTAATTGCTGTTGTATTTCTCATCAGTTTTCTAATACTCTCTCTCTTTGTTTTTTCCCCCCCCTTAAGGTGTGAAGATTTGGTCGGATCCATTCAAGCCGAAATCATGATGTGACTGATGCTGAAAGCAGACAGGAGAGGAGATTCATGAGATTAAAGACTTTCAGACTGGTCCAAGCAAACACTCCTCTCCTGAATGAGTGTGCGAACAAGAGAAAGAAACCTTGCTTCACTGTTTAGTATGTTTTCCCGCTGTAATGTTTTGTGTTGGTTTGCCACTAAGCTTAAACAGAAGTGTTCGATCAGGCTGTGCCGACTGTCGCATCTTTGATACTTTATCCTATGAATAAAGTTTTATAAGAAAGTTGTTTCAGATGGACACAACATAGAGTACATGCTTTATTTAGAAATAAGAAGGACACTATATTACAAAAAATTTAAATAGTAGGATATGATAAGATTTTTAAACATCTGCAGCATAACCTGCTGATCTGTGAGATTAACATTTGTCAAATTGCATAATATGTACATAAAAGATGCATATTGTAATAATAAATAGAAAAGTAATGTTAAGAAAAATAAATTAAACCCTAAATTGTTTTAATAAATTATGTGGCAAAAACATATCCTCATCTGTGAAGACCTTAGCTACGGTTTCTAATCATTCTCTAAAGAGAAACAAAACATACAAAAAGTCAAGATTCAGTCCAAATGGCCTTTAGCTTGTGAATCAGAGATTATATGTAGGTGTTTGGATTGTGCCTGCAGGAGAAAAGCAGGTCATGTGATGTGAACTGACAGTTGTAAAAAAGATTCAGTAAAAATCTTTATACTCCACAGCAATTGGAAGGCACGAAAACAAGGTTTTCTTATGGCCACAAAGCTGTTTAGCCCCAATACTGTGATTTCTCATCACATTGTGTGTGTATGGAAATGCTCTTACTTTCACTATTAAACAGGTTTTTACTCTTGATTTATTTTTTCACCATGCAACTTCAAGTGGTTAAGTGATCCCCACCCATGATTTTTTTTTCTTTCACAAAGTTAACAGTTAAGCCCGTGTTTTGATAATGTGTTAACCCAGTTCCAGTACTTTTAAATCTCTTTAGTTATTTTCTTTGCTTGATGCGGCCCAAAAACTTGACTCTTTTGATGTGGCTAGGCAGCGTAGTTAAACTATTATGCATTGAAATATCATCTCCTTTTCAAAATGAAAACAACAACGAAAAGTGCCTATGTCACCCTCACACCACCTCCTTCATGTTCCAGTTACAGTTTATTCCACATCTGTTCATTGTGGTTGAGGTCAGGGAACAGTTCTTCCACTGTATTGTCATACTGGAACATGCATGTGCCTCTTACCTCCAGTGAAGGAAACTGGAATGCAAAGACATTCTAGAAAATTCTCTGTTGTAGACTTTGTGGTAACAATTTAGGAAAGAACCACATATGGGTGTGATGATCTGGGCCCGTATTCACAAAGCTTCTTAAACCTAAAAGTTGGTCCTAGTGACGAAATTCTTAGAATTATGACATTTTCTTAGAATTTCCCCTTAAATTTAGGATTAAATCTTAGTAAAGATAAAAATGATTCACGAAACATCTTAGCCCTAAAAACAGCTCCTAAGGTAAAAATTGTTAAGAGTATGGAGGAGGACTTTTAAGAGGCTTAAGAGTTTCTATAGCAGAGGACAAAATGGCGGAAAGAAGAAATATTCTATAAACATTGAACATGAAGCTAAAAGTAAACACTGCTCTTCTGTCCAATTTGGTTTTCTTGTTATTTTACTTCCTTTCAGAAGATTGTTGGCTACATACCATCCAAAAGTGCAACTTAAATAGGCTGTCCTACAATCATGTAAATTGGTAAAAATGTGAACCATTTTGTTCCCATCAATCTGAAATGGATCACAAGTAATAAAATCAGTATGGTCAATAAATGTGAGAAAAGAACTTACTGTGTGGAAATTGGTTGCTTCAAAAGTAGTACACATTTGACTGTTTTAATTAACTTTAAGATATCTAGCCTATAACAAAGTTTGCATGAAGTAGTCTGTAGTCATGATTATACAATTTCTTTATATACAGTATAAACATTATGATTTTACTGTCTATTCTATTATCATATATTCTATTTTCACTGAGTGCATTTAAGACCTTTACAGAGGTCAGAGGTTAATTTTATCAATCAATCACAGTCCTTGAATTGCTGCATCATCCCTAGCAATGGGGTCAACCACACCTCCTCACTGAAATAAAAGGTTTTTGTACTTTCCTTAATCAGAGTTGCTCTAAAAGATACAGTCTAGGACTCCCAGCTAGGACTTTTTAGGCTAAGATAGGAGCTCTCTCAGAGAATTCTAAGAAGCTTTGTGAATACAGGCCCAGGTGTCTTTGTGTAAGGAGAGCTGTTTCTGCTTTTGTTTTACTAAGTTAAATGGACTTAGTTAAATTGAGTTTCTGGAAGTGTAAACTGTCATGAAGCAATGCAGACTCTAGGGGGAGCCCTCGTACAGCACAGTCAGAGATTTGCAAGACTGTTTGGATTTAATTCATAATATATAAGTACATGATGTTGATTCTTTATGTGCATTTTTTAATTCAATCCTGGAAAAAAAAAAAAAAAAGATTCTTATTTCTGTAACTCTGAGCTCAGGCACTATGTTTTCTCAATGAGACATGCCTTTAACTTTTGGAAATGTAAATGCTGGAACAGTAAACGCAATCTATCCCTGAGCTTGTTAATTGTGCCTTTGACTGCTAGGATGAAGTCAGAATTGCTACTGTGTTAGTCGGGAGTTGGGTGTAACTCGTTGTGTAAGTTGATCTTCATACGCTCATTGGAAACAGGTTTTGTTTGAGATTCGTTGATCCACTGAGCTCATTGTGTTACTGCTAAAAAATGAGAATTTTCCCAACAGACTGAATTAAACCGGGGTTTATAAACCATTTCAGGTGTTTGCAGCAGTGCAGAAATTCCTTGCTTTGTTTCTTTCCTCTTTCACTTCACGTCGATCAGATTTTTCGTATCGCGTGAACACGGAACTGTCGTTTACCATGAGCAAACATTTGCGAAATGAAACCTGTAACCTGAGAGAAGCACAAGAGGGCCTAAGCACTGCTCTAGGCAAGTCCTGTTGTCATGGCAACAAGCCTGCGCCCATACCTGTGTGATGGTACAAGCCCAAGGCCCCGGCGGTGCACGCATGTGTAAACATAATAAGTAGTTCTTGTGTTTAGCCAGTGACTAGAAAGATCTCTAAATGATTGAACTGAACTTTGGGAATATGTTTTTGCTGCAGGAGCAAAGATACGTCTTAAAGCTTGTAGAGTTTTGGGAAAATCTTGTTGTGAGCTACTTCCTGAAGAGGTGTTTTGCAACATGGGTGGTGTCTTCTCCACCACAAGGATTCCTTTCCCAGCTGCGAGTGCATGGATTTAGAATAAAAAGCTGCATCAAAAACGGCACAAAAATTCATTAAGTGTTATGAATAGCAATGACCCACTACAAAGACATAATGACCGACTGTAGTGTGCAGCTAGAGAATGAAAGACTTCTATGGTTATTCACTAATACAGAACTGTTTTAACTGTGACGTCCTGACTTTTTTTTTTTTTTTTTTTTTTTTTTTGCGAAAGAGCAAAACCTCTCAACGAACGTTCATCTTCTATCTGTCAGATGTTAATATACAAGTACCGGGTCCTACACTTCACTGACCTGCTGTAGTGCATCTCAGTACATGACCTACAGAATAAACTCATCACATATGGAGCTCTGATTGAAGAGAGTGTCTGCTGGTTCTGTGTAGGGTCTTCCACTGTGTCTCTGTGAATGTGTGGTGCTGTTAAATGCAGCTAGTCCACTAACTCTAGCTACGGATCCAATCTGTCCAATCGGATCCAATCTGTGTATTTTTGTTTTCCATGCTGTTACAAATGATGTGGTATAAACTGGATAGACTCAGCACGCTTAAATCTTCACCTGGAATTTTAATTCCAGAACCGCTAAAAACATTTTGCACTACTCGCTTGTGATCAGCTCTTTTTTGTTTTTCATGAGTGCACACTTTGACCTGGAGAGATCCCCCTGCTTATCCCGCAATCCACCTTAAACGTGAAAAGTTTGCATGGAAACAAAAAAAAAAAAAAGTATGTGAGATTATGGAGGAAATATTGGACATGTATAACTGAAAATACTTTATTAGGTGTTACCTGTTAAACCTTTCTTTTTTTTTTAACCACAAATATATAATCAGCTAATCACATGGAAGCAACTTAATGCATTAAGGTGTGTAGACTTTGTCAAGCTGATCAAAGTGACTTTGAAAGCTGGACGGTTATTGTCGCCATACAGGCTTGTCTAAAAGAGTAGATATTCAGTGAGCTGGATGATAAAGCCTTGTTGATGCCAGAGGTCATAAGAAAACAATCAGACTGGTTTGAGCTGATAGAAAGGCAGCAGTACCCCAAAAATAACATCTAATTACAGCTGAGGTATACTGAAGAGCATCTCTGAATGTGCAACATGTGGAACCTTTAAGAAGATGGGCTACAGCAGGGGAAGACCTCACTGGGTGTCAGATATGAATTTGGATGGATTGATGGATTCATCAACGGTTCAGGCTGGTGATGGTGATGTAATGATGTGAGAGATATTTTCTTGGCACACTTTGGGCCACTTATTACCAATTAAGCATCAGCCTGCTGTACCTGAGTATTGAAAGTACTGAAAATGTCCAATCCTTTTATGAGCACAGGATAATGCACCAAAGTCGCAAAGCTGAAATCATCTCAAACTGCTTTCTTGAACATGATAATGAGTACACTGTACTTAAATGGCCTCCACAGTCACCAGACCTCAATCCAGTAGCACACCTTTGGGATGTGGTGGAAAGGTGTTCATGATGATGCAGCGGACAAATCCGCAGCATGTGTGTGATGTTGGACTAGTCAATATGGACCAAAATCTCAATCATGGAATGCCTCCAGCACTTTGTTGAATCTATGCTGCAGTTCTGAGTGCACTACTCACGTAGTTTAGCATTGTTTTTTTTTTCTTTTCTTTTCTTAACCAGTATTTGGATATGGAATGCCAAATAAGTTCTTATAAAATGCAATATAAGAAACCGTTCTTCCAATTTTCCTACACAAATAGATGGAGGATGAGCTGGATTCAGGGATCTGCTGCACACGATGGATCGCTTCTTGTGTGGTCACTGGGTTTGTTCCCCAGTCCTGTATACGCAAGCAGTATCACTTTTTGAAAATTCAGCGTCTGGAAGTTTGAGCGCCTCGGCAATCGCTCAAAGACGGAGAAAATCGAGTGGCTGGAAGGTTTGGCCTACGTACCTGCTTGGTGCAGGACCGTGTGTTATGTAGTAGCCGGGTGTTGGATGGGTCAGAGGGGCATGAAAATGAGTCTGAGGGCAAAAATCTCATTACGTTCACTGGTCCTGTTATTTCTCTATGTGTTTCGCAGCAAATCAACTTCCTGACTGAGTAACGAAAAACAAGCTTTAAAATGAAAATGAATCAGCTGGATACCATTCACTTGTTTCCCACAAAATTAGAGAGCAAATGAAAGTCAAATCTGTTTAACAAAAACAAGCTAAATCTCAAACAGATCTGATTCTTTTCTCCCCCCCCTCATACGGTATAATATTACACGTTCCCTTTCCCACTCCTATTCTCCGACTGTATGTTTTTTTGCTTCAGCCTGTAGCTACAGTCCAACTAAATGCACACTGGCTGAAAGAAATGATGTTCCTAGTGTAGTTTAAGGACAGCCGTTATATAAAAGCAGGTTCCATTTTTATAGCTCCGGCGTCTTTCTCCGTGTCTGTTCTATGTCCTTTCAAAGCGCCGTATCCTGAAATACTCCGTGCCTTAAAGTCAGCATCAGTATTTTTGGATATTTTTCCTGTGTTCCATTTGAAGCGTTTCAGGGCGGATGAATAGTATTGTGTCTGCTAAAAGGATCTGAATGACAGAGAGAGGAAAAGTGAGAGGGCTTATGAGGGGAAGCAGGGTCCCGTCTCCCGCGAGAGCCGCCGCATAGCCAAGAACTGACATAATATCTCCTCACCGCCACAAAGAGCACATCGCTAACCCTCAGCGGAGAAGCTGCCAGCGCAGCAGCTGCCAAACGCAATAACACTCCCCCCCCCCCCGCACCCCTCCTTCCCTCGTCTTCTCCTCCTCCTCCTCATCACACACTCTCTCTCCTCGCTCCCTCGCTGATCAACAAACCCCATTGTTTATGGGATGCTGTTATCGTTGGTCGGTGTTCAAAAAACAAAAGGGGGAAAAAAAGAGAAAGAAAAAAAATAAAACTCCTGGGCCCCAGCCGTGCGAAGGACTATCAAAGCGACGAGCGGAAAAAAGGGCAACCGAGAAGAGAGCAGAATTCCTTTCATTCCGAGCGTGGTGTTTTCCAGATTCCTGACGGCTGCAGTTCTACACGGAACGATTCATGAAAGGAAAAGCAAGGAAGAGAGAGAAAGAGAAAGAAAAAAAATAATCAAGTTTGGATAATAAGAACCGTACAGGATGTCAAATATAGCAATCTGAATGCTTTGTCATTACACAAATTTAATAACTCAAATCAAAGCCATCCGCCGAAGTCATTTTGGGCCATTTCTCAAGTGACATCAATCTTACATTAACATGTTTTTACATCTGCCATACACGCAGATGTTTATTTTCTTTCTTGAAAATTGCAGAGGTTGTGTAAGCTCAGAGAGAGAGAGAGAGAGAGAGAGAGAGAGAGAGCATGGAATGATGACTGAGAAACACAGGGAAAGATTTCCATTGGGGAAAGAAGAAATAAACGCACAAGCAGCCTCCAGGCACGACCGGCGTTGTCAGATTAGAAGAGAACAGGAAGAGCGAAAGCAGTTGATATGTGCTTTGGGACGTTTGAGAGAGAACAATAACAAGAGCACTGAGAAAACCGGGCTTTCGGAGAGATAACCTCTTTAATTAACAGCAGTGAGAGCGGCTCGACGTGTTCGAGTGTTCTCGTTCTCAGACAAAAGGAGACGCTCGAGTCAGAGTTTGTTTATGTATTTAAACACACACATGGCCACTCGCACTTACAGTATCCATGGTCAGGTTTGGAGCTTCTTGTTGGCAGCAGAGAATATTTCTTACCCTCAGAACAATGTCGGTGCAGTAAGGCTACATTCTTGGGTTACCAGTCTGAGAGAGCAGATAGCACGAGTATTCAGCAATGTCTGGAAAAATGAGCTCCAGGAGTTAGGCCTCATTGTCCCTACTGAGATGGCCATGGGCCAGAGAGAAAGAGAGAGAGCATCTTTAGAGTCATTTAGACTCACGAACACACACACAGAGTCCATTACTGCATTTTCAGTGTGTGTGCATGAATGCAAAAATTCTTATGAACCACAAACCGAAGCTGTGGTTAGCAATGGGTTGCATCTGGGCTTCTGACCATATCCCATTGTTTATGCGTCTTAAATTGTGTGTATATATATATATATATTTTTTTTTTTTTTTTAGATAACTAATCAATGCAGAATGTTGAGGCAGTAGATCTAATGTGAGTGTCTTAGACGCTCAGCGGGCAGAGCCGGCGGGGTGAGTCCGCCGAGTTATTTTTTTTTATGGCCTTTTCGGTAATCATAGAGCAGCAAAGGTCAACCCGAGCGAAAGAGCAATCCCGAGAGAGCCCATGATTACACAATCATGTAATCATGCAACTGATGAGATGACAAATCAGAATACTACAAAGCACAGGCCGAGATTCAGTTCTGAGCCGCGAGTATAGCATTACTCAGAAGTTTGGTACAGTGGGACGACGCGGACTATTTATACACGCTGACTTAACAAAATGACACAGGTGCAACTGAGGAGTGTGAAGAGATTCAGAGCGGGAGAGAGTCAGGCATGAGTACAAGAAACGAGTGTGACAGCAGCACATGTGCACAACTTCTGTAATGAGCCATGTGTGGAAATGGATTTCAGAAAACGAAAAAGTGTGAGCGTTTATTTTGGGTTTTCTAAAAGTGACTCAGGGTGAAAATTATACACGCAACGTCTAAAATTTTGGTTAGTTTCACCTTTAGCAGATGCTCTTGGCAGAATTGGTAGAACGGTTAGTTAAATTAGTTGTTTTCCAGGCATGGACCTGATTTTTTTGATTGGCTTGAAGCTTCAAAAGGTTAACGTTAGCCTCCCTTATCCATTCAACAACCTGCTTTGATGTGTGTTCAGGTTTGCTGTCTTGTTAGAACACTCTATATTGTAGTCTATACTCTAGAAGTTAGTACCAAAACTTCTAATGTAGTTGTCCTTCTTCATTATTCGCACTGCACCAAAACATGATGCTACCGCCACCATGCTCAACAGGTGGTTTGGCGTTCTTGAGTTTGAATGTCTCATCTTGGTGCCTTCAAACATACTGCAGGTCAAAACTTTCCTCCAGAAGGCTTTTTTTTCTTGTCCATGTGGTTTTAAACTATCGTTGAACTTGAAGATGTCAATTCTTGAGTAGGGGCGTCTTTCTCAAACCTTGAGTCCATGGTGATGTAAAGTCCACTTGAGTGTAGACAGTGATACTGGTGTTCCAGCAAGTTGCAGTTCATCGCAGGTCTGTGACTTTGTGGTTCCTGGGTTGTGCTTTACCATCCAAACTAATTTCCACTCAGCTGCGGATGACAGTTTGCGTCTTCTTTAAGACATTGGCACAGTATCTGCACCTCCCAACAACTTGTACTTATGTACAGTTGTTTGGATCTGTAATGTGTAAAGGGCTCCAAGAGACATTCCTGACTTGTGTAAATCCACCATCCTCTTTCTCAGAT
Organism: Clariallabes teugelsi; assembly: GCA_030014215.1. Taxonomy (NCBI): domain Eukaryota; kingdom Metazoa; phylum Chordata; class Actinopteri; order Siluriformes; family Clariidae; genus Clariallabes; species Clariallabes teugelsi. The sequence continues at coordinate 18,220,044 of JAQMYG010000001.1, read as the reverse complement.
CTGGAAAAAAGGAAAAAATGGCCACGACAAGGATCACGACAAAACCTGTGCAATATTGAATAGTTAATATAGCATTCTTTTTTTAAAGGTTCGGACAATAATGATAATACAGAGGTGTGATAATGTCTCTGTGCTCTGAGAAAGAAGGTTCAATCTAAGGTTATTCAGTTGTTCCTATGGGGATTGTTAATAACCCTTAACAGTTCAAAGAACTCTCGACAGGTTTTAATCCATTAAGAGTTTGCAGTAAAATATTAAACACAGTAAGTAATAAAGGGAATGATTAGCTTTCTGCTGTAAGGAATATGTCTCTCTTATACGGACCCTTGTAGTCTTTTGTCTTGGCGTACAATTTTTGTCAAATATCTCGCAGTAACCTCAGCATGGTCATCCATCCTGACTGAGAACAGACCGAGGAAGATGTCTCCCATTAAAAGCTGACAATTTCAGCCATGAAAATAGTTCCACTTCATATCACAGCAATCATCCACAGTAAATTCCATTGAAACCTCTTTAACCTTGTTATTTTATGAGTTCCACTGACTTTTATTCATATTTCCTGGCAAAGGCGTGTAACTTTGACCTCAAGAAGAAAATAACAATAAACGGGGAAGCCTCCAGGCGACCGAGTGAGAAGATTGTGGATGAGGAGGTGGTGTACAATGGCAGCGAACGCCACTTAAATTCCTAGAGCCAAATATTTCTGTGAGAAAAAAAAGCTTGCAGTTAATCAAGGACTTATGAAACAAAGAATAAACGGTAGACAAGGGGGGAAAAAAATCTATTCTCTGAAACGCTGTTGGGGGTTTCAGAGGTTGCGTCCAATGGAAATGGTGTACTTTGGACATCGATTTGTTTTCATGAACCATTCTTCACAGCAAAATATTTGTTTTCATTAGAGGTCTGATCTTCCTACCAATACTGGTCGAAAGTCAACAATTCAGAATCACGTACAATATTCACAACGGTTTGATGCTCAGTGGGTCGCATGATCCAGTCTCTTCACTATCTTCTCACAGATCTACAGTATAGACAAATGCATAACAGCGCTTTAGCCACTAACACATTAAAGCACAGCGGAGAACAGAACATTATACAAACTGGCAGAAGCTGAGGAAAGAACTGGACTATTGGATCTATGCATGGAATATGGTGCCGTCCATTGCTGGCTTGTTTCAGCTCGTCCTGCAACGTGACTGGCTCAGTTGGACCGAGGAGAGTTAATAAGTTCATGCTTGAACACACACATGCTGCCTTGGATACACAGTAAACCAGACTGCAGTTGTAAATTTAGTTAATTTTAGGTTTTATTGTGGATACATTTTCGACAAGAATAATGTTTTGATATCAGTCGGTATTATAAAGAGACAATTAACTTTTATGACTTCTAACTTGCTATTTAAAGCTCAGATTTTGTAATATTTTGGACCAGTTTGTGGCCTTCTTGCACACATTTAAATAAAATGTCCCAAACCGCACAATGTACGCTAAAGAGTATGGAAAATAATTCAACTGTGTAAATCAGTCGGATTGTCACTGTCAGATGATAAATAGGAAAATCTGTCAACAACACTTCAACTCGCATCCAGCCATTCATCAATCAATCCATTCATTCATTTTTCTTAATTACTTTTGGTGAAAGGTTTGTAGACAACAAACTGAAAAGGTTAGCCTAGACCTCAAGCACAGACGCCAGCTCCACTTGGGGGATCCCCAGATGTTCCCCAGCCAACTGTTAGATATAATTTCCCCAGCACGGCTTGGGTCTTCCCCGTGATCGCAATCCAGTAGGGCTTAACCGATACAGCTCTAATGGCAGATGATCACGGGACATCCTCACAAGTTGCCCGGACCACCTCAACCGACTTCTCTTGATAATCTAGAGCGACAGCTCTTCTCAGAGAGTCGCTAAGATTGCCAAGCCCTTCTCCTTACCATGCATAGCAAGCCAGAAACTTTGTGAACCACATTTCTATTTGATGCATACACAAAGAACAGTCAGAATTTTCCTCCATGAGCATCAAAACCTCTTGGAAGTCAGAAAAAAAGACTCCAACTGTGAGGCCCTCAGCCGTGTACTGCTGTGTATTCTCTGGAGTCAGAAAGAGATTATTGAGTGTATACCATGTGCAAGGTTTGAAATGACACATTCAGGGTGCTTTAAGGAAATTTGTAGGCTTTGTTATGACTTGTAGTCAAGATGTGTCAGAGCTTTGTTCTTTATTGTTTAATAAATTAACAGTAAAACGCCAAGCTCGCATAGATGACTGGTGAAAATGGTGCTACTTTTTTCATTTTCTATACCACTGTACAGGGTTACGGGGGGACTGGAGCCAATCACAGGTGACTTCAGGCACAATGTGGAGAACACCCTGGATGGGGTACCAGTCCATTGCAGAGCACACAAACACACTACGGGCAATTTGAGAATGCCAGTCAGCCTAATCTGCATGCTTTTGGACAGTAGGAGGAAACCCACCAAGAGCACATGGAGAACATGTAAATTTGACGCACATGGACCCAAGGCAGGCATCAAACTCTCGACACCGGATTTGCGGGGCCAGAGTGTTACTCCATCACAACGATAATCAGTCCACGATAATCTATCCTTACTTTCAGGTTACGATTGGCTGTTAGACACCCAAAATGTAACATTATTAAGTTCAGAATACTAGAGGAACTTCAAAGTCAGAAGCAACTCCTAAACATAACAGCCATTTTAATGTGGTCATGTATCTTTCATACAATCGTGTACAGGCAAAAAAAAAAAAAAAAAAGACACAATCATCAGTACTGATCCACCCATGACTCGTGACAAAAAGCATGTAAGGGCATAACAATCCTTCTGATGTCAAAATGCAGGGATCATAAAATTGTACTATGCACTAAGAGGATGAATAGAGTGTTTGCCTTTTGTGAGAAGAGGAAAAGTTATGGCTTTATGATTTCAGGATTTGAAAAGTCCACGTCTTACCCTATGTTTGATAGAAATCGGGCAGGCTGCCCAACGCGACTGAAGAAACAGGATCAGCTGTGAATGATGCATCGCTTCAGGATGAATGAGGCCGTCCCACCCACTCGCTGTCTTTCACAGAGACTGACCGTTCCACTGCTAGCTCCACGTCTGTGGCCTAAACTCGGAGCACATGTTTTGCGAGGCTGGCGAAAGCCCAGACCAGAGCTTTATTCTGCCCCTGGCAGCACACAGATTAAGCCTGTAATTACAGGCCTGGGTTTGGACCGAGCTTTGTTTGAGAAGATGGGGAGAGGTGGTGGTGGAGGGGGGGAGGGGGGGGGGAGTGATGTCATCTCTGGTTTGGAACGCCACTGCTCATGATCATAGCACCGGTGTTGGCTGAGTCTGCTGACTGCAGCACAGAGGAGCAGCAGTGAATAATATGCTTCAGATACACCACTTCTTGAAGGTTAATAAGGTAACGGTCTGTTTGAAGGAAGAGATCCGGGAGGGAATTGTTTCAGCATGTAAACTCTGTACGCATGTAAACCCATTTCGATTTTTCCCAAAGGCAGCTGAGTGAAGTGTCAGAAACTCTTCCACACCCCAACTGCGGCATAGCCAGATTGAAAGTCCAGAAAAAGGCTTGATTTTTTTTTTTTTTTTTTTTACAGCCTGTTGCTTTCAGTGTTTTATGAGGCATTGTTAAAAAATGTGGGCACCCAGAGAATTTATACAGCAATCCCGCTTTATTTGTTATCCTTTCTTTCAACAATATTTGGATGAATCAGGCCCCAATTCGAAGCACTGTTAAAACAACAGAGATTAAGTGTGCTTGGGTAATCTTTTCACATCTTGTGTGAGTGTGTGTTGGGGGGAGGGACATGGAGCTGGGAGTTAAAGGGGGACAGTTGGCTGAAAAAAAGAGAGAGAGAGAGAGAGAGAGAGAGAGAAGGCCGGGAATGTAACGTGAGCCGGGGTTGGGGAATTAGTGCGGGGGAGCTTTCACAGCCCTGTTTTCTAATCTCTTCATCGGCTGTAATGCACAGACCTGATCTGCAGAAGAACAGCAATGGATAGTGACAGAGTGAGGAAATGAACAATAGGCCGGTAAAGAGAGGCACGTCAGTGAACGTGCCACAGAACACGATAAATTATATCTGATAGACCTTCTCTCCCCCCCCGCCCCCCTACTTTCTCATGCTGTTTTTAATATATTACTTCTTTTTTCCCATTACGTCTTTCTTCATCTTACATTTTCACTTCATATCATCCGTATTATTATTATTCCGTCTCTCTTCTACTCGATTTTATCAGCGTGCTTGGTGTCTCTGTAGTAAAAAAGAAGGAAAGAACGAGTGGGTGGAAGAGCAGAAGAATGGAACTCTAGATCTTTGCAATGTGAGCAGTTCAGGAAATAGGGGTGACCTTAAAAGAGTTCACAGACCTTATGGTCCAAGATTCCTCAACTTCTTCTTAACTGTCCACCCACCAACTTCTTATTTCCTTATTTCCCTCTTCTGGTTTCTGGGTCCCGAGTCTGTTGTTTTAGGACCGTTTGTCTTTCCCTGTGTTAGATTGTTCGTATCAGTGGTTAAGGCATTGGACTACTGATCGGAAGGGTCCAGGTTCAAACCCCATCACCACCAAGTTTCTACTGTAGGGCCCTTGAGCAGGGCCCTTAACCCTCAACTGCTCAGGTATATAATGCAATAAAAATGTAAGTATAAGGCTGTATATATGGCTGTATAAGTATAATAAATATTCTGTCGAATGCTGGAATGTAATGTAATGTGTTTGAAGCATCAGAGGTGGCAGAAGTACACAAACTCAACACTCTAGTAGAAGTAGAAGTACTTGCCTAAAAATGTACTCCACTACAAGTAAAAGTACCACTTCAATTTTTCTACTCAAATTGAGGTACTAAGTATGTGCTCTAAAATGTCATTTAAGTACTCTACAGAGAAACAGTTTTTTTCTGGATTACTGATAAATTTTTAAGTATTTTAAACACAACAGAAGTTGTTGCTGTTTCTAACATTAATGTTGTTAGTCTAGAAGAGGTTGATAGCAACAAGATATGACATTAATTTAAAAAAACTGCAGGTATGGCATTGTTTAGACAATGTTTTTACTTTACTTAACTTTACTTTACAAGTAATTCCATACATAACAATAGATGATAACAGTAATAAGGATTCAACTGAACTATAAAGAATATCATCCAATTTCTGCAAATATTTGGAAATGGAATTACTTTCCAATATTTACTGTATATATGGACTTACATACAACCAAATGCATACACACATAAAAGAATCATTAACAAATGATTAAGTTAAAATAAATAAATAAATAAAATATGGCACTTTTAACGTCTTTCCTTCTCGTTACTTTGTTAGCTTAGCTCGCTAGTTACTACCATTGCTACCTTATATATATAATGCAATTAAATATGGACATACTGCAAGCATGCAAAATATAATAAGGCTAAAGGAAGCGCCGAAACATTATATTTATAGGCTTGTTTTGGGCATTACTTAACAAAATCTTATGCTCAGTATGTTAACTACTGTACTTACTGTAGCTAGTGCACTTCCAATCATACTTTGACAAATACGACCTGTTCGAGATTCTTGTAAAAGGAATCTCAGAGACCGAGTAGGCGGGATCTGTTGGCCAGGTAACCATCAATCATGTTGGTGCGCTAACCAATCATAATGACCTGCCAGTCATTTCTGTTCACTTGGACTGCTTGGGTCGGTGGAATCGTTTTGCTCTTGTCCTTGCCACATGGGGTGTAACTCCGTCATGATATAATGTGAGTGACGGCGTAAACGCTTATTTTTAGATAAAAAAATCACTGCATTTGTGTGATTGCTGTTTAACATGTAGGGAGTAAAAGTACAGGTTTTTCATCAAAACCATGTGCTGAGTAGAAGTAAAAAAGTATCACACATGGAAAATATTTAAGTAAAGTTTTGAGGTGCCCTGTTTGTTTTTTCTTCATCAGTACAGCTCTCTGACCTTCGTTCAGTTATTACTCGTTTGTGTAAGTGTGAGCAATTACAAGGAACAATTCCCTATTGGTGAATTCTGGCTACAGTTCTTGGATTTGCACCTAAAAAAGTAAAAACAGATTTTACACACTTTTCATCCAGTCTCTCGCTTCTGCACTTTGCAAACTACACACATTAGAACAAAGTAAAGGGGTCAGCAAGACAGAGTGTACCATTATATACAAATAAATCGCTGAAAAAGTCACTGCTGGTTATGATAGAACCAGAACACCCACTGCAACACAGTCTGCCCAGCAGGCAAAGAGCCCAAGGCTGCCGACTCAGCCTTCAAAACTCCCCAGATCCCAATGTGACTGAGCACCCATGGGATGCACCAGACAAACAATCCTGCTCCAAAGAGACCCCACCCTGCAACCCACAGCACCCAAAGGATCCGCTGCCAACATCCTGCTGCCAGACACCACAGCACACCCCCAGAGGCCCTGTGGAGCCAGACCCCCAGTGGTCAATGTTGTGCTTTTGGCCCAAGGGAAACCCAAAACCTAGGTGGTTTTAATGTTAACGGTTTCAATGTTCTGCCTGATCTGTGTCTGTGTGTGCTTGCACCGTGCTTCTCTTTATCTCTCTAAACTCTATAAACCACCAAAACATAGCTCGGTCGGGTTGTTTATCCAGAAATGTGATGCAATCTCGGATGTTTTCATCTCCCCAAACTGATTGCATCAAAAGCTTCCTTCTCAGAATGTATCTCAGTCAGATGAAGTGGGAGCCAAGGCAGGAATCCGGTGTTAAAATTCATTAAGTGGAAACAGAGAAAAAGAAAGAAAGAAAAAAAAAAAAAAACAGGCAAATGAAAACAATGGAAAAACGCAGAGGGTCTATCAGAGCTTTGGCAGAGGCGACTGGGTCAATCTCACTCTTTCCATGTTATGGTTTCATAGCCAAGGAACCACGTCCGGTCCTCAGTCTCTATCTCTTTTCCTAACTCTCTCACTCTCTCTCTCTCTCTCTCTCTCTCTGTGCAATCTTGCTTCTCTTGTATTCCAGAAGAAAAAAATAACCCACAGGGAGGTGATGAGATTTTAAAAAAAGGCAAAAACTGGAGAATGTAGTGAATGATTTCCTGTCTTTTGAAGACCACAAAACCAAAATGTTCGGAATGTTCTGGGGTGACTGGATGCCATCTGCCTTTGGTTTTTGATGCATGAGCTCACCGTTCAGGAAAGGAAGATCATTACCACAACACAGCCACCGTGAGTCAAATGTCAGCCAACCTCTCCGATGCCAAAGCGAGAGAGCCGAGAGGAGAGACGCAAGACGGGAAAATCCTCAGAAATGGAAAATTAGGTTATCTGGTGGACTGGATTTACAAAGGAATAGTGGTGTTTTATTACAAGAGCCTGAAGAGCGAAGATTCTGTGTTCTTCTGACGCACTGGGGGTTTTGCTACAGGGAGAGCTATTGTTTTAAGCCCAACAGCCCACCTGCTCGCTACAATGCAGACACTGTATTTATGTAGTACAACAATTTCTTTCTCTCTCTCTCTCTCTCCTTGTTGCTTAGCTGACTCACCCGGCTGTTGTTTTGTGACACCAGCTGTCTTTGAGCTCTCGACCTTTCACCCTTCACCTCGCTATCTGCTCGCTGACACACAAGCACGCCCGAGATGATGCCTTAAAACTGTTTTTTTTTTCCCCTAGCAAAAGTGGTAGGAAGTAATAAATAACATCTAAGGTCTTAATGGAATCCTAAGGGCAGTTCCTGAATCTATATATTAGTAACATATGTTATTATGAGACATGACTATTAACTGTTAACAGCAACGGACTTAAAGTATCTGACTTGAAATGACAAATTGTACCGATCTAGACTTTCATTGATAAATACATAGAATTTAAGCATTATTTAAGCAGCTCTTATTGTCAAACCAGAGCATTAAAAAAAATAAGGTTAGAAAACCATATAGATTTCCATGAAAGAATAAAATGCATGAAAATCCTACAGGATGAGATTAATGCACATGAACAATGTTGGATCGAACAAATACATCATAAATGACCTGACTTTGCCTTTAAATCTCTCATCTTTCATGTCTGGTGTAACTTTAAAGGCTCATGTTCTTAACCTTAAGAGGTGTGTGTGTGTGTGTGTGTGTGTGTGTGTGTGAGACTCCAGATAGAAGTCTTCTTATTAACCATCAATTTGGGAAGATAGACACCCAAACACTATCATCAATCAATAGGGATTTTAAAAGGAAGACGGATAACAGATGATGCCCTTTTTGCTCTCTCTCCCTCGCTCTCTGTCTCTCTCTGTCTTACACACACATGTAAATCCTCTCTTCGCCCCTCAGCTCCCCCTTCCCACCCTCACACACGCCTTGCCACGCGAAAAGCTTTTTGTGCGCGTCAAGGGGTGGGATAGTGCAAGTCCATAACGCCAAGCTCAAACGCAAAGGCAGTTAAGTGTGTGTGTGTGTGTGTGTGTGTGCGTGCATGTGCTACACAAAGAGACTGGAGAGTCTTTTGTAATGTATATCAACTTGTGCCACGCAATCACCTGACATTGTTCTCGCCGCCCCGCCAGCCACCCTTCCCTCTTTTTTTTTTTTTTTGTCCCCTCCTGTCCCTGCTTCCTCAGAGCAGGTTGGCTGCATTGTCTGAGAGCAGGCAGGCAGCGCAGGCTGGGTGTCTGTTGGAGTAGTGGAGAGAGAGAGAGAGAGAGAGGATGGGGGGGAGAACGCCGACCTCAGTGAACAGCAGTGACCTAAGCAGATGGTGGGGCAGGCTCTCCACTCAGCCAGAATTAATAACGTGTGCCATGTCACATTGTCTGAGAAGGGCCTGACGAATATAAAAGCAAGAAGGGGGACAAAAAAAAAACGAAAAAAAAAATGCAGAAAACTCCCCCATGCTGATTATTCTTTCTCTCGGTCTGTCTGCACAGCCTTGGTCTTGGTCTTGGCTAAGGCGGGCGTTATAGGTGGCGTGTCGTCTGGCGCGTAAAAAACCCGCTAGGGACTCCTCTTCAAGTCAAACGACATTCAGAAGGGAACACGAACGCGGAGATACAATACAGATTTATGCACATTTTTCAGACATTCCGCATTCTTGCCCTTTCCCCACCTCTCACCCGCTGTGGGGGCTGCGATATGTGTCGAGTGGTTAGGAGACATTTCCGGGGCCTCCTTAGTCGGCTCAGCCAAAAAGCTGCGAGAGCAGGTCAGAGCCTGAGGTCTCCTCATAATCACCAGCGCTCTTCCTGTCCAAAAGTGAGGTCATGAGGATATTCAGTGCGAGAGTATGACTGGGAATGACGAAGCAGACGTGTCTCTCCGCAGCGGAGCCAACAGATCTCTCCCAGACGTCTCCATACAGAGAGGAAATTAACATAATTAACAATTACACGCATAAGACAAAACATTATAACGCCGAGAGACGACTTCACGGTGGAGAGGACGTTTCATAAAAAAGCCTTCATGAGTTCCTCCAGTGTATAGAGACTTTTAAGACAGCACGTGCGAACGGTGCGTTAGTACATGTGAGCGATCAGGGTTAATGTTTTGAAGAATTCGATCGCACTTTCTTGGATTTGCGACCAGAAATTAGCACTAGCTTGTCAGCGCATAAAACGTATTCCTGTGTATAATAAGACGCTTTCGAGACACCGAGCAATAAAACTCTATTAAGGTGTGAATTCCAGCTGTTGATGACAAATTGCAGTTTGGTGTTTATTATCGTTTTTTTTTTTTAACTCATGATTAAATTATAGTGCTTTGTGAATGCCTTTACAAAGTGGCCCTTTCCATTGATGGAAAAGTCAGTCGACTTTACGACAGAGAATAAAAAAAAAAAAAAAACGGATGGTGCACATTTTTAATGACTGCTCATAAAACTTCAGTCCCATCCCTTTTGCAGACTCTGTGATTATGCTGTCAGGGTTGTTGTTAAAGCCAGCCATGTGCTGCACAGCATGGTGCGACACTTAAAAGGGCCTCACATCAAATTCCCCGCACACTCCAAAGCAAACTAAATGGCAGGGAGTGGAGTGTGGCGCAATGCTCAAATACATCCTGCTGGAACATTTCGCAGAAAGGTTGAAGCGATAGGAGTGAAGACTGACACGAATGCCGGAACGAGATAATTCAGGATTGTGAACGCCTCTTTCGCCGATCCTGAAAACATTTCCAAACAGAAATGACTAGTATAACAACATGCTGTCAGCTTCTTATGTCTGAAACACTGGGTTAGGTTACTCAACATGGTAAACATAACAGTTTGGTAAGCGAGGGAAAAATAATCCACGATGGGGTGACGTGAACTGATCCGGGAACAGTGTTCTATTCCTCTTATACCGCAGTGATTTGACAATGATTACATTCATCCATTATCATAGGGGCGCTGGAGACTATTCCAAGGAGCTCGAGGAACAGTATGGGGTGCATCCTCATCGCATAGCACGAGCGTATACTCTACACACACTCACACATCCAATCGATTCGGATCAGCCTACACCGCGTGTCTTTGGAGTGAACCGGAATTCGGAATACTTGGAAGAAATCCACCAATCACAAAGGAAACATGCAAACTTCACACTGAATGGAGGTGAGATTTGAACCCCCAACCCTGCACCCACCCATAAGTCATCTTGTCGGTTCCAATGGTTACATGCTTCGTGGGTTTTCTCCAGGTATTCCGGTTTCCTCCCACAGTCCAAAGACCAAGTAGGGGTCAGGGGTAGCTTGGTTGTTAAGGCATTAGACTACAGTTCGGAAGGTTGCAGGTTCAAACCCCACGACCACCAAGTTGCCAGTGTTGGGCCCTTGAGCCAGGCCCTTAACCCTCAGGGGTGTAATGAGATAAAAATGTAATAGTGGTAGAGTGTGTGTACCCTGCAACAGATTGGCACGCTATCAATATTTCTATATCAATGCTTGTTTTTTATTAAATAATAGCATATTTTGTACTCATTTATTCCAAGAATTTCCATTATTACTTCTTATGCGGAACGTCAACATGAACAATGAACAATACCACGTTCGACTGAGCACATTAATATTCGGCTGCGATCCAAATTCGTCTGCGCTATCGTCAGAGCCATGCTGTTACAGAAAGTTAATCAACACCTTCTGACCGACTGTGAGTCGAGGATTCAACGGTGCTGTGATATTGCTGTAATAAATATCTCATTGCTCTACGAAGAGTTGCATTTTTTTCCTCGGGAAAAAAGTTTGGCGCGCACGCGGCTTCGCTGTTCCCTTTGTATTCTTCAAGTAGCAGCTTTCCTCGAACATGTCCATACAAAGACATGAATGTGAGCTGCGCTGACCACAATGCTGCTTGAGGTCTTGAAATCCGAACGCCGATGTTCCAACCGCATCCCAATGACAAACAAAATTAGGTTTCGTTTCAAAAAATAAGCCCCTGTGATTGCAAGCATTGAGGGGGGGGGGTAATGCATCAGGAAGATGATGTTACAAAAGATGAGTCTACATGCTGCCACATGTCATTTGGTTCAATTCCCCTGCACTGAAACTTGTCTTAGGCCAAGAGTCTACATATTTGCTAGAAATATTAGAACTAAAAAGAAAAATGCACTGACCGAAGAATGCTGTGGTTTGTGTGTGTGTGTGTGTGTGTGTGTGTGTGTGTATAATGACTCCATTTGTCATTAATGTGTATGCACTGAACTGACCGCTGACCACTTTCAGATGTACTTTGGAACTGTTACAGTACAAGAGAAGTTATAAAAAAAAAGAAAGAAAGAAAGTACAAAATGTCTCGTTAGAGAGGAAAGCGTAGTAATAGGTTGCCTCTGATTTCTAATTTAGATCCCCAAGTTGACCCCAAATCTGCAGAGGTAATGGCTGTTTTTTTTCTTTTTTCTTTTTTAGACAATTAACATTACTGTGACATGAGCTCAGAGCGAGCGGTCGTGCTCAATCGTGCGAGGATTCTTCTTTAGAAGAATAAGTTACCTCTTGTACTTCGGGATTTATTAAGCAACAAATGACACTTGACGCAGTGTCCTTTAAAACAGGAACTAGAGAGTGTGATTGTAACAGTCCAACTCAGCAGTTTGTTATTAGGTTGTTGAGGTCTCAAAAAATGAACATCTATCATACGATTTTTGGGTTTTTGGTTATTTTAATTTGCTTTTCTGCACCATATATATATAGAGTACAGGCCAAAAGTTTGGACACACCTTCACTCATTCAATGTGTTTTCTTTATTTTCATGACCATTTACATTGGTA